>SJYT01063329.1:14448-41203 GCA_006410635.1 Cephalophus harveyi | reverse complement strand
AAAATGCAAACAACACAGAACAGTACCAAGAATGAGAGCAAGGTCAACTGCAATTCCACCACCTAGAAATCACCCTTGTTTAAATTTTGGTGATAACATTGTGTACTGAGAAATAACCTTATCCAAAGAGAAGTCTAGCCCTTGCCCTCAGCTCGTGGGGGTAGGGGGTGACCTCCAGACCGCTGGAATGTCCTGCCTGACAGTTGTATCTGAGTTTGCCTGGGGCTCAGGACAATCTCACTGTGTGATGAGGATGGGGGCGTGGAGCAGGAAGCAGGGGTATCGGTTCCGATCTCCAGAGGAAGTGATGACTAAGAAGTATCGGCAGTCTCCAGGAGGGGCTGGAGAACAGAGGTCAGTCACACGGGCAGTGACCCAGCCCAGGAGAAACTCTGAGGACCAAAGGCTCAGGTGCACGTCCCGGGCGGGCAATGTCACACACTGGTGGGAGGGTGGCAACGCGGTCCAGTGGGAGGGTGGACAGAAGCACGCACGTGGACCCTCTCAGCCCCTGCCCTACCCGTGGCTTCCCTTGGCTGATTTGATCTGAGTCTTGTCCCTGTGATAAACTGTAACCAGGAGTCTAGCAGCGTTCAGTGAGTTCTGCGTGTCTTTCTAGCAATTACAGGACCCGAGGATGGTTTGGGAACCTGCAGTTGGTGTCAGAAGTGGGGGAAGTCTGTGGACTGTTCTCTCTCACTTTGCAGTTGGCCCGAAGTCCTTGTAATGTATGTTTATTTGATTACGTATATGTATGCATACATTCAGATTAAAATCTATGAAAAAATATTTAAATATATGGGATTATCTTGTTTTACAGTCTATTTTTCACTTACAGGTCATGAACATCTTATGATAGTTGGGTACGGATTTATTGGTTACAGAATATTCCATTGTGTACATTTAAAACAATCTACCTAACCACTTTTCCATAAATAGGCATTCGTTTATATTAATGGACATACATTGCTTCTGTTTTTCACTATTATAGCAGTGCTGAGAGGACCATATTGCTACTTATATTTCTGTGCAATGGCATGTCTGTTTCTGCGAGATAAATTTCTAGAAATTGGAAACCTGAATCAGAGGGTATGTGTACATTTATAACTGTTTTAGTCAAAGACTTTCAAGGGTTATACTAATTGACACTCTTAACAGCAGTGAACACTACCTACTTCCCAAACCCTTGCTCATATTAGTTATTATTAATGTTTGCTAATCTTACAAACAAAAAAAAATTCAGATCACTAATTTTTTAGTTCCCACCTATTAGTATCTTTTCATGTTTACTGGTCTCTGGGTTTTTCACGGACACTGTCTGCACGTCTGCTGTTCCTTTCCTGTTGTGTGAGAGCTCTGAATTTGGTAGAAATGTTCGCGGCATACACAGCGGAGCTGGTGTGTCTGTCTTGACTCTCTTTGCCTTGACTATTTTCAGGGTGCTTTGTTTTGCTTTTTCATTCTACTTAACTTTTGCATACATGATGAGCTTTGGCTTGTTATTGTTTTCAGTTGAAATTGTTCATTAATACAATCAGAAATTTAAGTCCTGTCTTTTACGTTTCCACCTTTTGTGTCATAATTAAAAGGGCTTTTCTACCCGAAGACGGTGGAATCGGGTATCTGTGTCATCTGCCACAGCTTCCCGTTTTGTACCGTTACTCCCTCCGTCTGGAAGTTGTTCTGGTGTCATGGAGATCCTGGGGCCCTGCGTCAGCCAGTGGTCCCACTGTCCACTGAGGTCCCCCCCGTTCCCCTGGAGTAAGCTGCCGTCATCATCATACCCCACATCCTCATACGTAGCACCGGGGCCACTTCTGAGCGCCCCAGTGCCTTCGGTGTTTTGTGCCTATGTTTTAAACGGTTTCCATTTTTATATTTAACTCATTTCGCTCTTTACACAGCTCACCAAAATGAACTCCGACTGGTTATCTGATTATCTCATCTTCCCTCACTAGTTGATGACACTTCCATTAACATATATTAAATTATAATATACGCTAAGGTCTGTTCTGGGGGGCCCTCCTATCACTGATTCGTGTCCACCTGTCTTAGTACTGCAGTGATTTAATAATTAGAAGTTTGTGATACACTTTACTAAGTAGAGTTAGTCCCCATCTTTTTTTTTTTTTTTTTTTTTTAATCCTTGCCTGTTTATTCCTTCATGTTCCAACTTTACGGTCGTGGTGTCAAATCTCAAAAGAAAACTATTCTGGCATTTTGATTGGAGTTGCCCTTAACAAATACACTACTGTGGACAGCACTAACCATTTCAGCTGGGTCACCGCCACCTTAGAAGGAAGTATGTTTCTCTACTTATTCGAACAACTTAAGATATTTAAAAAGAGAAATCTGAAGCTGCCCTCTTTAATTTTCTTCACACATGTCCCTTTCATTTCTAACCATAACTCTTAACGTCAAAAGGAAGTTTAGAAGGTGAAGCCAGCAAAACAAAACAAAGTCGCATGGTTACACACCCAAACACAAGCACTATTCACATTTTATTGTCTCCGGCACAGCCCCCCCTCGCTGATCCGGCAACTGTCACCCTCACCCCGATCAAAGTGGCCAACTCACAGGTACAGGTAAGGGGTTTCGATTATACTCACTACCAGGAATAACCAACCACCCTCAAAGAATACAGTATTTCCATAGCACTTCATTCGCCTACGGGAAAAGGTAATTAGCCGGATCAAGTATTCACCAAGGTTAAGATTTTTGTGTGAAGAATGGAGAAACCCCACCGCACTGCAGATACCCGGCATACAGAGGACGTAAATCAGCACAGGTCTCCAGCCGGAGCACACACCTGGAGACAAGAAACTGGCTGGCGGAGATAGCATGGGGACAGGTCATACTCGCAAATGTTTCTGAGTTCCTATGAAGGCTGGCAAGAAAAGAATTTGTTATTAGCACCATCATTAGCCATCTTTGAGGTACCGCCAGCTACGTAACCTACTTAACAGGCACAGAAATCTGAAGCTGTCTGATGCATTTCAAAGGATAAGGTGACACGCTTCAGGTAGCCAAGACCTATAAATAGGCTTTAAAAAGCGTTGGCTACGTTTTTAAAAGGCAATGTTGACTATTAAGAAAAAAAAAGATGGACTCTGTTCTCTACTGCATTCAAAACTCCAAACCTTTGGCAATGTGACTAGGGTCACGGTGACACTACAGGAAGGTAACTAAAGTTGCTCTGGTACATCTATCAAGTTCTAACCTTTCTGGGGCCCAAAGCTGGAGCCAGTAGTTAATTCTATGTTGCACGTATCACAGCATAACGCCCTGTGTAAAATGGTGCTTAACACCAGCAACGGGTTGATGGCAAGAGACAGATCTCTTCGGGTTACATGTGGGCTATACACAGCACTCCTACTGTGGGCAGATTCATCCAGCGGAAACATCACTTTCTTCAGGACACAATCCTGATCCACTCACCCAGACCTGTTATTTAGGGCGGTTCTAGGTGCAAGGACAGAGGAGCAGACAGCACCAAGTCCCTAGCCTTGTGGAGCTGACAGACAGGCGGAAGACCACCAGTGTGCTGCGCAGGGGGCTCTCAGTGGTGCAGGGCAAAGGCTAGGGGAGGGGGAGCGGGGAGGCAGGGTTGACACAGGGCCCTTGCCAAGGTCCCCCAGGCTTCCTCTCTGGGCTCCGCCCTGCCTGCCTCCCTCCCACTCAGGAGGCCTGAACAACCTGGACCAGGACAACACACGTCTGTTCACATTTCTCCCCCGGTGAGACTCCTTCAGGGGTTGCCCTGCTTGCTAGAGAGAATCCCTACATATTCACCCAGGTCCAGGTCCCCACAGCTACACAGCTGGATTAAACAAGAACCTGACTGATTCACCTTCCTTGTCTCCCTCCTGTAGGAAACGACTTCTCAGTGTAAATGACTTTGTTGGCTACCCCTGTACCGACCATAACCTGTGACAGCGTGTGTGTGTGTGTGTGTGTGTACACTAACGGTGTGTCTTCACAACCAACTGCGTTTTCCACAAGGCGGGTAGTGACTCGTCTGTTTTGCTCACTAGTACTTCCCCCACCAGAGGGAAAATGGTTTTCCCACCTCCCAGTTCAATCCAGTCACTCAATCGACTCCGATTCTTTGCAACCCCACGGACTGCAGCACGCCAGGCCTCCCTGTCCACCACCAACTCCCAGAGTCTACCCAAACTCATGTCCATTGAGTCGGTGATGCCATCCAACCATCTCATCCTCTGTCGTCCTCTTCTCCTCCCGCCTTCAATCTTTCCCAGCATCAGGGTCTTTTCCAATGAGTCAGCTCTTCGCGTCAGGTGGCCAAAGTATTGGAGTTTCAGCTTTAGCATCAATCGTTCCAATGAATATTCAGGACTGATCTCCTTTAGGATGAACTGGTTGGATATTTGGAACCAGTCTGTTGTTCCATGTCCAGTTCTAACTGTTGCTTCTTGACCTGCATACAGATTTCTCAGGAGGCAGGTCAGGTGGTCTGGTATTCCCACCTCTTTAAGAATTTTCCAGTTTTTTGTGATCCACTCAGTCAAAGGCTTTAGCATTGTCAATGAAGCAGAGGTTTTTCTGGAACTCTCTTGTTTTTTCTACGATCCAACAGATGTTGGCAATTTGATCTCTAGTTCCTCTGCCTTTTCTGAATTCAGCCTGAACATCTGAAAGTTCTTGGCTCACATACTGTTGAAGCCTGGCTTGGAGAATTTTGAGCATTACTTTACTAGCATGTGAGATGAGCGCAATTGTGTGGTAGTTTGAGCATTCTCTGGCATTGCCTTTCTTTGGGATTGGAATGAAAACTGACCTCTTCCAGTCCTGTGGCCACTGCTGAGTTTTCCAAATTTGCTGGCATATTCAGTGCAGCACTTTAACACCATCATTTTTTTAGGATCTGAAATAGCTCAACTGGAATTCCATCACCTCCACTAGCTTTGTTCACAGTGATGCTTCCTAAGGCCCATTTCACTTCACATTCCAGGATATCTGGCTCTAGGTGAGTGATCACATCATCATGGTTATCTGGGTCTTAAAGATCTTTTTTGTACAGTTCTTCTGTGTATTCTTGCCACCTCTTTTTAGTATCTTCTGCTTCTGTTAGGTCCATACCATTTCTGTCCTTTATTGTGCCCATCTTTGCATGAAATGTTCCCTTGGTATCTCTAATTTTCTCTAATTTCCCCCCACCTCCCGCCGGCCCCATTCCTGCCTTCACTCAACCCACACCCCCCACCCTTCCAGCAGCCCTCCCCCTCTCAATACCTACCCCCTCCCACACTGAAGTCCTCCTTGGCCTCAGGTCCAGGCTCTCACAGGATGTGTTACTGCCCGTTTGTTCTCGGTTTATGTCCCCCTCTCCCCATTCCACCTCCCATCTCCTCCCCTCACCATTTAAAGTCAGGCCACAGGGCTTCGTGAATTAACTGACTGCTACTTTTTCCAGGCTTGCTTCACTTTGGAGAAGACGCCTAGATGAAAGGGAAGGGTTTACTGCAAACTGGAGAAGATGAAACCAGGAGGCCTGCTCCAGCCCCCGGGTCCCAGTTCTGACGTTAAACAGCAAAGGGACACCATCTCTGCCCCATAGGTCATTCCTTCACCCCGGCCTCAGTTTCCCTTTTCTCGATGGGGGAGAACTGAACTAGCTTCTCCCAACGTCCTTTCCAGTTCATAGGTTCTGAACTGTACCCCTCCCCAGAAGCTGGCTCTAAGGACACAACTGAGAGGCACCCACAGTAGGAGGCGATGGGGTAACACCAGCCACCATTAAGCAAAGGAGGGATGAGCAAGGTCTACAGCACCCCCACAACCACAGAGCTCTGACCTCTTGTCGAGGAGAGGGACTATAAAAGGCATGAAAACTCAAAGTGTTGGTCGCTCAGTCGTGTCCAACTTTGTCCCATGGACTGTAATCTGCCAGGCTCCTCTGTCCACGGGATTTCCCAGTCAAGGAAACTGGAGTGGGTAGCCATTCCCTTCACTGGGGGATCTTCCCAACGAAGGGATTGAACCCGGGCCTCTTGCATTGCGGGCAGACTCTTTACTGTCTGAGCCACTGGGGATGGCCCCTTTAAAAAGCATCCAAACAGATGAAGAACTCCGCATAGCCCTCTTCCCATAAGAGACATTTCAAAATAAAATCTGTTTTACTTTTGCCTATACAGAGACTTTCCCTTTCGTCTGCTGCTGAGAATTGGTTGTCACCCTACATCTCTCCCTCTTTTCATCCTCCTCCCAGGCATGCTTTTTAATCAACTCATTAACCTTCTAAGTGGTGGAAGCTATGAGGATGAGCAGGAGGGGTGGAGACTAACACCCTAAATCGAAGGCAAGCTGGATAATCTCTGCTTGGTCTCTGCTTCAGAAACGCCATCCGTCTCCACCCTGGCCAGCTGAGACGACACTGACATCCGCTGACACTGTCTCCCCACACATACTTTCTCGCCTTCAAAATACCTACATTTTCCCTTTCTGATATACTCATTTGCACCACGCCCTCTCGGTCAGAAGCAACAATTTGTTACTCAAAACCAAACTTAAAAACAGGGGTGAAAGATGAAAAGAGGTTTTCATGTATTACCATATCCCAATTTTAACCTCTGATCTTTATGTGTTATAAACCCAGCTGCAGAGCTACCTGCCATCTTAACTGCTGTTGGAAATGCTTAAAAAGAAAAGTGTTTTTTTTATGGCTCCCTGAGAGGGTAAACACACCTTTAGCTACTACAGTGCTATAAAAACCAAGGTCAGGGTGACTTATCTCTTTCATTTCCCCCTGCTTCAAAGCCTCCTGGGAAAGCAGACGAAAATAAAATGGGAATATCTAAGGCACAAATAATCCAACAAACGGCAAGGCTGGGGGTAAAGTCCACCCAAAAACTGATGGAACATTTTATTTTCTCAAAATTGAAGTCCCTGCTATGCTGAGGACTATGCTGCACAATCACACACAAAAGCAACAAATGGGCCGGGCAGGAGTTTGTGGGGCAATGACAGACTGAACCAAATGGCAACATTTTGTGCTATTTATCCTACAGATCTCTGGGGACCAGTGTGCATTTGCAGGGAAGAGGAGTTGGGGGGGGAGGTACTTGTGAACAAAACCTGAAGCCAGCCATTTACAGGGATTTAAAAAAAAATAATTTTATTTATTTTTGGCTGGGCTGGGTCTTTGTTGTTGCACACAGGGTGGGCTTTCTCTAGCTGCAGCGAGTGGGGGGCGCTACTCTTCAACGCAGTGGCTTCTGTTGCAGAGTGCGGGTTCTGGCCACGTGGGCTTCAGCAGTCACGGCATGTGAGTTCAGTAGATATGGCACATGGGCTTAGTTGCTCTGCGGCATGTGGGATCTTCTCGTACCAGGGATCGAACCCATGTTCCCTGCATTGGCAGGCAGATGCTTCACCACTGAGCTGCCAGAAAGCCCTACAGGGACTTTTTAACCGTTAAGTTTCAGTCTTTCTGTTATTGCGAGGGCTGGCTACGCTTTCTTGGCATAAGAAAGAAGGATAATATCTGATTCCTCTCATGTCGAAATTCCAGGTTTTACTGAAGAAATCTGATCCTGTCCGCTGTGCTGTCCTGATGACAGAAAAATCCATCAACAGAATCTCAGGCCGAGCCACCTTCATGGGTGGAAACACCATGTGCCTCACGATAAGGGCTGACTCCGAAGTACAGCAGAAGCTTTTACTCAGAAGGACGCTTTCCTAACCACCTGCAACTCGCCCATCCGTGTCCCCGCCTGCCGGCCATGTGGCCTCTGGCAGACAGCTGGCCTTCCGTAACTTCGCTTTCTTTGGGGAAAAGACAAACAGTCTTGTTTCACAGAGCTGTGGCAAGAATGAAGTGAAGAAGGTATTCAGAATGGACTAACAGGGTGTGGAACACAGGAGGTTCTTGATAAAACGGATGAACGCATCCGGCTGACATTTCCCACGACGTTCGGAACAGTTCTGACCCTAGGCTGTGAGAAAGCACAGTTGAAGGACTCTTGGCCGCCTCAGCCAAGCCTCCCAGCGACTCGACTCAAGGGACAAGGAGAGAATGACTGTTAGGGGTGGGTGATGAGCAAAGGTCCTTGAGAGCCAAAGAGAACTACCACTTAGAGATTAGATACGCGGTTCTTCAATGAAAAGGCAAACTGAATCCCACCAGTATTGGCAGCACAAACACAACCGTCTCTCTTCTTTTATTAGCACCATTTCACTCTCCCAGCCCAGACAAGTATCTACATAGGAGAAAAGCCCAAGAGCTCTTCAACAGGAACTGAAGCCTGCCATTCCCCGTGCTCCCAGCCTCCCGAGCAAGAAAACGCCGCCAGGGAGCCATCACTCACCCCTCACCTCAGCGCTCAGGCACCCTTCACAGCAAGGCCCTGGATCAAGCACCACTCAGGCAGGCCAGCGAGGGGAAGCCTGGGAGACAGCAGGAGGGGGAGAAGGAAAACCCAGGCGGGAACGCTGAGGGTGCAGTTCTAAGCGCGGCAGGTACTCCAGGAGAAAGTGGACAGGCCAGTTGGGTTCACATTTTAAGTCGTGTTGTTGCTATTGTTTAGTCGCTCAGTTGTGTCCGGCTCTTTTGAGACCCCATGGACTATAGCCTGCCAGGCTTCTCTGTCCATGGGGTTTTCCTGGCAAGAACACTGGAGTGGGTTGCCATTTCGCTCTCCGGGGAATCTTGAACTCGTATCTCTTGCATTGGCAGGTGGACTCTTTACCACTGAGCCACCTGGAAGCCCTTCAGGTTGTGCAGCTGATGGCTAAGCCTCTCTCGGCTCAAAGTCCATAATTCTAAGAATCTAGAAGAATAAAGAATAATGAAAGGTACCAAGTGAGAAATGACTGCCCTAAAATGATGAGAAGGCAGCTGCTGGAACAAATAAAAAGGGAAAGGCCACAGTTTTCATTCCTCAGCTTTTTACAAGGCTCAGAGAAATACGTGTTTAGATAAAGAAGAGCCTGCGAGTCCACCGTGGTTTCACGACCAGGGAAGCAAACGCAGCCATAACTGTAGGGAGAAATCGTCTGCCGGCCAGGAAGTGAAGCCTCCCAGCAACACTTGCCAAGAGCCTGCGTACGACGCGTCAGACTCTGCGGGGAGGACTGGGCGCAAAAGCCAGGCTCCGGCCCTCGGCCCTCACAAGCTAATGGGAAAGTCAGCAATGTCTTGCTTCGAGGGAGAGAGGGCATGTGTGCAGGGCATGGAAACAGCAGGGCGCTCAGTGGTGGGTTCAGGATGGCTTCCCCAAGCAGGATGCCTGAGCCGAGTCTCCAAGACGGGCGGGACTTAACCCGGCAGAGGGGGTGTAGAGAAAAGGGCTTCCGGCAGGAGGGGTAAAGAGGTCTTCCTCAAAATATCGGCAGTTATGGCTTCTGGTGCCCTGCCTCCTCTATGCTTAGCTTGGATGACGGGAGTTAAGAGTGTTGACCGTTTGGAGCCTTAAGTTCTCCACCTCACTGCTGCCTCCCCTTTTCTGGTGGGCTCGGGTCCGCTACAGTGCTTATACTCTTGGAAGAAGAGAGTCGTGGAAAGTCAGCGTGTCTCTGTCTCACGCTCAGGTTCAGTGTAATTTTCTGAATCTATAGTCCAAAAAGACGATAGGGCAGGAGGAAGAGCTAGCTTCTCATACCAGTTATTTAAATAGAGCAGAATGAGGGTACTTCCCTGGGGGTCCAAGGGTTAGGACTTTGCCTTCCAATGCAAGGGGCACGGGTTTGCTCCCTGGTCGGGGAACTAGATCTCACATGCCTCAGAGCCAAAACACCAAAACGTAAGACAGAAGCAATGTTGTAACAAGTTCAATAAAGACTTTAAAAATGGTCCACAGTTAAAAAAAAAAAAACAACTTAAAAAAAATTTTTAAAGCAGAATGAGAAAGAGGGGAAAGAGAGAGGAAGGAAAGAAGAGAGGGTAGGGTTTAGGAAAGGGAAGTTTTAGAAAGAAATCTCTTGTACTATTAGGGGTTTTGAAAGTAAGAGATACAGACACATTAAGCAAGTATAGCAAAAGTTAACAAATGTGAACTGTGTGGGCAGTGATTATAAGCATGATGGCTGCACCATACTTCCACTTTTCTGTTATCATTTTTTATAACAGAAAGATAAAAAACTGGAGAAGAAAAGACCCACATCCCAACTTAAAAAAAAAAATCCAAAGAATTAAAAGGAAACACAAATATAAAATAAATGGTCTAATTCAGGGAACAAATGATACACTACAGATCAAAGAGATACAAATGAAAACACCAGAGATGCCATTTTTTGGCTATCAGATTAAAAGAGTTTGGAATGCACAGTAATAATGGTACCTAATATTTTTGTAAAGGTATAGCCATTTTTGGAAATCGTTTGACAGTTTTTTATGAAGTTAAACATATACTTTACACATCACCAAACATTTCCCCTAGAGAAATAAAAATATACATCCACACCAAGGCTTATACATAAACATTCGTAGTAGCTTTATTCGTGATAAAGCTGAAAACAATGAAAGGAAGACAAGCCAAATGTCTACCAACAGGTGAACGGATAAGACAGGTTGTGGTCTATCCAGGTAATAATACTGACACAGGGAGCAACATGTATGACAGATGAGTTAAATATATGCTGAACAAAAGAAGTCAGGTAAAAGAGTATATCCTGTATGATTCCATTTACACAAAACACTGGACAAACTTAAGCTACAGTGAAAGAGACAGAGATGGGGTAGAATGCCTGGGGAGGGGCCGGGAAAACCTTCTCGGGTGGTGGAAGTGTCTTGTATCTGGGCTGCAGTGATAATACACGTGTACACATATATGTATATTTGTCAAAATTATACAGCTGCACATCTAAAAGGGTGAATTTTATTGCTTACATATTAAACCTCAATTGAGTTGATTTGGAATGACTTGGGTTTGATCCCTGGGGTTGGGAAGATTCCCTGGAGAAGGAAAAAGCAACCTACTCCAGTATCCTTGCCTGGAAAATTCCACAGACAGAGGAGCCTGGTAGGCTTCAGTCCATGGGGTCACAGACAAGACGCGACTGAGCAACTGACTGAGCACACACATGTAACTGCACATCTAAAAGCATGTTTTTTACTGTTTACGTATTAAACCTCAACAGAGCTGATTCAGAATTTAAAATTACAGTAATGAACAATCCAGAGCTGGGGCGGATATAGGCAAATGGGCTCTTACACACTGCTAGTGGGAATACTAGTCAGTACAACCTTTTTGGGGGGGAGGCGGGTAACAGCTTTATTGTGACATAATTCACATACAATTCACTTATTTGAAGTACACAATTCAATGGTTTTAGTGTGCTCACAGGGTTGTGCAACTATCACCACAATCGAATGTAGAACATCTTCACGACCTCAAAACAACATTCTGTACCCCTTAGTCATCACTCCCCAATCCTGAACAACTACTAATCCACCTTCTCCTCCTCTACATGTGCTCATCCTGCAGGATTCATATAACTGGAACCATACAATGTGTGGGGTTTTGTGACTGGCTTCTTCCATTTAGCATGTCTGCAAGGCTTATCCATGTTGGAGCAAGTATATCATTCCACTTCGTGGTTGACTAATATTCCATTGAACGGATAGATAACATTTTGTTTATTTATTCATTAGCTGATGGGCATTTGAACTGTTTCTACCTTTTGGCTACCAGGAACACTGCTGCTAAGAACGTCTGTGTGCAGTGCTTTCCTTTCTCTCAGATACATACTCTATGAGTGCAATTGCTGGGGCAAATGTCACCTCTATGTTTAAGTTTTTTTAGGAACTACTATGCTGCTTTCTACAATAGCTACACTATTTTACATTTCCACCAGCACTATAGGAAGGTCCCAATCTGTCTACATGCTCGCCAACACTTATCACAATCTAGTGGGTGCAAAGCAGGACTGCAATGTGGGTTTGACTTTCATTTCTCTAATGATTAGTAGTGTCGAACATCTTTTCACATGCTTATTGTGAAAGTGCTAGCTGGTCAGTTGTGTCTGACTCTTTGCAACCCCATAGACTACAGCCCACCAGGCTCCTCTGTCCATGGAATTTTCCAGGCAAGAATACTGGAGTGGGTTGCTATTTTCTTCTCCAGTTTATCTTCCTGACCCAGGGATCAAACCCAGTTCTCCCACATTGCAGGCAGATTTTACCGTCTATACCAGGGAAGCCCATATATCTATAATATCTTTGGAAAAATACCTATTCAACTCCTTTGCCTGTTTTTAACTGGGCTGTCTATCTTTTTATTTTTGAGTTGCAGAGTTCTTTACATACTCCAGATGCATAGTCCTTATTGGATATATGATTTGCACATACTTTCTCCCATTATGGGCTTCCCTGGTGGTTCAGATGGTAAAGAATCTGCCTGCAGTGCAGTAGACCCCGGTCTGACTCCTGGTTCAGGATGATCCCTGGAGAGGGGAATGGCTACCCACTCCAGTATTCTTGCCTGGAGAATCCCATGGACAGAGGAGCCTGGTGGGCTACATACAGTCCATGGGATCGCAAAGAGTCAGATACAACTGAGCGACTTTCTTTCTTTCTCCCATTATAGAGGTTGTCTTTTTTTTTTAATTTTTAATTGAAGGATAATTGCTTTACAATACTGTGTTGGTTTCTGCCATACATCAACATGAACCAGCCGTAGATACAGGCTCCCTCTCTGGACCCTCCCTCCCATCCCACCCACCACCCCTCCTGGTTGTCAGGGTGAGCACAGGTCTGAGCTCCCTGTGGGTTGTCTTTTCTAATTGATACAACTTCTGAAAACCAGTCTGGCAACATATATCAAAGACTTCAGTGTGAATCTTTGATCTTACAGTTTTACTTTTAGGAGTGTATCTTACGAAAACAACTAAAGAAGTAGAATGAGAAGACGTATAAATAAGAACACTCATCAAAGTACTTCTTAAACTGAATCTTAACCCTTACCTCACACCATAAGTAAAAACTGACTCAAAATGGAGCACAATCCTAAATGTAAGAGCTAAAACTACAAAACTTCTGGAAGAAAACCTAGGAAAAAAATATTAGAGGTCCTGGGTTTGGCAAGATTTATTAAATAGAACACAAAAAAGCATGAACCATTTAAAAACAACATGCATTGGCCTTTATCAAAAGTAAAAACTTTGGCTCTTTAGTGATGGTACAGGTCTATTTTTACCTATGCAGGCATAGAAAAAAAGTAAAAAGGGCACCGTGACAAAATAAATAAACCCAAGAAGAATGTTTCAGAGAATTCTGTTCTTATAATTCTGTCTTCCTGAAATGCCTGAATACTCCATTTGACAATGAGTATGCATTTCTATACAGCAAGGAGGAGAGCTGGAAAGGAACCTTCATAAAACTATTTCCACTTTGAAAAGGGGAAAAAGTGAATTTCCTTCTCATAATTATTAGAAAGAAATACTTAATTAGCCAGGGGACTTGGTTTATCATGTTGATTTGGAGTTTGTTTTTTTAATTTGCCACATTTCAGAAATGAGAACACACTGGCATTTTCTTAAGAGCTTAATATTCTTAAGATCTGCAGATAATTTCTTTCATACATACAAGTTAACCCATCCAACAAATTTCAGCGATGCAGCTGGATAATAATGGCTTAAAATTACTCTGTAAAAGAAGTTTAGAAGTATAGCATTATCTCACAGCTAGCTGGAGCTTAATTTAGGTACACTAAAGAAAGTGAAAATAATTCAAGACAGATAGTAAAGGTCTGTGCACTTTACTCAGAGGAGAGTCTCTAAGCCCTCACTAAGTTAATTACTCTCATTTTACACTCAATTTAACAAGTTATGCAAACCAATGGAAAATGGGAGGCCCCGGACAAAAAGCGAACGGAAATGGCAAACTCACTGCAGAAGGGGTGGCAGCCAACAGCCCGGAGGAGACGGGTCATTGAAGATTTGAAAACTCGGCTCACTTGAGAGATTGAGATGGCTGAGTAGAGAAGTGAACATACTGCCTCGGTGCAACTTCATCAAGAAGCCACTATGGTGCTAGGACTACACAGGAAATAACATTCAGAAATAGGTTTCTAAATAATCAAACATTACATTAGACTCAGTACCTTCAAGCAAGCAGTGCAGGGACCTCCGTGGTGGTCCAGTGGCTAAGACTCTATGCTCCCAATGCAGGGGGCCTGGGTTCGATCCCTGGTCTGGGAACCAGATCCCACACCACAATTAAGAGTTCTCATTTGGCAACTAAAAACCCCGCACACTGCAACGAAGACTGAAGATCCTGTGTGCCAAAACTAAGATCCAGCACAGCCAAATAAATAAATATATATATATTCTTAAAATGAAAGCATTGAAGATTATTACCCATTTGAGAGGGATTTCCACTTCTCATTAAGAATGGCTGATTTTATAAAAGAGATGATTAATGAAATAAACAACGGTGATCTGGAAAACTGGCTTGTATCAAAGGAAGCTCTAATCCTTAAGAGAAGGGCAAACAAATGAGTCATTTTTGCAAACATATTTTAATAGCTACCCACCCAACTTTAATACCACAAAATTCAAAGGACTGAACTAAAGAAGCAATTCAGCTCCACTGATAGGTTCTTCTGTACTCCCCAAGCCCCTCATGGAGGTGGTTCCCAAGACTGTATCTAAGGAAGAACTAACGATGTGGACAAGGGCATTTTACATCACCCCCTCCCGTCCATCCAGCTTTGTCCACCTCATAGACTCTCTGGCCTTTGCAGCTCCATCTTTGAGAAAACAGGCACTTGAACTTGTCTGTCTGGGGTCAGGGTCATTAAAAAAAAAAATGTTTCTCATACTCTGCGTTTCTCCTAAGCTCTTCAAACGTCATTTCGTGACCACACTGGACTTGGAGAGCTATCCAGATGCAGGGAAATGAAATTCCTGGCACTGAAAGCAAATGGAGGCCCAGGCTTTCCTGTGTGAGCTCCCTCACTCTCTCAGGAGTCCCTGGCGGCCTCACCCCAGCTGCTGGGATTCCCACAGAGACAGCCGGATTGGACTAATCTGACCACACAAACGTGGAACTGATGAGGGGCAAAGGTACCAGAAAGGGCCGAAACACTGGGTGTCTGCCCCAGGCTCAAAGGACAGCATCTGGGAGCCCAGCCAGCTAGAGGAAAGATTCGCTCTCCAGATTCACCCCGCAGCTTGAGGCACCATACACAACAGGGAGAGACGGTAGGCTAAAAGGTCACAGGGGAGGTCAGCTCGGCAGCAAGGCTGCGGGTAGGGCACCTGGCTGGGACAGGCGAGCGCCGCGGGAGGTTGAGGCCACGAGCAGCAGCCTGGTTCTTAAAAACTCCCTTCCTCCAAGAGGCTAAGACAGCCGAATTCCAGCCGGAGTCCAGCAGAAGCCTGGGACGCCGGCTGACCAGGAGCAGACTGTCTGCTCTGGATGCTTAACTGATCACCTGAGATGCTGCTGCGCAGACAGGGCAAAGGAGAGCAGTTTCTCCCCTCTGGATCAGGCAGTCCATCTTTCACCTCCCCCCAGGAACGCTGCTGAGGTGGAAGAAAAACAGCCGTTACTGAGCACTGGAGCGATGGAGCAATTCAAAGTGAACCAACTGGTGCTTTATCCCAGACAATGATGGCTTTGTCGGCAGATTGCAACAGCCCAACAAACCCTGCACGCCCCTCCTCATTTCCATCTCTGGTCCCCAGGACTTGGAGACACCAGGCTAAAAACAGGGAAGAAAGTTACTCTCAGAAACTAACAGCGTGTGACGCAACAGAGGCAGGCCAGCTGCCATTCGGCAATGACCCAGGCTGGCCGCTCTGCAGTCGTGGGGCTCCTTCTGCTCCCGGGACATAGCTGAGTCTCACATACTGATGCGCTTCCAGGGATCCTGGCCAACAGAGAACACAGGGCTGAAGCGCCAAGCTTGTTTACAGTGCTGCTGGGTCACTGTTCCAGCCCATTAGCGGGGCAGCTTGCTCGGGATCGCTTTTCCGTTCAGTCTGGACCACGCTGTTATTTCTCTCTTGGTTTGCCTTAGCCAAGGAAACTCACTTGCCCTTAGATGGACACTGCTGCAAGGACTCTGGCTTCCCAGGCGGCACTAGCGGTAAAGAACCCGCCTGCCAGAGCAGGAGATGTAAGAGACACAAGTTCGATCTCTGGGTGGGGAAGATCCCCTGGAGAAGGAGATGGCAACCCACTCCTGTATTCTTGCCTGGAGAACCCCATGGACAGAGGAGCCTGGCGGGCTACAGTCCACGGGGTCGCAAAGAGTTGGACACGACTGAAGCGACTTAGCACTCAGAGCATTAGCACACTCAAGACCTCAGCTAGAGCCACTGAGCCGAGGTGGCTGCTCCCAGCTTTCCAGAAGCCTGAAAGCGGCCACCCTCTAGGACAGAAACCAGAGAAGATTCTCTCTGCAGGTAAGAGCCAGGGGGTGAGAGAGACCAGAAGATGACACCCCCTATTTCTCACACCCCACCCAGCCTTGCTCACTTAATCCATACTTTACCAATCACCTCAAACGACCACAAACACACCCATGGCTCCAGGGAGCCAGCAATTGGCAGGAAAATAGAGATAAGCAAACAAACTTATCGGGCAAAAAAGCAGCTGGCTACATACAGGCTGGCCAGCTCGACTGTAATCAGTAGGTCTCTGACTGGCTGCTGTGGGAAGCATCCAAAGGCCATGCCCACCAGGTAAGTTTCCTCAGCACCACCTGCCTGCCCGCTCGCAGGTACTGTGCCAGGACATCGTCAAGGACAAGCCAGGGGCTGAGCTGATAGCGGGGTTCTCTGCTTTTCTGAGACCTTTTTTCCCAGGGAACAAAGTCTTCTACCAAGGTTTCTTGTGGGGGAAAAAAAACCATGAAATTCAAAACTAAGAGGAATTGAAAACTGGTCCAGTCACTAGGGAGCCAGGCTGGGAGACAGCCGGGTGGCGAGGGCAGGCTCTGCTGGGCTAGGAGATGGGGTCACAGTGAGGAGCTCTGGGCTCGGATGCAGCCGGTGAAGCTGGATGCCCCAAGGGCAGCCAAGCCTTGCCACTGGGCCTAGGGCATTGTAACAACCTCATCCAGCATTTAAAACATCACCCAAGTCCTCTGCCTTGTATCAGACCCCCCGCCACACACTTGCCACCACTGTGGGTGGGCAGACAGACAGAACCACAGAAACCCCACAACGGATCAGGCTGACGAGTAAGGCTGCCAGAGAGCCAGAGATCAGCATCTCTGGACTTGATGGGATGGAAAGTACTTAAACTTTTCCAGAGAGTTGAGTGAGCTCTTCTTTCCATGTACCAAGTCACACCGGCATCTGTTCTGTGACTCGCAGGGACATGCATCCACGTGGCTCCGGGCTCAGGTGAGCGTGCCCCAGCTGGGCGGGCCCACAGCTGGAACCACCAGCTCTCCTGAAGCTCAATGCTCTCTCCCTGCCTCTAGAACAACAGAAGGCCCAGGGCCGGCATCCTCCTGCTGGCAGGAGTGAGGAGCCCTGGCCTCGGGATGGGGACGTGCGAGCTCGGCCTGGGTCCAGGCACGCAGGCAGGCACGCTGCGGGGTGTGTCGGACACCCTCCCCTGCGTCCCCTGCCTCTCTGCAGGCTGGCAGTGCAGCCAGCCTTCCTCTCTCCAGCCCGAGGCACAGAGCAAAGGCTGCTCCTGGGCTGCAACCTGCTTACCTCCACCCTCCACACACACCTCAGCCACGTGGGCAGGGGCGGGGGACAGGCCAGGCAGGGGAACCCTGACCCTTTTCTTCAAGGGTCCCGCTGAAAGGTTCTCAGGGAGAGAGTTCTTCCTGTGAGGAAGGAGGAGGAGGCAGAAGGATGTTTTCAGAGAAAGTAGGGATAAGAGAAACGGAAGAGGGGCTCAGGAACACAAAAATCATGTAAAATGGTCTCAAGGTCCACCAGAGAGGGATTCTATAAGTGACGGTATATCCACACAATGAAGTACTACTCAGCCACTAAAAAGATACTGCAGATGAGTATTTGGGAAAGGCATTCATGCTCTATTAAATACAAAAACAAAACACACTTACTCCACCCGAAAAATAAAAACCCCACAAGGTCTGAGAGAATAAACACCAAGGATATGATGGTGGTTATCTGTGGGTATTGAGTTTTGGGGTTTTTTCCTGGAAGGGGGCCCAGAAATACAGTCAAAATCCAAAAAGTAAGGTCCCAAGCTTAGAAGAGTAATATCCCCAACTTCTCAGTAAGCATGCTTGCCGTCGCTCTGAGAAGTACAAACTCTATTTCAATCTGGCTCAGGAGCAAAGTCTTGGCCTTTAAGAACCATAAAGCTACTTGCCAACACCTCTGTAGATCAGATCAAATACGGACAGAAACTTCAAGAGGTGGAAAAACTCAGATCGTGTGGAAGGTGGCTGCGCGAGAACACTGTGTGTGTGTGAGTGCTGCTCAAGAACGTTGTGTGTATGTGTGTGTGTGTATGGGCTGGGGGAAGGGTTCAAAGCAAGCACGTCCCTTCCTTTCTTAACTACCTCAAACACACACACACACACACGTAGTTAACTGCAAAGCACAGCCAGAGGCCTGTAACACAACGTCCAATGTGCAGGTTAGAAACTTTGAACAAGGGCCAAGTGAGAGGCCTCTTCTGTCTAACTTCAAGCTATAATTTTGTTTCAGCGACAAACAAATCAACTGTCTGGAGTTAAGTCAAATGATTATCCCTTTCCTCCACCCTGGAATCACCCTATGAAAACAGCCCTGCCTCAGGCAGGTCTGGTGGTGAAGTTAAGGGATAACAGTTAAAAATGGATGTAAAATGATGAGTAACCCACTGTCCAAGAACTTCACGTGGAGAAGTGAAATGAAGTCAACTCTCCAACCCCAAATCATGATCATTTAAAATAACTGCCCTGGTTCCTCATAACTCTACGAGTAACTGTCTACCAGGAGCACACACACCTCTGGGGTTTACCAGGAGGACAGTCTTGGATTTTGTTTGCAGAAGATGATGGTCCTGACTGTATGAACATAAACATTTCGTGAAGGCACACCCAAGAGTGAGAACACCTCACCAGATATCCCCTGTGCCAGGGCTGCCCTTGTGACAAAGAGCACCACACACTCCTTCCTCCCTTAGGCCAAGACTCAGTTCTAAATGAGATGCAACTGTGGGACTTCCCGGGCGGTCCGGTGGTTAAGACTCTGCACTTTTGATGCAAGGGGGGCGGGTTCGATCCCTGGTTGGAGAACTAAGATCCCACATACCATGCGGCGCAGCCAAAACAGATTTTGAGAATAAATTAAAAAAAAAAAAAAAGGCCAATAGATAAACAGATGCAACCAAGATTAAACTCATTTCCCTAGAATTCCTAATACTTGAACTCAGACCCAAGGTAGAAATGGAAATGTAGAATTCACATACAAATTCAGATTTCTTCAATTTTCAAATATGCCAGACCTTGTAACACTGAGCTCACATTCCCAAACAGCTAGAGTCACCTGGAGCTGGGTGATGGCTGCCCCCCTGTAGAGCCGGCAGGTACCCACCAGTTCACCACAGACACCCGGCAGGTACCCACCAATTCAGCACAGACACCCGCCCCCGCCGCTGCTCTTCCATCAGCCAGGCCCGGTCAAATGCAGTTTACAGTTGCAGGGTTTTCATAATAAGTAAGTGCTTGTCTGTAACCATGACTATCAGAAGCCAGAAAATAAAAGACAGCAAACGTCCTCTTCGCTTTACCGATGACCCTCACTTTTATCTCCTGACCCTTGTGGGCATTTGACTTTGTGACCCCCTGACCCAGACAATGTTAAAAGGAAAAAAGGCCTTAACAGGATAACCTTAGGGTGATTTGTGGAGCTTTGAGGTAACCTGGAGAGCCGAATTCCTGAGTTGATTTTAATCTAGGGGAAATGCTCAGGGTAGGTCACCTTCCCAAGCAGTCTCTCATTTACTATACACAGAAGAGATGGAAGACAAAGTCTCTTGGAACTCCTAGACACTGACATATTTATCATTTAAGATCGCAAATATGACTCCTTAAAGATAATGTTGAAAACCTGAATGGTTTGGGTTTTCTGTCGGTGGTGTTTTTTATTGGAGAATAACTGCTTTAAAATATTGTGCTGACCTCTGCCATACATCAACACGAGTCAGCCGCAAGTGTACACATGCCCCCTCCCTTCGGAACCCCCCCACTCCCTCCCCATCCACCCCTCTAGGGTTGTCACAGAGCACTGGGTTGAGCTCCCTGTGTCACACAGCAAATCCCACTTGCTCCCTGTTTCACCAGTGGTAATGTACATGCTTCCGTGCCGCTCTCTCAACTCGCACCACCACTCCTTCCCCAGCTGCGCCCACAAGTCTGTCTCTGTGTCTGTGTCCACTGCTGCCCTGCAAATAGGATCATCAGTACCATCTTTCTAGGTTCCATATTCATGCGTTAGTGTCCAGTATCTGTCCTTTTCTGACTTACTTCTCTTTGTATAATAGGCTCTCAATGGAATACTATTCAGCTACAAAAAGAAGAATGCATCCAGTCAGTCCTAATGACGTGGTTGTTGTTTTTTTTTTTATAACAGCTTTATTGAGACATGATTTACACACCAAAAAATTCACCTTTTAAAAGTGTTCACTGGTTTCTAGTATAGTCACAATATTATAAAACATGACCATCATCCTAGAAGATTCCTGCTTTTCCCCAGTATTCCCCTCTTCAACCTCCCTCACAGGCAAGTACTGATCTGATTTTTTTCCACTGCAGATTAGCTCTGCCTTTTCTAGAACTTCACATAAATGGAATCAATATCTAATCTCTTGAGTAAGACTTGCGTCACTCGACGTAATGTTTCTGACACATACCAGAAGCTTGTTCCTTTTTATTGCTCAATACAATTTACTCCTAAGGCTGTACCTCTCAAATACACAAGGTTCCTGGAAGAAAAATAAGACGGATAAATAAGAATAAGATTGGTCATTCTAGTCTAATCCTCACGTCCCCTCTCACTGTTTTCCTTCCTTTACAATTAAAGACCTCCTGACTTACAGGGCTAAGTGACATGCTACCAACCAGCGGCACCACGTCTAGCGGTATTTGATCCATCATCTTTCCACCGTATTCACTGCAGTTCCTAGTTTCACCTTGTAAGGAAGTCCCTAGCTGAATCTGTAAGAGAACTTCACTACAGAAAATGGAATATCAACATCCAAATAACAAAGCTACTAGGCTTCCCCAAAAAAACACGCCTGTCAATGAATGGATAAACAAAATGTGGTACAATGACACAACAGAATACTGTCCAGGAATCAAAAGGAACAAAATATGGATGCACACTATAAGCACAGATGAACCTCGCCAACCTCATGCCAAGTGAAAAAAGCCAGACACAAAAGGCCACATACAGTATGATTCCATTTATATGAAATGTCCAGGAAAGGCACAGACAAGCAGATTACAGACACAGAAAGCAGATTAACGGTTGTCTGGGGCGAAGGCAGGACCTGGGATTAAACATAAAAGAGCATGAAGGATCTCAGTGGGGTGACGGAATGTTCTAAAACTGGATTCCAATTATGGCTACACAACAAAAAGGAAATCAATGACCGGCACACGTACAACGACCGCATCTTAAGGTACATGAATCCCATCCCGATAAAGTTGTTAACACCAACGATAACATAAACTTGTCTGCACAAGTGGAAGAAAGTCCTGCTCCAAGGCAGAGAAAGATCCGTTTAAAAATGTGAAGAACAACAACAACAAAATAATAATTATTTAAAGAACAGAGGAGCCTGGATAAAAGGCCCCGCTACTCAGCTAGAAAATCGCTGTTTCAAACAGCAAGCTAATATAATCATGCACTGTTTTAAGAACTCGTTGAAAGGGTTTCATTCCAATAAATAAGACGGATTTATAAATTCACTTTCTCTAGAAAGCATAGCGTGTAGCTCTCTGGGCTGGTCCCAGAAAATGAGGCAGTCCACGTGCAAATGGGCCAGTGACCACCTGAGCACAAGAAGGGGTTCTTTAGGCTGTTTTTTAAAAGCCAGAATATTGGGGAAATATCTGGAAACTAGTTTAATTCTCCTACTTTCTACCGAAGCAGCTGTTTTTTGTTTGATGACTGTCTGTCCCATGGTGACAGAGCACAAGAGGCCATCATCTTCCCTGATGGCCTGTGCCCACAAGCCACAGAGGGAAGGACTGGTAACTAGCTTTCAGAACAGGCCCTCCTACGCACACAGGAGTCCTCAACAGTGAAGAAGAGCGAACTAAGTCCCCGCGGGTCCCCTCTCCAGTGCCGTTCCCACCAGCAGCCTGGTTCTCCCTGACATCCCTTTCTGAGCTTTTACTTCCTGGCCTCACTCTTCACTGTTCTTCAACTGGATTCTTTTTTGTTTTCTTTTCTTTTTAATTTTTACACTATCACTTCTGAGACTCAAAAGCTATCGACAAGAAATTCTGTTTCTGGAACTATTCCTTCAGATCTTGGACGTCCTTCTAGAGCTACCAAATAACCCTTTCTGCCCTGCCTCCTTCTAGAAGGCTTTTCTGATGGGGCAGTCTAACCCCAAACACACTACGGATGATCAGTTTGGAGATGTTTCCTCGTGGGGCATTCAAGACCAGATAGTACTCTTCTACCACAACCAAACCCAAGGGAGTAAAAATATCATTCGGGATATGAGAGCATCTACTTCACAGAAAACGAAAACCACTGCCATCCCAAATATAAGCTCAAAACGCCAAAACCTCCCATGGCCAACTGGTCCCTTACGAGGCACAGGAGAGGTTAGGGAGATGAGATGGAGCAGCCAGGACAGAAGAAAGAATCCCGGTGCTCTGGTGACAGTGAGGACCTCCCTGGACTGCAGAGCCCCCAACACTGACAGCCCCTCGCAGCCCCTTCTTAGGGAGCTGCCCCAACCACAGCCCATGCAGCCAAGTCAAGCGCACAGCGCGGGTCCTCGACACAGCTCACATTAGTCACACAGCTGATGGGCTCCCTGGCTTCCTCGTTTCAGTCACAGCCCCCACGGCTGAGACCAAAACCCTCAGGGCCACTGCTGATTCTTTGCTTACACCCCCACATCCCTTCCACCAGCAAGCCCAAACCCGCCCTGCATCCATGCACGTCTCACCACCTCCCGGCCACCATTCTGGTATCAGTTCCCCTGGCCCTCCTGTCCCCTGGTCCCCACTGCGCAGACTCAACAAGCCGGCTCCCCAAAGCGATGAACGGAATATCCTAACCTCCCACCTCCCAACCAAACCGTCTTCCCCCTCTCCTCCCCGACACTCGCCCTGCCCTCAACTTGCTGGCCACTCTGGCCTTCCCAGCCCCGGAATGTGCCTGATCCTTCCACCTTGGGCCTCTGCCTCGGGCTCGTCCACCGCCTGGAATGACTGCCCTCAGCTGGCTCCCACTCACCACTCAGGTTTCAGCTCAACCTGAAATGTCAGCCCCTCAGAAGACTTCTCCAACCCGCTGAGATACAGTGTCCGCCTTCCCTCCCCCACCCGCTATCACTTTCCATCTTCTGGTGTGGTTGATGTTCTTTGAGGCAGGAGCAATATAAACCTGATTTGCTTACTGATTCCCTCAACTGACTATAGACTCCATGACTTTACAATACCTGTAAGTCAGGTCATTGTGCCGGATGCCTCAAACACTCACATAGCTGTCCACCACCTAGATCTCAATAAAACTCCAACAACAAAAACAATGTGCACACTATGTCTTGTTTACTGCTGCATTCCTAAGGGCGAGAACAGGGCCTGGCACCCATCAGAGGCCTAATTAATACTTTTGAAAGGAAAAGGCATCACTGGACGCTCTGGGGCTAGACACACGCTCTGGAGTCCCTGAGATTCTGATCAGAGAGGGCGGGGCCTGCTGGCCTCCCTCTCCAACACTTAAGCTGGAGACGATGGGCTAATTCAATTAGACAACTGGCATAGAGCACTGATGGTAACAGGAAGCTCTGAGAAGGTCTGTGTGCGAAACTCAGGCCACCCGCGAGCTCCTCTCAGGCAGACGCAGAAACTCCCACAGGCAGGGGCTTTGAAGCAGAGGAGAGCAGAGGCAGGTGAGAGCGCCAGCTGGCAGCAGCAGAAGTAAGATCCCAAAGCAAAGCAGGGTCTGAGAGAGGAGCTGAGTCACTTATGGGGGTGAGCCTTAAGGAAAGAGCAAGCTCCCCCTGCTAAGGGCCCACCACAGCCCGGGACCCCTCCAGAATCCAGAGGTCTGGCAGTCCTGGGAATCCTGGAGGTTTATGAACACACTTCCTGATCCCCGCAGTAAACCCCCATTGCAAGGTCCAGCTTGAGAGGGGCCCTGATTCCCGCGGCCAAAAGGGCTCTGCCTGAAACTCAAGCCCTGTGACCCAGAATTCTAACCACAGACAAAATTCCAACAAGACAGAAAATATCACCTAAGATATCTGCTGTCTGAACTGCACATATTAGACCCAAGAAGTAACTCAATTATGGGCAACAGGAGCTCACACTCTGAATTTTTCATCAGCCGTACATGAATCCTTAAAGATATGTGCTGTTAACTTTCTACAATACCCTTATTCTAGGAACTGTGCTGGGGCAACAGAATAAGACCACTTTACAGACTTCCTTTTATAATGAGGGCCCTCCTACCATTAGATCGTCTGAAGCAGTCACTTCGCTAATACACTTTGCACTTGACACAACGGCAGAGTGGACTGCTCAGCTCTTCTGCGGGGGAAGGAGCCTGAAGAAAGACTTTAGACCTGGGTTATGGGCTTAAACTGGAGAAACTGTTGAGGACGTCCCCAGGTGGCAGAGTGGTTAGGAACTCACCTGCCAATGCAGGGGACATGAGTTCAATCCCTGCTCCGGGAAGATTCCACGTGCTGTGGAACAACGAAGTCTGTGGGCCACAACTACTGAAGCCCGCTCGCCTAGAGCCCGCGCTCCGCAACAAGAGAAGCCTCTGCAATGAGAAGCCCATGAAGACTAGAGAAGACCCATGCAAAGTAACCAAGACCCAGTGCAGCCAAAAATAAAATTAATTAAAAACAAAAAATTATTGAAACCAGTCTGTATTAGTTTCCAACTGCTGTTGTAACAAATGGCCACAAAATTAGTGGCTTAGAACAACGCAAAGTTACTGTTTCACAGTTTTGGAGAATTGGGGCTAAAAGCAAGATATCTGCAGCGCTGGCTTCCAGGACTCCAGGGGAGAATCCGGTTCCTTGCCTTTTCGAGCTCCTAGAGGCTGCCTGTGTTCCTTAGCTCACGGCCCCTTCCTCCATCTTCAAAGTCTGCGACTTCAGGCCAACTTCTTCTCTTGCTAGTCCTCTCTTCTGCTTTCCTCTTCTTCTTTTAAGGACCCTTGTGACTACACTGGGCCCACCCAGGCAATCCAAAATAATCTCCCCATTTTAGAGGCAGCTGATTAGCAACCCTACTTCCTCTCTGCCATGTGACCTACTGTATTCTCAGGTCCCAGGAATGAGCATGTGGACATCCTGGGGCACCACTCATCTGCCTCCCATCTCAGGTTGTGTGGACCCCCCATACAAACACCATCCCATTGTCCCACTCCACACCAGCACCCCCAGACAAGAGTTCCACGGAGGGGGTTTCTCTTTGTGCAGCTGAAGAGAAACAAGGTCCACCAGAGGAGAGTTTATGATGTTGGCCACTAGGCCCCTGAGTTTCCCTGTTCAATTCCATATATTTATCTTAACCGCCTAGTATATTCTAGACACTGTGAAACTCCATGAGAAAGTCAAAGGTGAAGAGAGCAGGAAAATCATGTCTATGTAAATAAAGATATGAGGCACAATCAATAAGGTCGTGGATTTGCCTGGCATCGAAGGGTTCACTCCCTTTGAGAGGGACCACCAGGCCACAGGCACTTGAGCTGAGGCTTGAGGGCAGGGCAGGATTTCACCAGTGGGGAAGGGCGGCACGAGGAAGGGCATGGGGTGGCCTAAAGGCACTTGTTTTCCCCATCTTGGCCGCCCTGTTCCAATCCTACAGGAGCTAACACTTCTACCTTCTCTCTTACAGAGCTGCACGCTTCTGTGAGCAGACGAGGAGGAGACTTTTCAGTTCCAGAGACACAACCCTGGATAAGCTGCCTCACCTCCCGGCAGCAAGGCAAATTAACTTTGTGTCTTTTTTTTTTTGGAGGGGGGCATGGTTTGAAAAGTACGAATTTCACCAGCACCTGGCTGAGAGGGCTACTGCGACTTAGGATGACGTGGAGACTCTAGGACACAGTAGTTGCTCAGTTAGTGTGAATTTCCTTCCCTCCAGAGAATGACTTCCCTCCATCCTCTCTTCCACCCCCTTTCCCCAGGCTCTTCCCAATCTGACCACCCTTCTTTGCCCTTCCATCAGGATGGCAATCAGCCAGCCAGCCTCTACATAAACAGGAAACTCCCTGATGTTCAAGCTGGCTTTAGAAAAGGCAGAGGAACCAGAGATCAAATTGCCAACATCCGCTGGATCATGGAAAAAGCAAGAGAGTTCCAGAAAAACATCTACTTCTGCTTTATCGACTATGCCAAAGCCTTTGACTGTGTGGATCACAATAAACTGTGGAAAATTCTGAAAGAGATGGGAATACCAGACCACCTAACCTGCCTCTTGAGAAATCTGTATGCAGGTCAGGAAGCAACAGTTAGGACTGGACATGGAACAACAGACTGGTTCCAAATAGGAAAAGGAGTGCGTCAAGGCTGTATATTGTCACCCTGCTTATTTAACTTATATGCAGAGTACATCATGAGAAACGCTGGACTGGAAGAAACACAAGCTGGAATCAAGATTGC
>SJYT01063329.1:0-14169 GCA_006410635.1 Cephalophus harveyi | reverse complement strand
AGTCCAGTACTTTGGCCACCTCATGCGAAGAGTTGACTCATTGGAAAAGACTCTGATGCTGGGAGGGATTGGGGGCAGGAGGAGAAGGGGACGACCGAGGATGAGATGGCTGGATGGCATCACTGACTCAATGTATGTGAGTCTGAGTGAACTCTGAGAGATGGTGATGAACAGGGAGGCCTGGCGTGCTGCGATTCATGGGGTCGCAAAGAGTCGGACACGACTGAGCGACTGAACTGAACTGAACCAATGAGAAGAAGACAGGTAAAAGGAATCCTTGGACTTCCTGGGAAGGTGAATCGTAATTTCTGACAGGTAACACAGGGAAGGGGAGATATGTATGAAACCCCGATGACACGGGAAACTGTCCACACTGATCCCGATTATGCAAATAAACACACACACACACATACACACTCTTCTGGCTTCGGGACCGTCCTCACTGCTGCTGTTAGACCTGGTTCACGTCGTTTATCACAGCCCTTGCTAACTGTTCTACAACTGCCTGTTTATCTGTCCCCTACTCCAAGTCTGTGAGCTCCTGGAGGACACAGACTATTCTTCTCATCTCTGGAGTCCTCACTCCAACCCAGCATGGCCCTTTAATAGACACTATATAATGATTCAAGGCCAAAGAAAGCCCAAGAGGAGAGAAACTGCTTCTCTTTGGCATGGCTGCAGAAGTGTAAAACCAGTTTAGTCATCTGTCTGAATGCTCCTCATTTACAACTAGTTACCATGCCCAAGACTAGAAAGTTCTTCCTTGGAGAACTTAACATTTAGAGGACAATTGCTTTAAACCTTGAATCCTTGGCTGTCAGGAACAGTGGGTAACTATATAGTTAATCCTAAAGGAAATCAGTACTGAATATTCACTGGAAGGACTGAGGCTGAAGCTCCAACACTTTGGCCACCTGATGTGAAGAACTGACTTACTGGAAAAGACCCTGATGCTGGGAAAGATTGAAAGCACAAGAAGGGGACGACAGAGGATGAGATGGTTGGATGGCATCACTGATTCGATGGACATGAGTTTGAGCAAACTCCAGGAGTTGATGATGGCCTGGTGTACTGCAGTCCATGGAGTCGCAAAGAGTTGGACACAACTGAGTGACTGAACTGAACTGATACATACGTATACAGGGCTACAGTTTAGAAACTTGTATCTTACAGATCCAAATTTAAAGGTTTCCTCGATTATCCACTGGAGCAGAGATGCACTGTCCAGGGACTTCCCTGGGGGTCCAGAGGCTAATACACCACACTCCCAATGCAGGGGGCCCAGGTTCTATCCCTGGTCAGGGAACTAGATCCCACATGATTTAGCAACTAAGAGTTCATATGTTGCAACTAAGAGCGCGTGTAGCCAAAATAAATTTTTAAAAAGAAAGAAAGAAAAATAATTTTTAAAAAAGAAAGAAATCTACTGTCCAGAAAGCTACTGTTTATCTCTAAATACATAAAAGAATCGTCTCTCCCCTCACCCCACAGATATTCACCCCAAAGGTCCCTAATAAAGTTACATAAAAAGGTAGAGAAGTGAAACCAAAACCAAGCCCAGAAAGCTATCTA
Organism: Cephalophus harveyi; assembly: GCA_006410635.1. Classification (NCBI taxonomy): domain Eukaryota; kingdom Metazoa; phylum Chordata; class Mammalia; order Artiodactyla; family Bovidae; genus Cephalophus; species Cephalophus harveyi. The sequence goes on along the minus strand of SJYT01063329.1, from coordinate 12,597 downwards.
CTAGATGTGTTCAGAATCTGCGTGGTGATTTACATGTGTGACATTCCTCACAATGTTAAGAGGGGAAGAGCCATGAGCTATGTTCTAGAGGACACAGCTCCACTGTGGGGCTTCAGAGAGTATGGACAAGCCAAGAATGCTCCATTTAGCATCTGCCAAGCAGGCATTTAAAAGCCACATTAAAGACCCCAGTCAGATATGCTATTTCCCTTAGTTTACAGATGAGAAACTTGGGCTCCTAAAAAATGTCAGCTGAATGATGATGCAGAAGGGATTCAGCGATTAAACCTCCTGTTGCTTCTTATTTGCCAGGTACTAGACCCATTCATGGGATTTCCCCGACGGCTCAGCGGTAAAAATCCGCCTGCAACGCAGGAGACACAGGAGACGTGGGTTCAGTCCCTGGGCCAGGAAGATCCCATGGAGGAGGAAATGGCAACCCACTCCAGTACTCTTGCCTGGAAAATCCCATAGACAGAGGACCCTGGCAGGCTACAGTCCACAGGGCCGCAAAGAATCGGACACGACTGAGAAGGTAGGCACACCCATTTAAAGACATTATCTCAGTTAATCCTCACTTCCATCCATCCTGCAGGGACACCGTACTCTCCGCACGTCCCCAGTGGCGGACAGGAAGCTTTAGAGAAGGCAAGCCATGAATTTCTAAGCTCTGCCTTGGGGAGAGGCAACTTCTTCTTCTTCAAACATCCCAAAAACTGACCTCACACTGTAGGACCAAATCAAGACATTTCACTACAGGGGGCTTTTCTCAGCATCATGGTGTGGGAAGGACGTGGATTTTACAGCCAGCTACAGGAAGCTGGAATTCGTCTACACAGTTACCTGTCCAGGTGGACCACGGGGCACCCCACAGCTTTCCCAGCCAAGGTCAGTCTTGCTGAAGACCTTTCAGCAGCCCACGACTTTGCAAGTTCAGGGACAGACCGTATCAGAGTCCCTAGTCCACTTCATAAGACTGGGGAAAATACAACCACAACTTCCCCTGCCCTTAGTTCCTCCCCCCAAAGAGCTAGAGGAGAGAAACTGCTTCTCTTTGGCATGGCTGCAGAAGTGTAAAACCAGTTTAGTCATCTGTCTGAATGCTCCTCATTTACAACTAGTTACCATGCCCAAGACTAGAAAGTTCTTCCTTGGAGAACTTAACATTTAGAGGACAATTGCTTTAAACCTTGAATCCTTGGCTGTCAGGAACAGTGGGTAACTATATAGTTAATCCTAAAGGAAATCAGTACTGAATATTCACTGGAAGGACTGAGGCTGAAGCTCCAACACTTTGGCCACCTGATGTGAAGAACTGACTTACTGGAAAAGACCCTGATGCTGGGAAAGATTGAAAGCACAAGAAGGGGACGACAGAGGATGAGATGGTTGGATGGCATCACTGATTCGATGGACATGAGTTTGAGCAAACTCCAGGAGTTGATGATGGCCTGGTGTACTGCAGTCCATGGAGTCGCAAAGAGTTGGACACAACTGAGTGACTGAACTGAACTGATACATACGTATACAGGGCTACAGTTTAGAAACTTGTATCTTACAGATCCAAATTTAAAGGTTTCCTCGATTATCCACTGGAGCAGAGATGCACTGTCCAGGGACTTCCCTGGGGGTCCAGAGGCTAATACACCACACTCCCAATGCAGGGGGCCCAGGTTCTATCCCTGGTCAGGGAACTAGATCCCACATGATTTAGCAACTAAGAGTTCATATGTTGCAACTAAGAGCGCGTGTAGCCAAAATAAATTTTTAAAAAGAAAGAAAGAAAAATAATTTTTAAAAAAGAAAGAAATCTACTGTCCAGAAAGCTACTGTTTATCTCTAAATACATAAAAGAATCGTCTCTCCCCTCACCCCACAGATATTCACCCCAAAGGTCCCTAATAAAGTTACATAAAAAGGTAGAGAAGTGAAACCAAAACCAAGCCCAGAAAGCTATCTACTAGATGTGTTCAGAATCTGCGTGGTGATTTACATGTGTGACATTCCTCACAATGTTAAGAGGGGAAGAGCCATGAGCTATGTTCTAGAGGACACAGCTCCACTGTGGGGCTTCAGAGAGTATGGACAAGCCAAGAATGCTCCATTTAGCATCTGCCAAGCAGGCATTTAAAAGCCACATTAAAGACCCCAGTCAGATATGCTATTTCCCTTAGTTTACAGATGAGAAACTTGGGCTCCTAAAAAATGTCAGCTGAATGATGATGCAGAAGGGATTCAGCGATTAAACCTCCTGTTGCTTCTTATTTGCCAGGTACTAGACCCATTCATGGGATTTCCCCGACGGCTCAGCGGTAAAAATCCGCCTGCAACGCAGGAGACACAGGAGACGTGGGTTCAGTCCCTGGGCCAGGAAGATCCCATGGAGGAGGAAATGGCAACCCACTCCAGTACTCTTGCCTGGAAAATCCCATAGACAGAGGACCCTGGCAGGCTACAGTCCACAGGGCCGCAAAGAATCGGACACGACTGAGAAGGTAGGCACACCCATTTAAAGACATTATCTCAGTTAATCCTCACTTCCATCCATCCTGCAGGGACACCGTACTCTCCGCACGTCCCCAGTGGCGGACAGGAAGCTTTAGAGAAGGCAAGCCATGAATTTCTAAGCTCTGCCTTGGGGAGAGGCAACTTCTTCTTCTTCAAACATCCCAAAAACTGACCTCACACTGTAGGACCAAATCAAGACATTTCACTACAGGGGGCTTTTCTCAGCATCATGGTGTGGGAAGGACGTGGATTTTACAGCCAGCTACAGGAAGCTGGAATTCGTCTACACAGTTACCTGTCCAGGTGGACCACGGGGCACCCCACAGCTTTCCCAGCCAAGGTCAGTCTTGCTGAAGACCTTTCAGCAGCCCACGACTTTGCAAGTTCAGGGACAGACCGTATCAGAGTCCCTAGTCCACTTCATAAGACTGGGGAAAATACAACCACAACTTCCCCTGCCCTTAGTTCCTCCCCCCAAAGAGCTGCTGAACCTCATCTGGAAACAGCTGGGAGGCAGCAGTTAACAGGAAACCAAACCCAGAAAAAAAAAAAAAGCACAGAGTGTACCAGGGAGAGTTAGGCGGCTAGAACGAAGAGGCCGGGGGACCGACAGGAAGCTGAAGTCAGAAAGAGCCCAGGCCAGAAACAGACAGAAGAGGAGGAGGCCCAGCAGCCAGGAGAGGGAGAAAACCTGGAAAACGGGGGTGAAGACGCAACATGGCCCTGAAAGGGGAGTAAGGCCACCTCTGGGGTTGTTTTTTTCCCTCCCTGCCCCCCTTATCGCAACCCTCCTTCTCTGAAAGCCAGTGAGCAGTCTTCACAGGACAGCTGAGGTCAGAAACATTTGTTCTCGTGCTGCTTTCTGGGCCAGAGGCTGCAGCCCAGATAACTGGTTTTGAGTCCTTCTCCTGTCAATCTGTACCCATGTTACACGGTGCCAACTAAATTCTGGGGCCACCCAGATTAGCCTCAAGCAGAGAGGGACACGAAGAGCATCTTCATGAGAAATTCCTAGGCGGACGCCCACTGGGGGCCCTGCAGTGGCAGGAGACTCTGCACAGGGAATGACAGCAAAGCCGGACGGAGAACCAGCAGGGCTGGAGGTCTCAAAGAACAAGGTAAGCCTCAAACCAAACTAAGCGTGCGTTCTGCAACCAAGAAAGTTAAATGAGCAACGGCTGGCTGCCAAAATATTTTAGAAAGAAGTGGAAAAAAAAATACCATTACTAAAATTCTTTGGTGTCATTTAATAATACGCCTTCAGGTTATTCAAACTGAGGGCAGAGGGCAGACTGGTTTATTTACCCTTTAGCAGAGCTTAGGTGAGCACTTCGCCCCATGCCTCCTGCCACTCCATCGCCCATTCTCTTTTTGTATGCGGAGAAGTTGATATTAAAATAAAGGTGAGGATTAAGTATGCTTAATAGAACACATTCCTATCTTTCACCTCCAGGTTTGTTTGAAAGCCCTCTCTTTCTCACTGCACCGTATGCTATAGTCGAGTTGAGATTGATTCCAACGAAGCACTCAAAATTTGAGACTGAGTAAGCAGGGCTAACCCTGGAGGAGGAAATGGCAACCCGCTCCCATATTCTTGCCTGGAAAATCCCACGGACAGAGGATCCTGGCGGGTTACAGTCCACGGGGTCGCCAAGAGTCAGACACGAGCGAGCAAGCACGCATGCACGAAGCAGGGCTAAAAGCAGGCAGAGGGCTAAGACCTCAATACCATTTGGGTTTAAAAAAAAAAAATCTTCACAGGCTCGGTGCCAGCTCAAACTGGCAAGACCAGAGAATCAGAGCAGAGCCTAACCAATGTGCCACGCAAAGGGGGTGGGAGGAGAGCTCTGGGTAACGTACTGCAGCCATGTGGCAAACAAACCATCAGGGAGGCCTTCAAGAGAGGAAATGGGGGCGGGCAGAGTGGAGGTGCATTTCAGGAACATAACAAAGGAACAAGTTGACTAATCATTTATTCCAGAGGGGGAAAATGCCACCGGGAGCTATGTATATCTAGCGTTCCAGCTTCAGGTAAATGTATAACTTGGTATATTTGGGGCTCACTGCTTTCCAAAAAAAAGGGTGGGGGGGTGGAGGGAAACGTTCGTACTCCTCGTGATACTGTTTCTGGAGTCTCCAAGGAAACTTTGTCTGCGCTGCCTGCAGCAGACACCTAAGACAGCCCCAGCCAGTCCAGTTACTAATGCAGTAATCTCCACTCTGCCGAGATCCTATCGTGAGCTTTGTGCAGGGCTGGGCTGCTCTGCACTGCAGCTCCTGCAAAGAAGTTCTGTTCCCGAGGCAGAAGTTATCTGAAGCAAATACCTGACAAACACTGAGAAAGAGAGAATGGAAGGGCATTGTAAGCCGTGAGGTTAAACCCAGGCATTTCTGTGACTTGGGGAGAAAAGGAGATCTCCACCTAGAGCCAGAGCCATAGGTGAGGATGGTGTCTGGATGCCTGCCCTAAACATCTCCAAAGAAGGTTTCAGGGCCAGCCCAAGGAGCCTCCAACTTGCCAGGGGGACAGCCTCCACCACCAAGGACTAGGGCTTCAAGTCTTCCTAGGAGGCACTCAGGGCCCCTCCCCAGTGTGGGTAGGGGGAGGGCTTCCCAATCAAGAGGGTGTGAGGGAACCCAGCCTCCCTCACGATAAGAAAACTAGCTCACACTTCAGGAGCAACTAAACATGTGCCAGGCACTGAAATAAGCACTTTACCTATCTCATTCCATCCCCACGGCAGCCAACGGAGGCAGGTAATACTGTCACTCTCTCTTTATAAAGGAGGAAACGGGCTCGCAGATCTTACACAATCAGTAAACCAGCGCTTAACCACCCTGGACAGGTGGTCCCAACCACAATTCCCTATTGCCGGAAACACACAAAGCTTTGGGGGGAAGGGTGGATGAAGTCGAGTAACACGAGGTATAGCCTGTATTTACACCTTTTTCTAGTCTGAAATCAGTGGCCTCGGGACATTGGGCGCGGGGGTGCCTAGCTGGGGAACGTGAAGCCGGAAGAACTTAAGCCCTTGCAGACAGGGAAGAGGCCAGGACCTCCACCCATATCGTTTCCACTCGGGACCCCAGACCCATAAACCCGCCGGATGGGGGAAGACCCAAAGGGAATGCCTGAAGCTAAGAGGTCCCTCGGCGGCAGCCCTCCGCGGTTGTTTTGTCAAAGGAGCCCCGCTCAAGAGGTGGGGCCGGCCGGGTTCCTACCTGTAGGCCAGGGTCATGCACTCGAAGAGCTTGGTGAGCGAGGCGTCGATGGACAGGTGGCAGGAGCTGGTCTTGCCGAAGCTGTAGGTCTGGCACGTCTGCTTGTTGACCGTGTCGAAATCGTAGCCCTTCTTGGGCGGGTGCTCCCGGTGCGGCGACGACACCATGAAGTGGCCGCTGTGAATGATCTGCTGGCGGCGCGGAGGCTCCTCGCGGCCCGACCCGGCCTTGGGCGGCGGTAGCGCGGCGCTCGCCTGGCCCCTGGCCGGGGTGGCTGCGCCGGAGGCGGGCGGCGGGGACGGTTCATCCGTGTCAGAGTCGTCGTCGTCCTCGGGCACCTGGGGCTTCAGCAGCACGGCGCGGCCCCGACTGCGGGGCCGGCTCTGGGAGCACATGAAGACGTCGGCGGCCATGGGGGAGGCCCGGCCGGGGGCATCCCCCGGGGCGCGGGGCGACGCAGGGGAGCGAGCTAGACGGGGCGCCGGCCCGGGCCGGCCCGCGCGCCGACTGTCCGCGAGCGCGCGGCGGGGCGGGAGGGGGAGGGCGCGGGCCGACAGGGCCGCCTCGGCGCCGGCCCCGGCGTGACGTCACTGGCGCGTCTCGGCCAATCGGGCGCCCGCGTCGGCCTCTTAAAGGCGCAGGGGTCCTTTCCGTAGCTGGGCGGACAAAAAAAGAGGGGGAGGGGGAGCCGGAGGCCACGCCTCCAGGCCCCGCCCCTCGCCATCGCTTTCCTTTCGGGGTGCTGCGGGACATGGTGGCCAGGTGGTGTCACTCCTCACACTCAAGGGAATGGCTCTGCCGCCTCGCCGCGGCCGGACGAGCTCTCCACGTGGTGGGTGGGGGTGGCACTCCTTCCCCTTCCCAGGCCCCGCTTTCTCCTGCAGGGCCCGGAACTGTGTCCTAACGGCTCTTCCGAGATATTGCTGGACCCTGAGGGTTTCGTCCCCATTTTATTGATGAGAAGACAGAGTCGCTGAATACCAAAGGGATTTTCTAACGCGAAAGCACGATCACTAACACTTCTCACCTACTTAAGGCACTTTGCCAGGACATCGCAATCTGTCAGTGGCAGAGCCAGCCACCAGCTCCTTTAACTACAACTCAAAATACTGTCATTATTGTTAAGATCTTAAACTTGGAAGGCGAACCAGCCCCTAAACCCTTCCAAAAGGGGAAATTCTGAGCCATAAGTTTCTTCTCTGTCAAATGGGGATTCCTATGCCTCAGAAAGTTGTGACAGTTAAAAAATGACTATACAGTGCTTTGCACAGTGCCAAGCAAAGAATGAGCACTAAATAAACGAGACCACAGACTGAAGGGACTGAACCAGCCAGACCAAAGGCATCTAGAATCTGCCAATACTCAACCACTTTTGACTATAGAAACGACGATTTCATATGGCCCAACATAATAGTTAACATGTATAGAAAGCTGTCAAGGGGCTCAGAGCCAGCTGGCAGGGGCCATGTAGGGAGGGCAGGGCAGCTAGAGGGCCAGTGGGGCCCCTGGGGCAGGCGCTCCCGGCCTGGTCTCTGTAGGGCCTCCAGGGTCCTCTACAGCTGCTCCTGTGCTCTGCTTTGAAGCCAGTTTCATTTCCAGATTTGGGTGGGGTCTCAGCTTGTCACCACACCTTCCTCATGAGGGAGCATGTTGGGAGTGAAAGGGACAAATGGCTCTTATCAAAGCAACTGTGCAAACTCCATCCCTGGATGTCTTCAAGGAGGGAAAGGCCAGACTGACCGGCAGCTGGTGTGAATTTGAAGTCTCCTCCCTTGCCCAAACTACCACTCCCAACTCTGGTTGCAAACATCCTAAACACTTAAATGCCCAGCCTCTTTTGATATGGCAATTCCACTTCTATTATTTTATCCTAAAGTCTGTGTCTGCATCATTTGTAAAGAGTGGACATTATAAACAACGTGATGTCTAACAAGAGGGCATACATTGAATATACTATAGTCCCTAATATAATGAAAGACTACATTTTAAATGATGCAAATATATATTTATTGACATTGGAAGATATCATATGTTGTTGGGTGGAAAGACAATTTTTAAAAAGTTATCAAGGGGTGGGAGGTGGGAGGGAAGTTTAAGAGGGAGGGGATATATACCCATGGATGATTCATGTTGATGTGTGGCGGAAACCAACACAATATTGTAAAGCAATTATCCTCCAACTAAACATAAATAAATTTTTAAAAAGTTATTAGCGGAATTCTCTGGTGGTTCAGTAGTGGGGAGGACTCCAAACTTTCACTCCAAGAGGCAGGGGTTCAATCCCTGGGTGGGGAACTAGGATCCTACAAGCCATATCGGCACAGCCAAAAAAAAAAGTTATGAGTAGTTTGGTGTCAATTTTTAAAAATTCATATATTTATGTGTGTATGTCAGGAGTGCACCATAATATTAACACTGGTTATCTCTGGGTGGGGCAACTATTTTCTAATTCTCAAAAGAGACAATTATTACTTGTATACTTTTTTTCTTTGCAGTGTACTCTTTATTAATCTTTGGTTTCTTAACATAAAAGGTATCTATGTGAAAGGATATGTATATATATTTTATATATAGTTTTTTTTATGTTGACCATCTTTTAAAAGTCTTGCTCGAATGTGTTACAATATTGCTTCTGTTGTTTATGTTTTGATTTTTTGGCCATGAGGCATGTGAGATCTTAGCTCCCCAACCAGGTTTAAACCCTACACCCCCGGCACTGGAAAGTGAAGTCTTAACCACTGGACTGCCAGGGAAGTCTCTACTTAAAAAAAAAAAAATTTCTTTTAAGGCCCTGCCATGTGGCGTGCAGGATCTTATTAATTGTTCCCTGCCCAGGGACTGAACCCATGCTCCCTTCAGTGGAAGCACAGAGTCTTAACCACTGGATTGCCAGGGAGGTCCCAAGGATATATATTTTAAAAAACAAAAGCAAACAAACAAAAAACAAACCCCATCAATTTCCTGAGAGGAGATACACTCTTAAGGCTGAAGTTGAAAACTGGCAACTTATAGGCCTTACTCGGTACACAAACATGCTTTGTTTAATCCTCCCCATAATTTCCTAAAGATCACATTAGAAAAGAAGCAAGACTTAAGGAAAAGCAGTTTAAAATGCACTTAAAAGCAGAGGACCGCCAAGAGTGAGAGCTGCAGGTTGCTCCAAGCTCCCAATCATTAGCTAGAAAAAAGTCTCTAGGGCCGTTTTTGGGAAAATGTGGAAATATTTGCCAAGGATCTAGGCTTACGACTGCCCCCTCCTTCCTACTGAGTAGTGGACAGCAACAGCAAGCGCACAGGGGGACACGCAGGGCAGTGTCCCAGGGGAGCCAGCAACTCCAGGAAGGACAAAGAGCTTCCACACCCAGCAAGCCACAAGAATACACAATCTCATAGGATAACCATCTTCTACCAGAACCTCATAGGATAACCATCTTCAACCAAAAACAAGAAGCAGCATTCCATGGTAATCAAATCAGCAAACAGGCAGATAAGATTCCCAAATACAGGGAATTCCCTGGCAGTCAGTGGCCAGGTCTCCACACTTTCACTGCCGAGGTCTCGGATTCAGTCCCCAGTCAGGGAAACAAGATCCCACTAGCCTTGCAGCACAGCCAAAAAAAACAACACCCAAATATGAAATGTTACAGACCAGCAAAGCTCAGCAAACAATTAAGGAAAGTCAGCAGTCTGGAAGAAAGCTACCTGAAAACTAAAAAGTCAAAGGGAAACGTTAACAGAACAAACATAAGACTTTAAAAAATAAATAGCCCTGGAAAGAATACAGAAGATTCTGAACACATTGAGCAACAACCAATATGCAAAAGAAGCAAACAGAGGTCCTGGGGAAAAAATATGAATATAAAATTATGATTTTGTAGAAAAGTCAAGTTGAATAGCAAAATGACTGTCTGGAAAACACAGTTGTAAACTGAAAGACTAATCTGAGAATTTATTGCCAAAGACTGCCAAAAGGACAAAGGGAAATTAAGTGACGTGGAGGATTCTTCCAGCGAAAGTTCCAGCACCTGCCTGATAGTTCCAGAAAGGAAGAAGAAGAAAGGAAAAGAAAGAGGAACAATTGGAGAGAGGAAATAATTAAAGCAGCAGTAAAAGAAAATTTCCCAGTGCTAAAGAAGCAAACATTCCATATGGGTCAAACAGGCTGACGGTGCTGATAAACCACACCCAAAATCGCAAAGGCTTAAAACCACAAAGGTGTGCTTCTACTGAAAGCTACCTGTCTATTGACTACACATCCATTATAGGCTGACAGTGTGCTCTGCTGGTCAGAGTTGCTCCCAGACTCGAGCCACAGAGCAGCCACTATGGCAAATGCTGCCCAGAAGGGATGTGTACTCGCAACTTACCGGCCAGAACTAATCACATGGCCCCACCCAAGCACAAGGGAATTAGGAAGTACAACACGATCATAAGACCAGAAACCAGCCAGCCAGAAATATCTGGTGAACAGCACTGGTGACCAAATGAGCACAAACACACACACACCCCCCCCAACTGAAAACATACACACTGGTGACCACTGATGACTATAGCTCTGGATTTCAAAGGTTTCCAAAAATGCAATACTATAGATGACTTTTGGAAGCATTAAATGGCAACCCACTCTAGTATCCTTGCCTGGAGAATCCCATGGATGGAAGAGCCTGGTGGGCTACAGTCCATGGGGTCGTAAAGAGTCGGACACGACTGAGCAAGCTCACTTCACTTCACTTCATGCTGAGTCAGAGAAGTTGGACTTTAAAAGCCATATATTGTTTGATTTATATGACATCTGGGAAAAGGCAAGATGATGGGAACAGAAACCAGATTAGAGCTTGCCAAGAGTTAGAGGGTCAGGAACTAACTACAAAGAGGAACAGGGGAACTATCTGGAGTGATGAAAATATCTCTTGATTATGGGTGGTGGTTACATGACTGTGTAAGTTTCTCAAAATCCATAGAAGGCTTCCCTGGTGGTCCAATGGTAAGAATCTGCCTTTGCTGGGCAGGGGACACTGGTTTGATCCTGGGCTCAGGAAGATGCCATATACCATGAGGCAATTAATCCCGAGTACCCCAACTACAGATGACACCACCCTTATGGCAGAAAGCGAAGAACTAAAGAGCCTCTTGATGAAAGTGAAAGAGGAGAGTGAAAAACTAGCTTAAAATTCAACATTCAAAACACTAAAATCATGGTATCCAGTCCCATCACTTCTTGGCAAATAGATGGGGAAAGAATGGAAACAGAAACAGACTTTATTTTTGGGGACTCCAAAATCACTGCAGATGGTGACTGCAGCCACGAAATTAAAAGATGCTTACTCCTTGGAAGAAAAGCTATGACCAACCTAGACAGCATATTAAAAAGCAGAGACATTACTTTGCCAACAAAGGTCCATCTGGTCAAAGCTATGGTCTTTCCAGTAGTCATGTATGGATGTAAGAGTTGGACCATAAAGAAAGCTGGGTGCCGAAGAACTGATGCTTTTGAACCGCTGTGTTGGAGAAGACTCTTGAGAATTCCTTGGACTGCAAGAAGATCCAATCAGTCAATCCTAAAGGAAATCAGTCCTGAATATATTCATTGGAAGGACTGATGCTGAAGCTGAAACTCCAATACTTTGGCCACCTGATTCGAAGAACTGACTCATTGAAATAGAGCCTGATGCTGGGAAAGACTGAAGGTGGGAGGAGAAGGGGATGACAAAGGATGAGATGGTTGGATGGCATCACCGACTTGATGGACATGAGTTTGAGCAAGCTCCAGGAGTTAGTGATGGACAGGGAAGCCTGGTGTGCTGCAGTCCATGGGGTCACAAAGAATTGGACATGACTAAGCAACTCAACTGAACTGAACCAAAACTACTGAAGTCCTCACGCCCAAAAGCCCATGCTCTGCAATAAGACAAGCCACCGCAATGAGAAGCCTGGGCACTGCAACTAGAGAAAGACCAAAAAGCAACGAAGACCCAGCACAGCCAAAAATAAATAAATAAATATTTATTTTAAAAAATCAATATAGATGTACAGAGTCGGACACGACTAAAGCGACTTGGCAGCAGCAGCAGCATAGATGTATACCTAAAAAGGGTGAGTTTCACTTTACATAAATTATACCTCAAATCTTGGAGGATACAGGTAAAATGTCCTTTTCCTGCGTAGGCTATGTTTGAAAGAATTACTAGAGGTTATTCTCCAGCAAAAGAAAAATTAAAGTCAAGTAAGAGAAAGATGGGCTTCCCAGGTGGTGCTAGTGGTAAAGAACCCACCTGCCAATGCAAGAGATATAAGAGATGCTGTTTGATCCCTGGGTCAGGAAGATCCCCTGGAGGAGGGTGTGGCAACCTACTCCAGTATTCATGCCTAAAGAATCCCATAGACAGTGGAGCCTGGTGGGCTATACAGTCCATAGGGTCCCAAAGAGTCGGACACGACTGAAGCAACTTAGCACAGTGCAGAAAAGAAAGATATGAGACACAAGAAACAGCTTTGAGCAAACAAATGAAATCAAACTTAAAATTGAATTTTGAAATTATGATTTTTGAAGATTTTTATAAACATAAAATATAAAATTTTGCAAGTTAAACCATGTTAAATAGCTTATTAAAAACTCTCTGCCAGTCTCTCACTCCCTGCATGCCTCCATGCCTACTGCCTCTGATTCTGGAGCTTCTCTGGTCCAATTTCTGATTTAATTTCTCCAACTGCTAAATCTCCTGTCTGCAGCAGAAGGGAGAGAGGGGCAGTCAGCAGAGATTATGCAGGATGGGGGTGTGTGCAGAATTCAGGGGTGTAGAGGTCCGACTATCTCATATATAGACTTTTTAAACCAAACCTCATTTTCTTTTCTTTTTTTTTTTTTTT
>SJYT01063325.1:18835-98641 GCA_006410635.1 Cephalophus harveyi | reverse complement strand
GTCGCAAAGAGTCGGACACGACTGAGTGACTGAACTGAACTGAACTGATGGAATTTAGAAAGATGGTAATGATGATCCTATATGCAAGGCAGCAAAAGAGACATAGATGTAAAGAGCAGACTTATGGACTCCATGGGAGAGGGCAAGGGTGGGATGATTTGAGAGAATAGCATTGAAACATGTATATTACCATATATAAAATAGATGACCAGTGCAAGTTCGATCCATGAAGCAGGGCACCCAAAGCCAGTGCTCTGGGACAACCCAGAGGGATGGGGTGGGGAGGGAGGTGGGAGGGGGGTTCAGGATGGGGGGATACATGTGCACCTATGGCTTATTCATATCGATGTATGGCAAAAACCATCACAATATTGTAAAGTAATTATCCTCCAATTAATTTAAAAATTTTGTGTTGTCTCATTTTGTTTGTTTAACCATTCAGTGGTATATCGGTTGCCTCACGCATGTTACCCCTTTTAGTGCTAGTGCCAGAGAAGAACATGAGACTGGGTAAGAGAGTGGAATGTTGAATGACATGGTAGATACCAACAAGAGTAGAATAGACACTATTATTCATCTACAGCTGAATGGAAGAGAGAGAGTGAAGGGGCATTTATTTGGTTATTGGAGACTTCCATTGATCAAAACCGTATCTAACTTCTCAACTCCATGGGCAAACTTGGTCAGTTACCTGAGTCCTTCCAAGATACCAGTAGAGTGTTCATTTTAATTAGAGGTTTGTTCAAGTCATACTCCAGATACAAGAGACAGAACAAAATAACCCTCCATTCATTGTCCCTTTGAAGAATAACATTGGTTGCTGAGGAACTGCAATAGCATATTCTTGTGCAAACAGCTGGTTTGCTGGGAATTCACATTACTGCTTCAACCAGGTTCTTATCCTAGAATGAGACAATATCTCTTTTTGGCTTCCCAATGTAATAGCAACATGCTGACTTCACTTAATCTATTTTGGCCAAGAGGTATCCCAGATGAACCTTCAAAAGGGCAAAGGAGAAGCTATAATGGCACATCTGTTCTCTACTGAAAACTGATTTGATTGTGAAAAGAAAAAAGTAAAATAGAGTACACCAGTCTTTATAGTTGTTTTGGAAATTGCCACCATTTATTTGGGTAATGGCTTTGTCGCATGGCTCCACTCTCTCTCCCCCGGGTTACAAAGGTCATGATTTCTATTTCACAGAAATAAAGAAATTTCAGTGACTTACTTTGGAGGAATTGGAATTTAACTATCAAGTCTAGAAAGCCTGGAAACTTGCAGACATTTCCAGACTCTTTACCTGGAAAAAAGCTTTTAAGTTGTTTTCTGAAATGCCCTTATCTAAGCCTTTTAAAAGAGAGCCAATTCAAATTATTTCACTTTAAAGTGTATTGAAGCACAGCAAGCACTTCTGTTAGCTTTTAAAATCCATGCAGTGTAGCAGTTAAGGGCAACTTAATTAAAAAACAACTGAGAATATCATTAAACTGGTGAGCATAATAGAACTAATTTCAGACTGGAGTCCTAGCCCTAGGCTGGAAAGAGCTTTGACTTAATATTTGGGTTAGTTTCCTTTTGTTCTTAGGACACAATTTAACAGTGATAGGGATTGATTGTGTTCTATGTACTTATTAAATAAATGGACTTTTCAGAAGAAATGAAAACTAACCAAAGTAAATCAACTTTGGTTCATGTAGAATCAAATAAACAGCTTCTTTACTATGTCAAACACTGTTCTAAATAAGACAATCCTCCTAAATGTAAAATTACAGTCAAGAGACCCAGATCCTATTTTGGCTCAACCATAAATTCTGTGATCCTGGACAAATCTCTTCAGTTTCTCTGGAGCACATGGATTCCAAAGTTCCTTCCAGCCCTAAAATTTTCTTATATGTTAATATCTGAGCCCAACTGGCTCAAGTGGGAGCATTTGGCAAAATTCAAAGGCAAGTACTACAATAATGAGACACATAGTGAGAAACTACTATGCATTAAGCTTGTTCTAAACGTTTGTTGCATTACCTCATTTAATCCCACAGCAATCCTGTGAAGTAAGTACCATTATTTCCCACAAACAAGGAAATTGAGGAAACCGTGTCCTAGGGCAGTTCCTTCTGTGGTTATATTAAAGCACATTAGATAATCTAATGGAGGATTGCTTTCACTTTAGCACCTCTGCTTGTTATTCAGACCTGGGTTCTAATCGGGCAGTTGGTTTTTGAGTCTTCCAATCTTGCCCCATATGCACAAGCACGGCATTCATTCCAGTGTTTCAGGACACATTCTGCCTATGGGTATCCATGGAAATGGCATTATGACAGCAAAATGGCTCCTAGTGAATTCACAAAGAGAGGAGCTTTCAGTGTCAAAATAAAAGTAAACAAGTCTGTGCAAATCTGTGGAGGCTGTTCTAAGAGTGATGCATTGTCAGGAGCATGTGGCATGATTTGATGTCATGAAAATGGGAAGCACATGCATGTCAAGTTTCATCCCTATGAAACCTGTACCTGTAATGGCAGGTAGCATCTGGAGGACATCTCCGAACTGAGCAGACTTAAGTTCTCCCTAACAATGAAGTTCTTGATTTAATTTATCTAGTTGGCATCTTTCTTCTCTAATGCCCAAAGCATGGCCTTGGTGTTCAGAAAATAGTGATTCTGTTACAAATTAACCAAGACAAACTTAGAAATATACTGCCTTTTATAAGGTGACATAAGATGAGATAAGATGTGGTGAGATTCTGTGAAGAACACAAAGTATATGACAATATGTTCTCAGAAAACATACTGCCTTTTATAAAGTGAGATAAGGTGAGATAAGATGTGGTGAGATTCTGTGAAGAACACAAAGTATATGACAATATGTTCTCAGAAAACATAAATTTAGCAATCTAGTACATGTATAATATACATGAAGGGAAGAGTAATGTCTGATAATGTAATGAATAAATAGTGCAACTAAATGGGAAATTTGGAGAAGGAAATGGCAACCCACTCCAGTATTCTTGCCTGGAGAATCCCATGGACGGAGGAGCCTGGTAGACTACAGTCCATGGGGTCGCAAAGAGTCGGACACAACTGAGCGACTTCACCTCACCTCAAATGGCAAATTGGAATGCACTGCTTATTATGGGTGCAAAGATTGTACCATAGTAGGTTTTTAAAAGATTAAGATTAAAAGTTCCAAATCTGTGTGATTTAAATAAGTGTTAATCTCTGCGATCTTTAGTTATTTTTGTAAAAAAAGAATGCTGATAGAACCCACACTGTAAGGGTGCTGTGTACGTGTATGCTAAGTCGCTTCAGTCGTGTCCCACTCTTTGCAACTCTATATACTGTAGCCCACCACACTTCCCTGTCCATGGGATTCTCCAGGCAAAATTACTGGAGTGGGTTGCCATGCCCTCCTCCAGGGAATCTTCCCCACCCAGGAGGCAAACCTGCATCTCCTGTATTGACAGGCAAGTTCTTTACCACCAGTGCCACCTGGGAAGCCCCTGTAAGGGTTGAGTAGAAATCAAATGAGGTAATGAGTGTGGAAGAACTTTGCAAAGTTCTTAAATAATAAGCTTGTCATTTAGTAATAGTAGTCAGTAATGTTCCCTGGAAGTGTCCAGCTTAGTGCTTTTCAGACATATGATAGAATTGTATAGCCTTGCCACCTATGAAGTTAGGTAGGGTTGTGTGACCTCCTCTGGCCGATGAAGTGGACATTTTTTACTTCCAGGTTGAAGTTTTAACAGCCTGTGTGTGATTCACTGCTTTCTCCCATCTTGCTCCACCACTGTGATTGTGGAAGCATCATTGGGTCTTAAATCAACCTATAGTCCCTTGAGTGGCTATGATAAGCAGAGCCCCCAGACAATTAATGTTGAGCATAGAACATGGACAAGAGTATGAGCAAGATGTTCTGCCATGTTAAAGTAGTAAGAATCGGGGTTGTTACTGCAGCATAGTTTTTTAGCACGCTGATTAGACTGTGTATCACTCATCTTTAATATTACTTAAGTACCTGTAGTATTGAGAACCCCATGGACAGTATAAAAGTATATTGAGTACCTGTCACAATGAGAACCCCATGAGCAGTATGAAAACATTACTTGAGTACCTGTAATATTGAGAACCCCATGGACAGTGTGAAAAGGCAAAAAGGTACAACACTGGAAGATGAACTCTCCAGGTCAGTAGCTGCCCAATATGCTACTGGAGAAGAGTGGAGAAATAACTCCAGAAAGAATAAAGAGATGGAGCCAAAGTGAAAACAATGCCCAGCTGTGGATGTGACTGGTGATGGAAGTAAAGTCCGATGCTATAAAGAACAATATTGCATAGGAACCTGGAGTATTCAGTCCATGAATCAAGGTTAATTGGAAGCGGTCAAACAGAAGATGGCAAGAATGAACATCAACATTTTAGGAATTAGTGAACTAAAATGGACCGGAATGGGCAAATTTAGTTTAATGGGCAATGACCATTACATCTACTATTGTGTCAAGAATCCCTTAGAAGAATTGGAGTAGTCCTCATAGTCAACAAAAGAATCCAAACTGGGCGCAATCTCAAAAATGACAGAATGATCTCTGTTCGTTTCCCAGGCAAATCATTCAGTATCACAGTAATCTAAGTCTATGCTCCAACCACTAATGCTGAAGAAGTTGAAGTTGAATGATTCTATGATGACCTACAAGACCTTCTAGAACTAACACCAAAAAAAAAAAAAAGATGTCCTTTTCATCATAGTTCCCTGGCCAGGGATTGAACCCAAGCCTGCTGCATTGACAGCATGGAGTCTTAGCCACTGGATCACCAGAAAAGTTCCCAAGAGTACTTTTAAATCTTGAGGAAGACTTTTGGATACTGCCTAAGACAGCACCACTTTATATTGGACTTTTTCTGCATGATAGAATATCCCAAGCCTACATATCACTAGCCCTAAGGATAGAATGCTTAAACTACTGCACAATTGCACTCATCTCACACGCTAGTAAAGTAATCCTCAAAATTACCCAAGCCAGGTTTCAGCAATACGTTAACCGTGAACTTCCAGATGTTCAAGCTGGTTTTAGAAAAGGCAGAGGAACCAGAGATCAAATTGCCAACATCCGCTGGATCATCAAAAAAGCAAGAGAGTTCCAGAAAAACATCTATTTCTGCTTTATTGACTATGCCAAAGCCTTTGACTGTGTGGATCACAACAAACTGGAAAATTCTGAAAGAGATGGGAATACCAGACCACATGACCTGCCTCTTGAGAAACCTGTATGCAGATCAGGAAGCAACAGTTAGAACTGGACATGCAACAACAGACTGGTTCCAAATAGGAAAAGGAGTACGTCAAGGCTGTATATTGTCACTCGGCTTATTTAACTTCTATGCAGAGTACATCATGAGAAACGCTGGGCTGGAAGAAGCACAAGCTGGAATCAAGATTGATAGGAGAAATATCAATAACCTCAGATATGCAGATGACACCACTCTTATGGCAAGAAAGTGAAGAGGAACTAAAAAGCCTCTTGATGAAAGTGAAAGAGGAGAGTGAAAAAATTGGCCTAAAGCTCAACATTCAGAAAACAAAGATCATGGCATCCGGTCCCATCACTTCATGGGAAATAGATGGGGAAACAGTGGAAACAGTGTCAGACTTTATTTTTGGGGGCTCCAGAATCACTGTAGGTGGTGATTGCAGCCATGAAATTAAAAGACCCTTACTCCTTGGAAGGAAAGTATGACCAACCTAGAGAGCATATTGAAAAGCAGAGACATTACTTTGCCAACAGATGTCCGTCTAGTCAAGGCTATGGTTTTTCCTGTGGTCATGTATGGATGTGAGAGTTGGACTGTGAAGAAAGCTGAGTGCTGAAGAAATTGATGCTTTTGAACTGTGGTGTTGGAGAAGACTCTTGAGAGTCCCTTGGACTGCAAGGAGATCCAAGCAGTCCATTCTAAAGGAGATCAGCCCTGGGTGTTCTTTGGTAGGACTGATGCTAAAGCTGAAACTCCAGTACTTTGGCCACCTCATGGGAAGAGTTGTTGACTTATTCGAAAAGACTCTGATGCTGGGAGGGATTGGGGCAGGAGGAGAAGGGGACGACAGAGGATGAGATAGCTGGATGGCATCACTGACTCAATGGACATGAGTTTGGGTGAACTCCGGGAGTTGGTGATGGACAGGGAAGCCTGGCGTGCTGCGATTCATGGGGTCGCAAAGAGTCGGACACGACTGAGCGACTGAACTGAACTGAAGGATCTGAGCCATCTACTAGAATGAGGATTCAAGTGTATCCCTCTAGGTGCAAGTGAGTTGGGTAAATAGGCCCCTCTTAGTTCTTAAATGAATGATTAGCCCATCCTCAGGCAGCATGAGTCAGTGCCAGCACTGGAGGTAGTGAGATGGGCTTTTTGAGGGATTAGTCTTCCTAGACTGAATAGATTAACCCATTTTGGGGAGCAGATTCTACATGCCATATGTCAAGTACTGGAGCAATCATTTTCAAATGGATTATTTTCTTTAATCCTTTTGACAGTCCTGTGAGTCTTAGTCAACTTCATTTATAGATTAAAACAAACACAAGAAACAAGTAAGTTCTGTCTTCCACATTTCTCTCTGTTGTGCCTCGTGTGCCTCATGTAACCTAGAGATAGGTTAGATGAAAAGTAAGTTGGCAAAAGGAAGGAAAATTTTGTTCTTTTTTTTAACATCACAAAAATGACACATTTTTAATAGATAATCAAAAATGCCAAAGAGTCACTAGGAGAATAATTCAACCATGCATGAAGAGTATTTGTTGAGACTTTGAAAAGCCAGCCCCAAGTGTGTGTGTGTTTGGAAGGAGAGAGGAGATACCACATCCCTCTTCCAGCAGGGTCATGAGCACTGAGTGTCTCAAGCATGCAGGGCAGGAGAATTGGCTCAGTTAATGGGCAATCGAGAGATGCTATCACAGGGGTGATATCCCTGGTTACTGTCTCCTGATGACCTTTCCTATGGATGGCTAGTATCAGCCAACTGCTAATCAAAGCATGTGAAAAGTTAGCTAACACAGCAGAGTTGAGCTGAGCCCATGGATAGCTTACCAAGCTGTAAACACCACTAGCATTCCCCCTGCTGGGAGAGTGTGAGTGTCCTGTTGTATCTGTCGGATCATGTGATGAATCACTTGGGAAAGGACAGCAAAAATGCATGCTTGGAATACACAAAGGAAAAATGTATTTCTCCCCAGGTTGGATTCACCTCCTCCCCAGATCTTCGCTGTGACATCCTGCTGTTTCTGACAGGCTGCCCTCCTAAGTTATCTCTCCTGTAAACCAGTGGTGAGGCCCTCCACATGGCAATGGTTATCATCCATTCGACAAGATGTGTAGGAATCCATCATTCTGGTTATTTTATGATCTTCACCTGTTCATTAGTTTTTCTTCTAGTTTTCTTAGTTAAGTTAGGTAAATCCCCACAGCCCATTTTCCTGGAATTTAGATATTTTAAAGCATTTATACACCTGTAGTTCTCTTGGGAAGACCCACTGGAGAAGGAAATGGCAACCCACTCCAATATTTTTGCTTGGAAAATCCCATGGACAGAGGAGCCTGGAGGCCTCCAGTCTATGGAGTCACAGAAGAGCTGGGCGTGACTTAATGACTAAACAACAGACAGTTCTCCTTGGCTGCGTTTATCCATACTCTAAGTGGCAATTTTATTTTTCTCTGTCTGTTCAAGAGGATCCATCCGTCTGACTACTTTGAGGATTCTTGTACATTACTTCATGTATTTCTGGTAAAATTCTTTCCAAGGGTAGAACCACAAGCTTATATTCAGTTTTAAGAAACCACAAGGATGATGATATGGTGATGAGCACTTATATCTTTAACTCTGGCCCAGACGCTGCTCCACGTGTTCTTGTTAATTTAATCCTCACAACAACCCTGTGAGTGAGTACTGTTGCTATCTGCAGTTTATAGATGAGGAAACTAAGTCACAGAGAGGTTAATTGAATTATCCAGTGTCATACAGCTACCACTCGTAGAGCTGGGGTTCAGACCCAGGCAGTGTGACTCGAGGGCATCTCTCCTTTCCCTGCTCCTTTTACTCTTTCATTCTGCTTCCACTTTTTCCTTTTTCTGAATTCTCTCTCAATCTAGGTGAGGTCTCTCTCTGTTTTGTTTGGCAGAAGGCAGCTTCCACGGCAGTGGACTTGCCTTAGGGCTTACTTCACTTTAACGGAGGTTAAAGTCCTCAAGCTCGTGAGGGCCTAACCTGCAGGGAAATCAGTATTTGCTGGCTGGAGTCAGGAGTGGCCAGCACTCTATGATGGAGGGGCTGGTTCTGGAAAGTGGAGCTGGTGGGAGAAGAGGAACTGACAGCATTCAGTGGAATCATAGGAGGAAACAATTGTGTGTGCTTGGTGGGTAGATCCTGGGTGGAAGGTTGCAAGAATATATATGTAGTTCCAGTTCTCAAACCCTAGAGAAGACTTGAAGTTGGGTCTAAAACAAGACTGCACTTTCATTCTAGTTTGTTTATGCAGTCTTAGCAAACAAGAACGCATTTTGCTTAGTAGTTTAGTATCTTTTCATTTCTGTTATGCAGATCCCTGGCACTTGTAGGGCAAGAGGGAGTAGGAAATTTACCACCCTTCCATGGATGTTTCATCCCTCCCCCCTGCCACCTGCCACCTGGCTTTACAATGTTGTGGAAGAACCTCTGTTAGTGTATGGTCAGGCCGCCCAGGGTGGCTATGCCCTGCTTGACCAGTCCCTGCTTCACTTAGACCCTACTCACCTGATTGACCTTCCTTCTTAATCATAGAGCCCCGTCAGTACATGCCTACATACCTGCCTCGGCCCCAGCTAGTAACTGTTCTAATCTTTAGATGAGAACACGTCCACCACGATAGCATAGCAAAGGGGCATTGAAGGACCGTGCTCCTGGTTTCCTTGGTAACCAGTGAGCCAACCTGACATCAGTTCCCTGTATAACTGATAACTTCCCTCTCCCCTGCCACCCCCAGAACAAAGACTGCGGCTGTGTCCTGCCCACCATCTGATACACACAGTGGGGTATTACTGCAGGGCCCTGCTTCAGACATGGTAGCTCCCCCACCCATAAAAGCACTGATATCTCTGTTGCTGACTCTGGGCTCTTTCTTGAGGCTGGGCAAGTGCAGGGATTGCTGGCCTACATAGTATGTATAGCCCAATAGTTAGAAACTTAAAGCTTAAATAGGAGTGGCTTTATATATGACATATTAAGTCATCTGTCATTTATAATCTTTGTTCAGGTGTTCTTTGACATTGAAAGAATGCTCAGATCCTTTTGAAGCTGGATTTAAATTTAGGGACCACCCCGGCCTTGGCTCCCTTGTTACATAAACCAGGAAACAAAGGTCTGGAGAGATTTGCTGAAGTTCTCACAAGTAATTGTCAGAGCTGCAGCCCTGCTATTTGGCCTGCCAGCCTTGTGTGCCTGCCAGCTTTGTGTTCTTTTCTGCTACTTCATTTCTAACTTCCACTTCTTGCAGGAGGGAACAGACATTACTTGGAATGCTTTGAAAGTTGACAGATAACATTTGCTAGAATTTTTTAAACTTGTATTATATTTTAGCATGGCTGTCTTATTGTGGACAATTTATCCAGCCCCTATCCCTTCATTTCTCCACACCCGTTTAAACAAGTGTATCTGGAATCCTAGATTGAAAGATACCTTTTCCTGGAATGCTTGATATTTACTTACTGTTGCCTTAAGGAGAGTGAGAGAAGAGCAGGAGAAGGTGGCTGAGAGAGAGAGATGGAGACTGGGGAGAAAGGAAGGAAGAGAGAGAAACAAGCAAACTAATAGGTACTTCCAACTTTGTGACTTGAGGAATCTGGTAACTTATCTCAACATCAAATTAACGTGCTGGACTTGGGCTACCTCAGTAATTAACTTTTGTTACGTTACTTGGTGTCACTCTTTTAACACTGAAACACGAGCTCAGCAGGAAGCTGAGATTTTGAGAAAATTGAAGCAATGAAAGGAGAAAGTACCTGAAAGCTGTGCCATGGCCTTTAATCATAGATCTTAGGTTTTTATTAAGTTTTAGAAAGTCACTTGGAAAAAGGGCTGCCACTGGGTACTCTGTTCTGCCATCAAGAACCAAATAAAGCCTGGTTTGTACACTGAGGTTCTGGAAGTCCCTGAGTCCTGAGACTCATTCCATAGAGTATGAACACTGCCCCTTGAGACAAGGTTAAAAATATTTTAGCCCTGGACTGTGGGGCCAGGAGCCTCAATCAGAGCAGCGTTGCCTTGGGCTGCCACCTTTGAATGCTTTCCTGTATAGAAAAACTGACAGCTTCTCCCGGGGGGATCTTCTTAGTTGACCACACCTTGCTGTCACTGCTCACCTGGCCATGCCTTCAAATCTCGATAACCTTGAAGATCTGCTTTAGTAAGTCACTCAGCCCAGCCATCCCACCCCACTTGTGTGTCTGTTCAGTCCAGCACTGTCCTTACACCAAGCCCTAGTCCTTGTGTTTTGTTTTGCTCTCTGGGGGGTTGTTTAAGGACTTAATGAAAACATGGCATCTGACATTAAGGTTATACTGTCTCCTGGGTCCCTGTAATGGTCTTCTACCTGGCCTTCCTGCTTTCACCCTGCCCGCCCCCCCCTCCCCCCACTGCCAAAGCTGTTTTCTGTAAAAAAAAAACCAATTTGATCTTTTAAAAGTGAAGATTCCATCTCATCACTTCCTTGTCTGAAGTCCTCCAGTGACTTTTCGATCTCGCCACCCTGCTCCACTTGCAAGCCTGTGTCGCCCTGTGCCTCAGCTCCCTGCCTCCATCTCGGATGTCAGTTCGTACCGTCTCTCCGCTTTGATTCAGCCACACTGACCTGCCTCTTTTACCACTCCAAGTATCTGCTGGCATTGGCCCTCACGTAGAAGCTCTTTCTGCTACCTGATATGCTCGCCCATTGATCTTCGTGTGACTAGCTTCCTCACACCATCAGATCCCGGCTTAACATCTTCAAAGAGGCAGTCTTTAATTGTCTAGTCTGAAGTAGCCACATAAATAGATTCTTTGTGTCTCTTGTTTATGTACTTGTTCATTATCTCTTTATTTCCTTTAGGAAATCATTTCATGAAGACAGGGACCTTTCATGGCCTGATCTTGTTGTTTTCCCAGTGCCAAGACTAGTGTAAAAAACATAGTAGGTGAGCAATTAATATTGAATGAATGACACTTGATAAGTGTTCTATAAATGTTCACTATTCATATTAATTATATTATCAAAAACCGAAAAGGTGAAACCTTAATATAACTGGGGTTCTATTTTGTCCTGATTCTATACAGTAACATGTTCAGAAAAATAGGTGTCCAGCAGAAAAATATGACTGAAAGCAACTAAAATCTTTGCTCACACCCTCAAGAATATGCCCAAAGATGGAAGGGTATATTTTTCATCTATAGCCAAAACTTGTTAAAATCCCATCTCACCATCTCTTTTGCCCACATTATCCAACACTCATGGCAGCCAGTCAGTCAGTTTTTCCCTTCCTATCTCCCCGCCAAGTCCCAACCGAACTCTGCTCAAAAACCCATGGCCTGGCTGCACACCTCCAGGTGCTGGACCCATTTTCTAAATCGGCATAACAAAAAGTCACAAATCCAACAGGCACGATGTCTCCTATCCCAGGCTTGATACATGGGGTTGGAGAGGTGGAGGTGGGGCTGGGATATCCACAGGTTAACACACACACAGCACAAAAGGGAAACTCAATAACAATCTGAGTGAATTCTGCACTGAATGTGTTGAAGAAGCACTATGGTGGCTCAGTGGTAAAAAATAAAATAAACTCTGCCTGCCAGTGCAGCAGACTAGGGTTCAGTCCCTGGACTCGGAAGATCTTCTGGAGAAGGAAATGGCAACCTATTCCAGTATTCTTGCCTGGCAAAATCCCATGGACAGAGGGGCCTGGCAGGCTGCCGTCCATGGGGCCACCAAGAGTCAGACGTGACCGAGCACTACCACTACTATACTGAAAGCTCTACTTGGGAGCCTTGACGCTTAGGGACTTTCCATCAGGACCCAAGGACACAGAAGGTGTATGTCTTCATTCTTGGTTTCCTGCTACAGAGCGCTGAACCCAGGACAGGAGGGGATGTCTCCCATCCCAGAGCTCTTTCTCTCTTAGAATCTTGCTGACTCTGATTGGATTTAGTTATTAACTTGCTGTATTATTTCATTTTTAACTATTGTGTATTAAAAGCTTTAATCTAAAAGGGAAGAGGAACAGTTAGTGGCAGAGAAAAGAATATGATACCCAGCAGCCTGACGTGAGCAGACCGGGATGAAGCGTGATTTCATTCCCCTGGTCTGACAGCAATCCTGATCTCTCAAGTCCGGCCAGATTCCACTTTACCTCTGAGTTTTTTTCTCCAGTAGTGGATTCTGGCTTCGAGAGCCATCTGTTAGGCTCCCTCAGAGCCAGCACACGTTGCAAGACCAACTTTTGAGAAGACAGGCTACAATCAGGGAGGCAGGGCCCTCCCCTGCACATTGCCAGGCCTGCCAGAGCAGCTTCCCTGAGAGTACTGCTCCCACCAGCTGACCTCAAGTGACTCATCAGGTTAGGAGAGAGTGGGAATAGAAATCCCTTCCCTGGGGGATCCTGGCTATATAATTGCTATCATTTGTATGCAGTTGAGTGATTTGCAGAGGAGCATGACTCGGAGCTCCCAGCTGCATTCTGCCTGTTTATTTCTGGCACCATATGAAACACTTCAGAAAGTGGTTTCCAAAAGGTGATGTGGGCATTATGGTAACATCTGGGGCTGGGATTTTCTCCCTCCCCATCTAGATTTTGGTCAGAGGTCTGCATACAAAGAACCTAGGTTTAATAGCTGTGACTTGCCTTCCAGTCACATGCCTGTCAGTTCTCCCCTGTTTCTGCCACAGTCCTGAGCCTCTCGGCTGCCCTGCCCCAGAGAGTACCAAGGGAGGGAGTTAGACCTAAATATTCATGAGAGAAAGAGAGAGGCTCAGAAGCCAGAGGTCAGGAACTATTTTTTCTGAAATGGGCTACTGGCTTCTTACCTTACTTTCCTTTTTTCCCAATCCATCTTCTTAGAGTAAATTGACATTTAAAGTGGCCAGTGGGGAAGAGCCAGACAATGAAGGTGACGGAGCCTGGGGTGGTATGGGAACCACACACGATCTCCTGCAATGGCACTGTGTTCTCAGCACAGCTTACACCAGTCATGGGTAAATTGCCCCACACGTCCTCATTCATGGCAGGAGTCAAGAAGAATGGGATGCGGAGGGCAGAGAATTACAGGTGGCAATGGCTGTCAGGGGTGACAGTGGAGGGGTGAGTTGGGAAGACCCGGTCACCTATTTCCCCTGGACTCTGCCGGGGGACAGGCATTCAGGAGCTCACACTGCCACCTGCCCCCAAGGCTTTCTATACCAGGATAATCAGATTAAGAGGATGGAAGGCTTCAGTCTTGAAGGCTGTGGGAGAGGGAGGGTATTCCAGGCCTTGGCCTTCAGGAGGGTGGGGGGTGGTGCTCAGTGGCCTGGATCTATGAGCCTTTGGAGGATTTTGCCCACAGTGGTGCATCCTCCTCTGCTCACCCTTCTCCTGTCTGAGTCACGTCAGCTCCGGTCACCAGCTTTCTAAAGCTTGGGCTGCTGGCCAGGGCCCCACTTTGCCATATACCAGGGATCTCTTCTCTGACAGCTGTTTTAGCCTCAAGTTTCGACTTTTAGTTTTCTCACTATCCTAAGCTAGGATTTTGCCTATTTCTAGCTACCCTTACCTAGGTTTCCTCTTGTAATTTGCAATCAGAGATGCACAGTTTGATTAACTATCTCTTCATAATGTTCCTTGCATTGGAGTTGGCCTGTTGAGTTTATTTATTAGCCATCACAACTATCTGTATGTGCCTGCTTTTGTATGAACTATATTTAATGCCTTTTTCTATTAATATTGTGTGACAAGAATAATTTTATTAATCTTAACAGATAAGACTGAGCGTCGAGTCACAAGAAGGGCTGTGGATTTCTCCCTGACTCGATCTAACACTGTGAAGTATTTCCCGACTCCTCCAAATGCACACCAATGGCTTAGCACAGCCCTTAACCCAGCCAGTCTCATGAGCCATGTATGGAAAAAGCCTGACACCTTGACAGAGGAGGGTCCCTGAGCTTGTTGCCGAAACCACTAGTCGAGAAACCAAGCACCACATGCAGAGAGTTGGTGAACTCAGGTTTATTATGCCAGTGGGCCCAGAGGAGTTAACACGCTAAGCTCTGAGCCCCGAACAAAGGGGTTACAGAGTTTTTATAAACTTACTATAGTGGGCAACACTAGCTGCTAATATGCTGGTTTAAACTAAGGGATTTTGTGTGTACAGGAACAGTAGTCAAGATGGGGAGGGAATTGCCTGACCTTTACACGAACAGGCATGATTAAGCACGTTTGCAGGGGCTGGGCCATGGCAAAGAGCAGGACAAGGGTGAGTGAGATAAGCTTCAGTTCCTAGTATTTTAAGTCCCCACTTTCTGAGACTACATGACCTATGTGATCCAGACTGTGCAAGGAGCAAGCTGAGTTACAGAGGCAGAAGGAGCAAGAGGTTACATAACATTTTAACTTTTCCTCTTCGTTCTTCCCTCTTGATGCTTCTATCACTCACTGTAGGAAGCATCATCTCATGTTTTAGCAGGACATTCAGAGCTTCCTATCATTTAGGGGGCTATATTGAGCTATTGCCATTTGTAACTTTATGGATTCAATTCGAGAGGTTATGACCTGGGTAGTAGCATTGAGAATACAAGGGCCAAACAAGAGCGCAGCAAAGAGCATGAAGAGACGACCTGTTAAAGGGAGAAGCCACAATGCCCAGCTCCAGATACTGTTCCAGTTATCCCAGGAATTAGCTAGTTTCTCTTCGCTTTTTATGATTTGTTACCTTAGCTGTTGGGCCATGTCCCTGACTATTTCTGATTGGTTTACATAAAAGCAGCATTCTTCATTCAAGAAGAGGCAGAGTCCTCTCTTTTCAGCTGTCAGTAGGTCTAGCCCTCTCTTATTCTGTAAAACCACCTCAGCCAGAGTGTCTTGTTGGTCCTGTAATGAAGAGCACAGCAATAATACTGATTAGGGATAGAGGCCGAGGCTGACAATGAAAATCCATCGATATTTTGATAGCCGGATCCTCAAGCTTCCGCCATGCGTTGACCAGCCAGCTACCGGAGTGTGGCTGGAGCAAGGCTGAAGAATCCTCAAACTTCTGCCGTGCATTGACGGTCAGCTTCCAGAGTGACTAGAGTAGGGCTCAGCATCCTTTGTGGGTGAGGGCCATTGTCTTTGGAACCAGACCTTGAGGAGGTTTCTGGGGTCCCAAACTGCTTTCCAGGTGTCCTCATCACGGAAAGTCACTGCCTTCTTGACTCTGGTGTGGTGGATCCAAGGGAATGACACCTATAACTCTAATAGCAGTCGGGGTTGCCAGGACGACTGTGTGAGGGTCTGTCCAAACTGGCTGAAGTGTGTTTTTTTCCTAATATTTAACCTATATCTCATCTCCTGATAGGATGAACCCAGTTGCCCAAAGGAATGGGTGTCCTTTCTAAGGTCTACCAGGCGATATGGCGGAATACTTTTTCCAGGGCCTGGAGGTATTGGGACATCTCCAGGTCAGCTAGTTGTTGGTGGTCTCCCTTGAGCTTTTCTATCACTGGAGGTGGTCTCCTGTATAAGATCTCAAAGGCAGAAAGCCTGAGGTCCTCAGGGTGCATTTACAGAGGGAGATGAGAGTCCACAGAATGATAAGGCAGCTTGTTCCAGCATTGTCTGGGTGTTGGCTGGGGGATAGTCTTGCCATACTACTACTTGGAGAAACAAACTTAACAAGGAAGTTAAAGATATATGACCCAAAGATTAATAGAAGTAGGAAAGCTGTTGTGGGGTTAGCCAGGAGAACTAGGTCCAGACATTGGTTCGTGACAGTAGTATTTCTCTAGGTATGAGAAGATGCAAGAATTTGGATTCACCAAAATCTTTACCTGAAAACATCTGACTATCTGAAGGCCTGTTTTCCTGGGTCTTTCCCAGAGCACAGAGTGCCTTATTTTTTTGTCTCTGCCCTGAACTCCTTTCAGGGGGGTGTTGAACTTCAGCATCTTGTGGTGGTCATGATTTAATCTTTGTAGAGGCAGTTGGCAAGGGCCAACTTCCAGTCAGCAGGGCCCCTTCAAAGCCACATATTTGACCATGTTTTGGGGGCATTTCATGGTCATTGTTGGAGAAGGCAATGGCACCCCACTCGAGTACTCTTGCCTGGAAAATCCCATGGACAGCAGAGCCTGGTAGGCTGCAGTCCATGAGGTCACTAAGAATAGGACATGGTTGAGCGACTTCACTTTCGCTTTTCACTTTCATGCATTGAAGAAGGAAATGGCAACCCACTCCAGTGTTCTTGCCTGGAGAATCCCAGGGACGGGGGAGCCTGCTGGGCTGCCGTCTATGGGGTCGCACAGAATCAGACACGACTGAAGTGACTTAGCTGCAGCAGCAGCATGGTCATTGTGTCCCATGGTGCTGAGAAGGCTCATTCCCAGGTCTAACAAAGGTTCCATTGATAGGCTACTCAGTGTGTTGTCACTGGACCAGACCTTGTAAGTAGCAAAAGTCTCTGTCTTACTAGCCTCTTCAGTTCAGTTCAGTCGCTCAGTCGTGTTCGACTCTTTGTGACCTCATGAATCGCAACACGCCAGGCCTCCCTGTCCATCACCATCTCCCAGAGTTCACTCAGACTCATATCCATTGAGTCAGTGATGCCATCCAGCCATCTCATCCTCGGTCGTCCCCTTCTCCTCCTCCCCCCAATCCCTCCCAGCATCAGAGTCTTTTCCAATGAGTCAACTCTTCGCATGAGATGGCCAAAGTACTGGAGTTTCAGCTTCAGCATCATTCCTTCCAAAGAAATCCCAGGGCTGATCTCCTTCAGAATGGGCTGGTTGGATCTCCTTGCAGTCCAAGGGACTCTCAAGAGTCTTCTCCAATACCACAGTTCAAAAGCATCAATTCTTCGGCACTCAGCCTTCTTCACAGTCCAACTCTCACATCCCCAGAAAAATATCTCCTCTTGTTCTTTCTCTCCATATAGAGTTACATTATTACAATTATTGATCTCATGTGAAACTGTATATCAGCATTTATCACAGGCTCACATAAGAAATTTGGTAATGTAAGAAATAATCTTCTGAAGCAAGCTACATAGGAAATAATATAGCTAGCAGTTATTAGTAAGATCACAAGCAAGAATTTAAGTCAAGAACTTTCATTGGATATAACCTGGTATACCCAGGTCATCTGACTCAGATAAATTATTATAGCCAATTGTTAATCTCTTGGTTGCTATTTCCTTCTTCAATGCATGAAAGTGAAAAGTGAAAGTGAAGTCGCTCAACCGTGTCCTACATCATGGAGCATCTGACCTTTATATAAAGATTGGTTACTGAGATAAGCTTTAGAAACAATCTTAGAGTGTCTTTTTAATAACTTAATTAAAACTTTTAGCAATATAACATAACAAGGAACTATCTCAGAAGTGAGTCTTAGTAAGCACAGACCTTAATTAACAAAACTAGAACTTGTAGCCAGGGAAGGCTTTAACCCATCAAATAAAAATGAGGTCTATCAGGGAACTGGGAAAAGGCAAGCAGCTGCCTTGGATTTCCCATAGCCCTGGTTCTTTGATTTTCAGCTGTTGTTTATCCATTTTTAATTTCCTGATTTAGAAGCAGACTATTTCCATGTTTTAAGGACATCAGGATAGCAAAAGTCAAACCGTGAGGGGTTATTTTTTGTAGAAGCAGAATGAGCTTTGTCTGCATGTACCGTAATCTGAAATAATGTTTATTTACTTTACCAAAGTAACAAAAAGTTTTGAAAAACAAATATAAATCACTTAACGGCAAAGAAATTCATAATCTGTTATCAAAAGTTGCATTCTAAGAAAACTTTGTTCTATAAACAGAGAGAAGACCAAATTCCAATCTGGTTCCAGCTTACTGTTAATAACAACATTTGTTTATCTGTTTAATCTTGGAAAGTCTTTTTCATAAATCTTGAAGAACTAGCGGTATTCTTCAGAAGGCACGAGAGTAAAACCATAGAAAGCATGTTTAAAATCTGATTCTGTTGCAGTTGACAGAGAAACCTGGTCATTGTGATATGTAACACTTTAATATGATAACTAGAATTATAATTGACCATATTTTATCAGGGCATATCAGATCTATATGAATTTTACATAATTTTAGGATATCTATACTAGTAACATCAACCATACAGTATAACCTGAAAAGATTTATCACCCCTTTAACAGTACTTCTCATGTAATTTAATATGTCCAGGGAACCAAGGTAGCTTAATAGCTTTTTGGGATGTCTCAGGAGCCCTCTGAAGCATCCCAAAGTTAGCTCGAGATCAAGTTATTTAGGAAGTTTTGTCAATAAATGTCAAAAGGGTTTGTAACAGTCAGGTAGGATCATATAAGTTACTGTGAAATAATAGTTATACACTTAGCCAAAGTTGTTAGAAGATTTCAAAGGTAAATATAGAACAGATCAATTAAGAGGTAATGAAACTTAAATCTATTATTAAAAGCAGTTCATCATCTGAGGAAAGTATGTCCTCTCAACAGAGAGAAAGGCCAAATTCAAGTTTTTGCACCAGCTTACTTTAAACTCATTTAGGTAAACTTAATTAAATTTATTTTATTAAACTCAGTCAGTCCTAACCATCCACAAAACTTTTTTTTCAGGGTCCACTTTCCACAGACTTTTTAATCACTTTCTGTAAAAGCCACCTGTAAGTCTGACCTACTTTCTTTTCTTTTTGTAAAATGTAATGTTTTATATCTTCTTTGTTAAAAAAATGCATCCTACTTCCTTATTAGATTAGCACGCAAACATTAATACTAGATATTTGGTATTGAATATTTCCCAGTTTACATGAATCTGAAATTTATTTAGGTTAATTTTTCTTGTATTTAGAATTGTTTGATTTGCAAGCACTTACTTTCTTAGGCCAATTAAATTAGAATTCATTTACAACTTCAACATTATTATCAGAAAAAAACAAAAGACATACACTGAGACATGCATAAATCCAGACAGGCAGACAGAGATCTTATAGTTTTCTGTTTGACATTTAAAATATCAAAAATATATATATATCTCTTTGACCCCCCCCCCTTTATTTTTTCTTTGCTTCAAGTTCTCATTTGCCCAAGACTGAGGTCTCAGGCAAGGTTGGCTGTGTATTTCAAGGACAGGGAAAGGATTAACTTCAAGCTTTTTCCTAGGCCTTTTAACAAGCTAGTTGTTTGTGTGGATCACAATAAACAGTGGAAAATTCTGAAAGAGATGGGAATACCAGAACACCTGACCTGCCTCTTGAGAAACCTGTATGCAGGTCAGGAAGCAACAGTTAGAACTGGACATGGAAAAATAGACTGGTTCCAAATAGGAAAAGGAGTACATCAAGGCTGTATATTGTCACCCTGCTTATTTAACTTATATGCAGAGTACATCATCAGAAACGCTGGGCTGGAGGAAGCACAAGCTGGAATCAAGATTGCCGGGAGAATATCAATAACCTCAGATACGCAGATGACACCACCCTTATGGCAGAAAGTGAAGAGGAACTAAAAAGCCTCTTGATGACAGTGAAAGAGGAGAATGAAAAAGTTGACTTAAAGCTCAACATTCAGGAAACTTAAGATCATGGCATCCAGTCCCATCACTTCATGGGAGATAGATGGGGAAACAGTGGCTGACTTTATTTTTCTGGGCTCCAAAATCACTGCAGATGGTGATTGCAGCCATGAAATTATAAGACGCTTACTCCTTGGAAGGAAAGTTATGACCAACCTAGACAGCATATTCAAAAGCAGAGACATTACTTTGCCAACAAAGGTCCATCTAGTCAAGGCTGTGGTTTTTCCAGTGGTCACGTATGGATGTGAGAGTTGGACTATAAAGAAAGCTGAATGGTGAAGAATTGATGCTTTTGAACTGTGGTGTTGGAGAAGACTCTTGAGAGTCCCTTGGATTGCAAGGAGATCCAAGCAGTCCATCCTAAAGGAGATCAGTCCTGGGTGCTCATTGGAGGGACTGATGTTGAAGCTGAAGCTCCAATAGTTTGGCCACCTGATGCGGAGAGCTGACTCATTTGAAAAAGACCATGATGCTGGGGAAGATTGAAGGCAGGAGGAGAAGGGGACAGCAAAGGATAAGATGGTTGGATGGCATCACCGACTTGATGGACATAGGTTTGGGTGGACTCCGGGAGTTGGTGATGGACAGGGAGGCCTGGCATGCTGCGGTTCATGGGGTCGCAAAGAGTGGGACACAACTGAGCAAATGAACTGAACTCAACTGAAAAAAGAATTGGTTTTGCAGTTTCCAAAAATAAAAATTTTTCTCATTCCATTCGCTCACAATCATTCAGAGACTATTACAATGCCTCCTTTTCCCAAGTCCCCAGGTTTCCTTAACCATTGCTCCCTTCCTGGGACCTCCAAGGAAGTGATCCATCTCCTCTTCTATCTGTTGGGGTAGGACCTGACTAGGGACTGGCCCTGGGCCATTATCCTGTGGCCATTCCTGGTGAGTTGGTCTGCCCCTCCAATGAGTCTCGTCAGGGCTCGGCCAACCAGAGAGTCAGAACACTGATCCAAAAGAGAACCCAAAATACCATAGGTGGCATGCCTTCTTGTTTGTCTTGTGGTTCCTTCACTCCAGCCCGGCTGAGCCACCAGTCTGACGGCTCAAGGGGCCAGCATGTTTGGAATCTCACTGGGGCCCCCAGAAATATTGCAGAAACCAGTCATCAAGAAACCAAGCACCGCACTCGGAGAGTTGGAGAACTCAGGCCCAGAGGAGTTAACACTACAAGTTCTGAGCCCCAAACAAAGGGGTTACAGAGTTTTTATAAACTTACTATAGTGGCAACACTAGCTGCTAATGCGCTGGTTTAAACTAAGGGATTTTGTGTGTATGGGAACAGTAGTCAAGATGGGGAGGGGGATGCCTGACCTTTACACGGACAGGCATGATTAAGCAGGTTGCAGGGGCTGGGCAATTGCAAAGAGCAGGACAAGGGTGAGTGAGATAAACTTCAGTTCCTAGTATTTTAAGTCCCCACTTTCTGAGACTATGTGATCCAGACTTTGCAAGGAGCAAGCTGAGTTACAGAGGCAAAAGGAATAGGGGTTATGTAAAATTTTAACTTTTCTGTTCAAGCCGAACAGTGAAGACCCAGCAGGCTGTCACTGGTGAGGGTGGATGAAAAGCTTTGTATGTATTGGAGCTTAAGAGGTCAGCAGGAAGCTGCTGCTGCTGCTAAGTCACTTCAGTCGTGTCTGACTCTATGTGACCCTATAGATGGCAGCCCACCAGGCTCCCTCGTCCCTGGGATTCTCCAGGCAAGAACACTGGAGTTGACTGCCATTTCCTTCTCCAATGCATGAAAGCGAAAAGTGAAAGTGAAGTCGCTCAGTCATGTCTGACTCTTAGCGACCCCATGGACTGCAGCCTACCAGGCTCCTCCGTTCATGGGGTTTTCCAGGCAAGAGTACTGGAGTGGGTGCCATTACCTTCTCCATAGCTGTGTGATATAAAAGGAATACTGAACTTGTAGTGAGAGTCCTAGGTTTGGGAGCATCCTCACTCTTCCAGCTTACTGGCTAGACGACATGGTCAAGATCTTTAATCTGATATCGTTCGGGTATGACTGCTGTGTACCTGGCACCACGTTTGACACTGCTGATACAATTGTGAGTGTGACAGGATTTGCAGCTAAATGTGACCACCCTGGTTTATTTTTTAGGGGATTCTTGTGTGAGTCACTTCTTTTGTTAACTCTGTCTTCATATTAGAAGTATTTTCAGTGACAACATTATTTTCAGTAACAAGTATATTTTAAAGTTCACATGGAGATATCATTAATATATCCATCCAGGATACCAAATCAAAAAAATAAATAAAACTGAAAAAAAAAAGAAAAAGGTACACAGCACTGTAGATGGAGAATACACTTTATCTTGTGGGAAAAGTTTTTTTATGCATTTATTCCCATAAATAGAAAAATGTAAAAACACTACCACCATTATATAAGGGATATAAGTTGCTTATTAAAGATAACTTTCATGAAAATACATGCAGCCAGTGCTCATAACAGCATTATTTACACAAACACATATACATACATACATACATACACATATATACCATGGAGTACTATTCACCCAGAAAAAAAGAATAAAAAAGTGAAATAAGTCAGAGAAGAACAAATACTGTATGATATTACATATATGTGTAATCTAAAAAATACAACAAAGCAGTGAATATACAAAAGAGAAGCAGACTTATAGAGAACAAACTAGTGGGTACCATGGGGGAGAGGGAAGAGGGGAAAGGCAAGATGGGGTAGGGGTTTAAGAGGTCCAAACTATTAGGTATAAAATGAGCTACTAGAATTTATAAGTACCATACAGCCATATTTTATAATAAGTATAAAAGAAGTAACACTTTTAAAAATTGTGAATCACTATATGATACACCTATAACTTATATAATGTTGTACATCAGCTCTACCTTGATAAAAATAATAGATTTTTAAAGTAAATTCTATGAAACTCCACCTGATCCTCTAAAAAGCCATTTTTCTGTGTTCTTATTGAATACCTGGGAAGACAGCAGGCTCATAAAGAACAGCCTCTATTTACATAGCTTATTTCCATATCAACTCCTAAAAGTGTCAAAAGCAGCAGAGTAGAGTGGCCAGAAGGGATGGACTGAGGACAGTCTTCAGATCACCCTTTGATGGAGATAAAGAGGCTCCAGAAGGGCTTCTTTGCTTGTTTGGAGCCTGAACAAGGGCCCCTGGGATCCTCTTGAGAGAGAAATACCAAAGGGAGATTGGGCCTGGGAAAACTTAGATGAGTATGCAGTGGGTGATTCAGAGAAACTGAGAAGAACATTTTAAGAGAGTTTACAAATTGTTAAAAAAAAAACAATATCACATTAAAAACTCCGCATGACGTACGGAGTAAGTGGGGGAAAAAAAAAAAAAAGAGCAGACACTGTCTTGTACATATAATCGTATTAAATTTTGGAGAAGAAATATTTACAGGTGTGTCATTGGATGATATTTTTCTGGGCCTACCTTTAGGCTTTTCTGTTTTCCAAGCTTTCTACAATAAGCATGTATCTCTTTTATACTCAAAAAAAAAAAAAAAAAAGGTGATGATAAACAAAACCCTGAAGTATTATCTATGCAGGAAGGGGGCTATCTGCTGCTCACCATTTCACCCCAGTGTCAGGGCTGTACATTAGAATCACCTTAGAAAGTGTGTGAACTATGCAGCTTTCTGAGCCTCATTGCTGGAGATACTGACTCATTTGAACTGGTAGGAAACAAGCCTGCCAAGAAAAGTGGAAGCAGATTCTAGACTAAGTCATACTAAAGAATGTTATCAGAGCTGCCATTTCCCCTGTTAACTACAGGTTCATTGTAACGTTGGGTAAAATCTATACTCCAGTTGAAGGCTAACACTCTAACCATCTGTTCATCTTAGCTCCAGTAGTTGCTCTACCAGGGAAGGACAGATCTAATTCAGTTTTCCCCTGAGATGCCTCATGGGCGTCTGGGACTTGGAAAAGGTAATTATCTCTCAAGTACCAGATGGCTGTGTAGATTAGCTCTGATGAATAGAAACAGTGATGTAAACAAAGGATGTGATTAGCTGGTTGAATAACAACAGGTCTTCTCAAGGCAAATGTACTGGAAACAAGGGTGGTGTTGGATACAAAAATTTTCATTTTCTTGGGTTCGTTAGCAATACATTCATTATTTCAGTGGACATAAAGAGTGAGCTAACTTTCTATCACAGCATTCTCATTTTTATTAAGGTAACACTTTCCTTAAAATTTTGTGGTAAGAGATGACAATGTTATTTTCCATCCACTTGTAAAGAATAGTAATATCTTCTTCCTGGGATATCTATCTATTTATTCATTTATTTAAGAATTCCAAACAAAGCATTTTCAGCTCCATTTATGACTGCTATGGAAAACTAATATTCATACTATCTACCTATACAAACACAGACCTATAGTTTATATTTAAAAAAAAGACAAATGAAGCTACCCAAATATTTTAGGCTACCATTCCATTTCTGCTTAGTTAAAAGCAACAACAACAACAACAAATTGAAAGTTTTCAAGTTGCTGCCTACTGAAACCCATGCTATAGACTCCAGGATCTCCCAGCTCTCAATTCCCTAAGGTATAAATGGAGAGAAAGGAAATATCACAGACAATTTAAAGCGTGGTTGAGCCAAAACTAGTCAAAATGTAGTACCGAAATTTTCATTGTAAACATATTTAGTTCAAAGCATGTTTAATATTCAGAAACACATTAACATTCTAAAACATCATCTAAAAGCATAAATAATATATGTATTGATTTGGTGCAAGCAACTAAACATTTACTTCCTCAACAAAGAAATGGTCAGAATATTAAAATAAAAAATATTTAAAATCAGAGTTTTAAAAAGATCAAAGTCTTTTAAAATATACTGCTTGGTTTTTGGAGTTTTGTTAATTTGTTTTATTCCTGGGTCAGGAAAATCCACTGGAGAAGGGATAGACTACCCACTCCAGTATTCTTGGGCTTCCCTTGTGGCTAAGCTGGGTTTGATCCCTGGGTTGGGAAGAAACTTTGGAGAAGGGAAAGGCTACCCACTCCAGTACTCTGGCCTAGACAATTCGGACATGATTGAGCGACTTTCACTTTTAATTTGTTTTATAGAGAAAGAGAGATGTCCCCAAGCTATGATAGGAAATCACATCTATTCATTAGTGTGTTGTTTCCAATAAAGACACAAAGATGAAAATATTCATGCTGAATTGTGATGAATTTCTTTTTTGACAGTTTATGTATACCTTTGGGCATGGTTAATCTTCAGACTGATTTATTTTCCACCCCTAGATAATGAATAGTTCAACCTCATATTACTGTAACCCATTTTCCTAACATTTAATTAAGTAGTGAAGATTAGGCAAGTAAAAGTAGTAGGTGTTACTAGCAAATACACCTCTGAGAGGTGAGCTGGTCGTCAGTTGATATTTTTTCATTATCTTACTTACTTGTAAGCCTGATGTCACTGGTTCTGGCTTTCTCCTTTCCCTAACATCTGGATAATTTAACACCAGGTAGGTGATGCTGGTTGTGGCTGGTTTTCCATTAAGCTGTGCCTGCATGTTGCATTTTATCCAGGCTTACTAGGTACATGCAAGAAATTAACAAAACTGTGCTTAGATACACATAGCATAGCATAGATAAATGCTATGTGCTTTTAGAGTTACAATTTTATTTGAGGATGTTCGGGACAAAATAATGTTAACAAATTTTATTAATCATAAATAACTTTAACATTATTTTATATTAAATAAATTGTGCATATTATAGAATATAAAGCAAAATGTGGTTTGGTTTTTAAAATGAAACAAGAGACTTGAAGGAAATTTCCTGCTTAGAGAGAATCAGTTCAGTTCAGTTCAGTCGCTCAGTCGTGTCTGACTCTTTGTGACCCCATGAATCGCAGCATGCCAGGCCTCCCTGTCCATCACCAACTCCCGGAGTTCACTCAGACTTGCGTCCATCGAGTCGGTGATGCCATCCAGCCATCTCATCTCCTGTCGTCCCCTTCTCCTCCTGCCCCCAATCCCTCCCAGGATCAAAGTCTTTTCCAATGAGTCAACTCTTCTCATGAGGTGGCCAAAGTACTGGAGTTTCAGCTTTAGCATGATTCCTTCCAAAGAAATCCCAGGGTTGATCTCCTTCAGAATGGACTGGTTGGATCTCCTTGCAGTCCAAGGGACTCTCAAGAGTCTTCTCCAACACCACAGTTCAAAAGCATCACTTCTTTGACGCTCAGCCTACTTCATAGTCCAACTCTCACATCCATACATGACTACTGGAAAAACCATAGCCTTGAGTAGACGGACCTTAGTCGGCAAAGTAACGTCTCTGCTTTTGAATATACTATCTAGGTTGGTCATAGCTTTTCTTCCAAGGAGTAAGTGTCTTTTAATTTCATGGCTGCAGTCACCATCTGCAGTGATTTTGGAGCCCCAAAAAATAAAGTCTGACACTGTTTCCACTGTTTCCCCATCTATTTCCCATGAAGTGATGGGACCAGATGCCATGATCTTCATTNCATTCTGTTCTTTTCCTCTATTTCTTTGCATTGATCACTGAAGAAAGCTTTCTTATCTCTTCTTGCTATTCTTTGGAACTCTGCACTCAGATGCTTATATCTTTCCTATACCCTGAGGGTCCAGAATGTAGGGTTAGAGTGGTGGGTGGTATATATATTTTTTCTTATATTAAGTGTTCTTCTGTTAAAACATTGAGAAGCACTGCATGAGGCCATCAAGAACAACAGCATAAAATTTATTTAAATCAATGTCCATTTAGTTATAGTTATGAAGGAATTCCATTCAGTTACTATAATTTCTCTGAAAAAGCCTACCTCTTAAATGAGCCGAGCATAAATCACTTTTTATCCAGTTTATGAGGACTCAACATTTAGAAAACAGTTTAAAGAAATACAAATGGATAAATTCTCACAATTACCTGATAGAGAAGCAGTAGTTTCCTCATTTACCTACTTTAACGTCTTGATTACCACTTTGCATGTCAGAAGTCCCCATGACTTGTGCATACCTAGACACTTGCTGCTGAAGATTTCCTGCAGACTCTGATGATGATAAAGATGATGGTGAAGGTATTAGTAGCTGAGTGGCCTCCAGCTCTTTGCAACCCCATGGACTGTAGCCTATCAGGCTCCTCTGTCCATGGAATTCTCCAGGCAAGAATACTGGAGTGGGTTGTCATTCCCTTCTCCAGGGGATCCTCCCGATCCAGGGATCGAACCTGGGTCTCCCTTATTGCAGACAGATTCTTTACCATCTGAGCCACCTGGGAAGCCCCCAAAGATGATGGTAGTCAGCACCTAATAGTGTTTACTGTGGAAACTGAGGCCTGGACG
The DNA here is from genome assembly GCA_006410635.1 of Cephalophus harveyi. Classification (NCBI taxonomy): domain Eukaryota; kingdom Metazoa; phylum Chordata; class Mammalia; order Artiodactyla; family Bovidae; genus Cephalophus; species Cephalophus harveyi. The sequence goes on along the minus strand of SJYT01063325.1, from coordinate 71,529 downwards.
GTTCAAAAAATCTCCCAAGGGTATGTGGCTTAGAAATTGCAGAACCAAGTTTGGCGCTCGGTGATCTGGCTCCAGAATCCAGCTTGTAAACATTAACTTTTCCTGCTCCTCATTATAGAAAGTATTAAATATGTACTGTTTACCGGATTAGAATTCATGAAGTTGTTGCAAGTAATGTTGGAGAATAGCTTGAGTCACGTGAACAGCATTAACAAATGAGGAACTGGTAGGATTGGGCAACCGTGATGCAGCTGATGTTTCCAAAGAGAATCATTTGGCTAACAAAGGAAAGAAAATGAAGCCCTGAAATAGATTTTGAAAAATTGCTTTCATTATATTTGTTCTGTGAGCGTCTTGTGTGAAGTAAAGAGTGTCATATGGTACTATTGGGCCATTCTGTCTACAAAACACTCCAAAAAAACAGTCAATTTATTCTTTATTCAATGAATGTGTTCTTTTTCCAGTTGTTTTCAGATAAAGACAATCTGTACTAAAGTGTATGCTTAAAAGTTGTCTTCAGGACACTAGGCAATTATAGGAAGTTGATGGTGCCAAGTGCCAGTAAAGGTTTAAAGGAGTCTCATCTGTGCTCAGCTGTCCAGAAAAGAAGAGCCTGGTTGGCCATACCTCTGCCCCATCACCCAAGATTTATTTTTCTTTCATTACAAGAAAAGAGAGAGCCCTGTCTAGCAGCCATTCAAGGGATCCAGTGTTTCTTACCACTGCTCTGAACTTGCAAAGTATGCACATGCGTGTTTAATTTCAACCTAGTTGATGGCTTCCTTTCTTAGTTCTGTGCCTTTTGAGGGCAAGATCTGTGTTCTTTCTAAATACCAAATGCTTAAGATCACTTCCTCATCACTGAAGTTGCCCCTCCCACAGCCTGGACTCAGTTAAAGATTGTCCTCTAATGAAAAGACCCCATTGTAGAGACAGAAACATTTTGAGGCACGTTTATGTAGAACATATAAAAGTTTTCAAGGAGTGATTTTGTTCCAAGAAAAGTTAAGATTTTAGCAGATCCAATCCAGAAGCACAAATTTCAGCTAAGCAGAAGATTTAGTTTGCTAAAAGCTTAAGCAGTAAGCTTTTGCCTCTGAACCCCCAATCTACCTAACCTAGTACTCCATCTGGTAGATCTCGCCCTGTCTAGGCAACCCCAGTTGGCTTCCACCATTTATCTGTCACATGTGTCAGTGTCTAATAGTTTCTGCCTGTGCTTGACTGCTGGCTTTTTATTCCAGTTTTAATGGAGGCAGATTCGTTTCTTCCCGCAGTGGTTAACCACACTGCACTGAGGGCAGGAAAGGTTAACTTTTCTTTTCAGGACTGATAGTCCTAAGCAGAATATAAAAGGTTAGATATTGCTTTTATCTAGGAAAATGCATAGATTGGAGTCTCCCCAGAGAGCTTGTGAGAGTGGGCTCTTTAAAAAGACCTGCTGAGGGTCAACCTTTGGGGAGAACAGCCTGAGATTTCCACATGGATTTACAACTGGGCACATCTGAGCATTAGCAGACCATGAGAAGGGAAACCTGGGAACCCCATGGTCATTAGATAATGGTGTGATCTCTATGACGTGGTCTTTATTCTGCTGCTTTGAAGTTTCATGATAATGCATTTCTTTCCATATTTTAATAGTCTTGTAGCCTTAAATATACGCCTTCTGCCTTTATTCACCTATGTGTGTGGGAGAAGCTACTTCAGCCAGCAAACCTCATTACTGTCTTGTCTGGAAGCGCAGGGCCCAGCAGGAGGTGTGCTGATACACCTGTCCTTTCAGTGAAGGTTTCTGGAGTCCAGGGAGAATTGTTGTTTTTTGTTGTCATTTAGTCACTCAGGGACTTCCCTGGTGGCTCAGATGGTTAGTCACTCAGTCATGTCCAACTCTTTGTGACCCCATGGTAGCCTACCAGGCTTCTCTGTCCATGGGATTTCCTAGGCAAGAATTCTGGAGTGGGTTGCCACTTCCTTCTCCAGGGGATCTTCCTGAGCCAGGGATCAAACCTGTGTCTCCTACATTCACAGGTAGATTCTTTTACCACTCAGCCACCAGAGAAACCCTCCCAGGGAGGATACCTCTTGTGAAATGGTATCTAAACCAAGTAAGCCTAATAAGAAGGTGTTTCTGTAGGAGGTGTACCTGACTGAGTGGTGGCCTCTCTGGCACCATGTACTGACTGTAGTATTCAGTCCAGACATCTATGCACAGCAATAGCAGGTGTTAATCCATAGCTAGAGGTAGAGGAGACTCTATAACAAAAGTATTTCTTGGCATGTTTGAACCCTCATTCTGGAATTATATAAATAAAAAATAAATATTTATTTGCTCATAGATATTAAACCAATGCATCTTCCCCTCCTTCCCGTAGAGTCTTGTCTCATTATAGCTCATCATTTGTAAGGCACAGTGAGCTTATGGCATTGGTGCAGGAGACTGGCAGGATGCTGGGCTTGAGCACAGGCAGTGAGGAGTGAGAAGTCCCATTAAATTCCCCTACCTGATTCTTAGGTAAATGAAGACCCAGTTCACAGGGTTCTCCCAGTGTGGAGACTGCAGTCAGGAAGCAAAAAAAGGTGATATAAGAGAAATAAAAGGCCTGCTGCTGTCCTGGCCAAGGTAAGAATGAAGCATTCAGGGAAGTGTTTCCCCTACCTGATTCTTAGGTAAATGAAGACCCAGTTCACAGGGTTCTCCCAGTGTGGAGACTGCAGTCAGGAAGCAAAAAAAGGTGATATAAGAGAAATAAAAGGCCTGCTGCTGTCCTGGCCAAGGTAAGAATGAAGCATTTAGGGAAGTGCCCGGGATTCTATCCCAGTGCTCCTGTTGGGACTGGGGAGCAGAAAGGAGCACAGTGCCGATGGCTCCCAAACCAATATGGAGCAGTTCAGTCTCCATACACCAAGGATGCTCAGGGGAGAACCAGAAGCATCACAGCAGATGTAGAGTGGACATGCAGCCCAGGGCCACGTGGTGCTGGGGCTGCAGCCAGCTGCAGAAAAGCTAAATGAACAACAATGGGGAAATGGCCAGATCTGGCTGGGAGAATTACTGGAGGTAAAAGAAGGGGACAGCCTCATACTTTACTATCAGAGGCCAGAGGGGCACATGTGACCGGGAAACAAGGTCATTACTACAGGCCAGTGGGTGCCAGGCAGTGCACACTTCAGGACTAGTACAATGCTTATGACCCTGGGAGGCCAGTGCTATTTCAGGAGAAGAGGAAGCTATCAGAGAACCTGAATGTTTTCTAAAGGAACTTTTAAGATTTTTGTATTGGACTAAGTTTTAAGCTTGACTGGGCATTCAGTTATCTATTAGAAGATGTTATATCAGACGTGATCAGAACTAGTTTTTTACTAAGTGGTTAAAAGAGAGAATCATAAAAAAAATTATATATCTATCTATCTTAAACATTTTAATTTAATATAAATCTGCATTCATACAGATATCTTTTAATGGTGACCTAAAACCTTTTCTTAGAGTCCTGCTGCTTATTTCTGGCATAAACCCTCCCCCGCTGTAATGCTTTGTCTATAATTTGTAGTTACATTTTCTTTATTGTGTCAATTACTCTTTGACTCTTGCAATGAAATGTGAGCATAGAATCTTTGAGTTATTACAGGTAAAAAAATATTTTACAGTTGCATTGACACCTAATTGAAGGCATTGTTAGAGGAAACTTATATCAATTAGTCTATTCAAAGCACTTGATTTAGTTTGCATACAGACAGCTTTCTCTTCAGTTCAGTTCAGTTCAGTCGCTCAGTCGTGTCCAACTCTGTGACCCCATGAATCGCAGCACGCCATAACCAGTCCATTCTGAAGGAGATCAGCCCTGGGATTTCTTTGGAAGGAATGATGCTAAAGCTGAAACTCCAGTACTCCTTTTACAGTGTGTTATGCAACTATATTACTAGTAACTATGTTACTAGTTATTAGGTAACTAACAAAACACATAAACTGGACATAAGCATATTTGGAGACACAACTTATTCTTGAAAGCAGACAATGTGGAGACACCCCAGAAACTGTTACCTGTGAGTTCTTGGTGTTGCAAGGGAATCAGTCAGTGTGACATGGAGTGGAATGGAGGGTACTGGTTCATTTGCAGGTCAGTTAACTAAGGGTTGTTTAAGAGTGTGAATAGTGTAACATTTTGTCTCTGTAACATTTTCAAAGTTATATTCTCCCCTGCACTTCCAAGTTGCAGGCAGTGTAGGTTACACTTTGAAAGTCCACTGCATGCGTTCTGTGATAAATTAATCAAACCATAAATATATGTAGCTAATTTATAAAAGGATAGTCAGTGTGACACTCATTTTTTTCCTGCTGACTCTTTTCCATGATATTCTTGACTCCATGATAGTAAAAACAAATACAGAGAAGGAAATGGCCAGTATTCTTCCCTGGGAAATCTAATGGACAGAGGAGACTGGCAGGCTGCAATCCATGGGATGGCAAAAGAGTTGGACAAAACTTAGTGACTAAATAACAACAACAAATAAGGTTTTTCTTTATTGTCTATAAAATTTATTCTATTAGGTTGACACAAATATACTTGGGGATTCAGACTGTGAATTTTAAATCATTATATTAGGCTCAAACATATCTTTGTCTGTCCAAATAGGAACCATTACAGTCAACACATCTTTGCTAATGAGAAATAAATTTGTTTATTCCTGTAGTGTAAAAATCTGTACGTCAGGATTCTATGAACTCTTGGAAAGCATTTTCTGCCTCCTACTGGTTGTGGAAGCATTTTCCCTGCAAAAAGTTTTCGAGATGCCTGAAAAAGCAATAGTCGGTTGGCCAAGAGGACAGGTGAACTTGGTGAATGAGACAAAACTTTGTAGCCCAATTCATTCACCTTTGAAGTGTTGGTTGTGCAACGTGTGGTCAGGCAATGTCGTGGAGAAGAGTTGGGCCCTTTCTGTTGATTGCATTTCTCGGTGTGTCTCATTGATTTGCTGAACATACTTCTCAGATGTAATGGTTTCACCAGAATTCAGAAAGCTGTAGTGAATCATATGGACAGCAGACCACCAAACAACAACCTTGACCTTTTTTGGGTGGGGGTCTGGCTTTGGGAAGTGCTTTGACCTTCTTCTTGGTCTAACCACTGAACTGGTCATCACTGTTTGTCATATAAAAAACACTTTTTGTCATGTGTCACAATCTGATTGAGAAATGGTTCATTGTTGTCTCATAGAATAAGAGAATATGACCCTTCAAAACAGCAGTTTTTTTGAATTTTGGTCAGCTCATGAGGCACCCACTTACCGAGCTTTTCCACCTTTCCGAGTTGCTTCAAATGCCAAATGACCATAGAATGGCTGACGTTGAGTTCTTCAGCAATTCTCCTGTAGTTATAAGAGGGTCAGCTTCAGTAATGCTCTCAGTTGGTCATTGTCAACTTCTGATGGCTGGCCACTGTGCTCCTCATCTTCAAAGCTCTTGTCTCCATTGCTAAACTTCTTGAACCACCACTGCCTGTATGTTCATTAGCAGTTCCCGGGCTAAATATATTGTTGATGTTAGGAGTTGTCGCCACTGCTTTACCACCCATTTTGAACTCAAATAAGAAAAATGCTCAAATTAGCTTTTTGTCTAACATCATTTCCATAGTCTAAAATAAATATGAAATGCACAGCAAGTAATAAGTCATTAGCAAAAAAAAAAAAATAAATAAAGCAAGAAATGTGCATTAAAATGATGTTAACATAGCCATGTTTATTGAAGAATGTATTACAATGTCAAATGGCAAGCTTCAACAATGCCAAACTGCAGTTACTTTTTGTACCAACCTAATAGTTTCTGCTTACCCACCTCATCTAGTTCAGTTCAGTCCCTCAGTCATGTCCAACTCTTTGCGACCCCATGAATCGCAGCACGCCAGGCCTCCCTGTCCATCACCATCTCCTGGAGTTCACTCAGACTCACATCCATCGAGTCAGTGATGCCATCCAGCCATCTCATCCTCTGTCGTCCCCTTCTCTTCCTGCCCCCAATCCCTCCCAGCATCAGAGACTTTTCCAGTGAGTCAACTCTTCACATGAGGTGGCCAAAGTACTGGAGTTTCAGCTTTAGCATCATTCCTTCCAAAGAAATCCCAGGGCTGATCTCCTTCAGAATGGACTGGTTGGATCTCCTTGCAGTCCAAGGGACTCTCAAGAGTCTTCTCCAACACCAGAGTTCAAAAGCATCAATTCTTCGATGCTCAGCTTTCTTCACAGTCCAACTCTCACATCCATACATGACCACCTCATCTAAAGTCTCTTCAAATATGATCTTCATAGTTGTATTTGGAAGGAAGTTTACTTCCTGCCGGAAATTCTACAGAATTACAGCATCCTGATCTACCACTTAATTCAAGTTTGACTTGGCTTTGTTGCCCTGACTCCGTGTATTTCTCTACTCTACATCCTCTCTCAATGCGATGGCCTCATTAACTCTGACTGCAGACTAAATAGGAGAGGATAGTCTCAGCTGCTTTTGGTTGGAAAAGTAACTTCCTGTTTGAGGGTCCAAACTATTGCCCAAACTCAGTCTTTGTTCACTGGTGCCAAATAGAAATGCGGAGACAGAGTTGGATGAAGTAGAAAAGAGTAGCTTTATTGCCTCATCAGGCAAAGGTGGGCACAGTGGGCTAATGCCCCCAAGACTGTGTGACCCACCCTGGAGGGGTAGTGAGGAGTTTTATAGGTTCAAGGAGCAGGACATGATCAGCTCGTGGACAGTTCTTGGATTGGCTGGCATCAAGGTGAAGTTTCAAGCATGAACAACCTTCTTGTTTGAACCAGTCTAGGGTCTGCGTTCTTGTGGTCAGCAGTTTTCATCCGGACGGGGTCTGCTTCCTATAAGCACAACTTAGGAATGTGTGTCAGGCGTTTATCTGTATCTTTCTGGGAACTGGGAGTTCAGTGATTCTGCTATGTGGCAGAATTATAGTCTAAATTATTACCAGTTCCCTAGACCAACAGCTATTGTTTGTTTCCACATCTTCACATTTACCAATCCTTAACTCTTGAGTCAGCCCTTTACTTCAAAAGACAAGGACACAGGGCCTTGTACACAGTTTCAAAGCTAGAAACATTTCTTCCCCTGCGTTGAATGGACATATGGGTACTTTCTGCTTAACTCTTACATTTCACTCTGCCCTACACCCTGCCTGCATTTCTCCCTGTCTCCAAAGGGGTGCCTGATTAACTGTTTCATGTCCAGTGCCAGGCAGATTTCTCTTGTTCCCTGCCCAGGCACTATTTCGCTGTGCAGTGGTCTAAGGCCCCCTGAGCCTGCAGTAGAAAGGTTAAAGGGAGAGTTGGCGAGCTCTTCCTTGGCATTGCGCCTGAGTGTGTGCACCGCTTCTTGTTTGCAGAGCTGGAGATCCTACAGGTGAATCCCTAGCTGTGAATCAGGGGCCAGAATTTCAGCAAGTGCTCAGCAATTTCTCCAGCTATAGGGAAATTCTCACCCAAGAGTGAGCAGGTGCCTCGCTGCCTTTGGCAAATGAACTGAGGGCCTTCCCAGTCTGTCAGAGGATGCAGTCTCCAGAATGGGCTTGACATCCTTCTCAGGTTGGAGAGTCTACAGTAATATCCATTCTGGGGTTTCATTTATTACTGTTTTTTCTAGAGCCAATACTGTCCACTCTGTTAGGAGCTGTTTAGGTTGCTTCACACTGTTGGTAACTATTTCTGATCCATTTGTGGAACATTTTTGAAGCTTACTTTCGAAACATTGGAGGTGGGTGTTAGTTAGCTCCCTTCAAACTGAGTTGATATTACTGTCCTGTTTCTGCTATTAACACAGTTCATAATTTATTTCTTACTGTCCTAGCTCTGATCCATGCCTGCAAAGCCATGTTGTGTAAAATGAGTTTTAAAAGCATCAACTGCAATGCCGGGGTCAATTTTTCATACTCTGAAAAGGCTTAGGAATCAAAACCCAGTTGAAAACTTAGTCTGTCCTGTTTGTGAGTAGAAATAGAAATGTCAGTCAAGATATTGTGACAAATCTCTGGGAAATGTGTCATCCATTGATTGGTGCAGTTATCCCTGGAAACAGCATGTAAAGAAATAAGTCTTCCCAATCCAAATTTCCTTTTGATAAAACCTTGACAACAAGGTTGGCAACAGCTTTTGTAATCCTAGGTTTCAAGTCTTTAAGAATAATTTTACTGGATGATGCATGCTTTGAGGATGTAATATTTAAATATCATCATACTACTTCCAGACATCTGAGATTTTAATGTGCAAATTGGTATATCATTTTTCCTTTCTTTCTCTCTCTGTGTATGTGTATCCTGTCATATCAAGTCAATCAGTCATATCAGAGAAACAGACCTTGGACAAGTCAGTTAGCCCTTCTGGGCTGTATCCTCACAGTGCAGGGTGAAGGAATTGCACTATGTTTTTATTTTAAGCGTTCTATTTTTATAACATGTTTTTACTTTAATGGGAAAGCTTACTTATGTATGTCGTCCATATGCAGATAACATATATTAAGGTTTTACCTCTAAGAGCCTGGACTGATATGATTCACATATATACAAGGAGTGTTCTCTTAGCTTTTGTCTCATATTTTAATATATGTGAACTGAGAGGAAGGGTTAAAAAAAAAAGACTAAAATATTTTTTGACTAAATATTAGATATACCCCAAACCAGTCTTCACCAGTCAACCTGTGTTCAAAGCCATATAATAGAATAGTGCTGCACGGGGCTACTGTAGAGATGAGAGATACAGGGAGGAATTCTGGGCCTGGGTCTCCCAAGGCTCACTAACTCATTCACAGCCAGGAGTAGTCTTGAGTGTAGTCTCATAGGAAAACACAAGTTTCCCAGCAATATCCTATCTACATTCAGGGGAGGGTCCTAGTATAAATTTTGCATCTATCAGGGTGCTGACCTTTGGAAAATGAAAAAGATAGGAACAAATAATCAACAGACTTTAGAAAAAATCTGGTGCCTTTGTGCCATTTCTTCCTCAGAGCTGTTAAAGTCTGCCTTCTTTGGACTTAATTCTCTATTAATTGTCTAACATGCTAAGATGAGCACCATAGCTAGTCCTCTCCTCCTTTCTCGATTCTCACACCCCATTAAGATTGAAGCTAATTTGTCACATTGACACTGAGGAATGTTATTCTTCAAAGCTGAATTTAAAAGGGAATTTATACAGAACGAAACCAATAAGCCACGCAGCCTTGACATTTAATTTTCTTGGAAACCTTCCCCATAAAACCAGGAAAGTCTGCACACTACACATTTGCAAAATGGAAAGTGGTATTGGAGGAGGATAATCTCCCCATAGAAATGATGAGTGAATAATTTGAAAGAGATTGGATGGTATAAATGGCCCTGTCTCTTTCCCTCTTCCTCCCTGTCCCTGCCCTGAGGTGACATTGGTGAGCTACAGCTTCTGGAGCTATTGTATTATTCCTTTTTCCATGGACATGGAGAGTTTGGGAAAGTAACAGGGATGAGGAATTTTATATTTGTCTTTGACTGTCAGTTCTAGGTTTGCACTAAATATTGAGATTTCTTCTTGGTCCTTAAGTTCAGAGGATCAATGAACAATGTCCCTCTATCAAGACTGTTGCCTCGAAATTCTAATATGGATTATTTAAGATTCGTTCAGGACACTGAACTAGGTGGTCTAAATGTATAAGAGGAAATGTTTCAGGATCCACTTATTGCCTTTTTTTAATCCAGGTAGGTAATACTGATTGTATTAACAAAAAACCCAAATCTCAGTGTTTTGACATAAAAATTTATCACTCACATCCTGATCCAATGTAGGTTGGCAGGAGTTGGGGTGAAGAAGGACCCTTAGCTCCATTTGTGTGCTAAGTCGCTTCAGTCGTGTCCAACTCTGCGACCATATGGACTGTAGCCCACCAGGCTCCTCTGTCTATGGGATTCCCCAGGCAAAATACTAGAGTAGGGTGCCATTTCCTTCTCCAGGGGATCTTCCCGACCCTGGGGTTGAACCTGCACTGCTTACGTCTCCTGTGTTGGCAGGTGGGTTCTTTACTACTGGCACCCCCTCAGAAGCCCCTGTTCCATTTAGGGACCTAGAAGTTCTCGATAATGCATCTCAGATTCGGCATCCGTCTCCTGCATTCTCTGCATCAACCTGGCAAGTAAGTGAGAAAGAGAGTAGAGGATCATGCAGTTTAGACATTAGAACTTCTTGGCTACGTGGTCCTACCTAACTGCAGGGGAGCTTTGAAAATGGAGTTGAGCCCATGACCTGCAGGAGGAAGAAGCAAGTTTGGTGAACCCATAGTACTGACTCCACCTTGGTTTCCTCTCCTTTTGTACTCATACCTGTGCACACTATCCTAGTCCTAGGGAGTAACTGAGTAATGACACCAGGGCATCTAAATAGACAGATCTAGTGGTTAGGCATGTACCCATTGGACCCCATTTTATTCCATTTACTTTTCTCTGGAAGGAGAAGACTATTATACATAGAGGATTTTTCTCCTGTCAGGAATAAGCATGTATAAATAGAGACCCTGCTTGAATCACCATATTTTTAGAGTGGAGTTGCTGCTGACTTTTGATATACACACATGTAAAGTAAGAGGAGATATCATCCATCCATCTGTTATATGAGGAAAATCTTTAAAAGATTGTTCCTTTCTACCAAAGTGTTCCTCTAAGGGAAAGAGGAAAACACAGAACCTCAAGATGGCCAAATGACCAAAAGAAAAACAAAGCCAGAGAGATTTCAGATTAAATGATAATGGAATGGTGTAATGCCAAGATACCTAGTAATAGAAGATTACATGATTACAAATCTGAGACATAGTGTTCTAGAGAGATTCATTTACACCCTTTAAACTTATTCCAAAATTCAAAGTCTAAAAGATTCTCAACTCAACTTGGTTCTTGATTAAGAAGCAGTTCAGACATCTGAAGGACTTATTAGACAGGACCCAAAGCACTAGAGAAATATTTGACAAGGAACAGATAGAAATCAGGAACTGGCCTGTATACTCTGACTTTTAGTGAAACCTTCAGCAGAGCATGGTAAAGGGATTTTATTTGAGCATTCTGGTATTTCACAGGGGAAATTTCTACGCATTGACATTTAAGACCCATCAAATATGGTTCTATGTGCCTTTGCTTAGAATCCATTCCCCAAGAGGAAAGTATGAAACACTATTCCCTTATTGATTGTATACAACATCTTCCAACAAAAGGCCAGCACTGCAAGAAAAATCCCATTTCCATGGCAACAAAGATCTCAACTTTTAACTTGATACTACATGATAAAAAAAAAATTTTTTTTTTCCTCTAGCCTTAAAGATTGCAGTTTTGTGAATGTGGGGAGTTATCTGTGGAAAAAGGATTTTGTTAGAGCATCTGGGCTAATGGGCAAATGTCCAGGATGAAGGCCTTTTGGACTTTTAATATATCAAGCCTGATTTTATTTACATCAGGTCAAGAAGTATTACTTTAGCCATGTTAGATATCATTTTCCTACCCAGGAACAATGAGCTTTAAAAAAAAAAAAAAATCAGGAGCTATCTCAACAGTGGAAGAATAAGAAATTTAACTTGTTAAACTTCCCTTGATTATTGCCAGACCCCCAAAAATGGGGGAGGGAGGAACTAATTAAATTGACCTCATTGGATGCAACTGCCTTTTTTTCTTGCTAAGTTCTTCTTAAACCTCTTATGACAGTGGAGCCAGTCCTATAAGGGAGGGACCCCTGATCACCCTGGTCCAGAAAACTGAGTTTCCCTAAAAGCTGTGCTGTAGAGAAATTTCCTGCCATCTCTGTTTTAAGGGCTTCCCTGATAACTCAGTAGGTAAAGAATCTGCCTGAAATGCAGGAGACCCCAGTTCAATTCCTGGGTCAGGAAGATCTACTGAAGAAGAGATAGGCTTGTTCAATTCAGTTGCTCAGTCGTATCTGACCCTTTGAGACCTCATGGACTACAGCACGCCAGGATTCCCTGTCCATCACCAGCTCCCAAAGCTTGCACAAACTCATGTTCATCCAGTTGATGATTCCATCCAATCATCTCATCCTTTGTTGTCTGCTTCTCCTTTTGCCTTCAATCTATCCCAGCATCAGGGTCTTTTCCAGTGAGTCAGTTCTTCATATCAGGTGGCCAACAGATTGGAGTTTCAGCTTAACATCAGTCCTCCCAATGAATAGTCAGGACTGATCTACTTTAGGATGGACGGTTGGATCTCCTTGCAGTCCAAAGGACTCTCAAGAGTCCTCTCCAACACCACAGTTCAAAAGCATCAATTCTTCGGTGCTCAGCTTTCTTTATAGTCCAACTCTCACATCCATACATGACTCCTGGAAAAGCCATAGCTTTGACTAGACAGACCTCTGCTGGCAAAGTAATATCTCTGCTTTTTGATATACTGTCTAGGTTGGTCATGGAGAAGGCAATGGCACCCCACTCCAGTACTCTTGCCTGGAGAATCCCATGGACAGAGAAGCCTGGTGGGCTGCAGTCCATGGGGTCGCTAGGAGTCAGACATGACTGAGCAACTTCACTTTCACTTTTCACTTTCATACATTGGAGAAGGAAATGGCAACCCACTCCAGTGTTCTTGCCTGGAGAATCCCAGGGACGGGGGAGCCTTGTGGGCTGCCGTCTCTGGGGTCGCACAGAGTCGGACACGACTCAAGTGACTTAGCAGCAGCAGCAGCAAGTTGGTCATAGCTTTTCTTCCAAGGAGCATGCATCTTTTAATTTTATGGCTGTTGTCACCATCTGCAGTGATTTTAGAGCCCAAAAGTATAAAAAGTCTCTCACTATTTCCACTGGTTTCTCCATCTATCTGCCATGAAGTGATGGAACCAAATGCCATGATCTTCGTTTTCTGAATGTTGAGTTTTAAGCCAACTTTTTCACTCTCCTCTTTCATTTTCATCAAGAGGCTCTTTGGTTCTTCTTCGCTTTCTGCCATAAGGGTAATGTCATATGCATATCTGAGGTTATTGATATTTCTTCTGGCAATCTTGATTCCATCTTGTGCTTCATCCAGCCCAGCATTTCGCATGATGTACTCTGCATATAAGTTAAATAAGCAAGGTGACAGTATACAGCCATGACGTACTCTTTTCCCAATTTGGAACCAGTCTGTTCTTCCATGTCCAGTTCTAACTGCTGCTTCTTGACCTGCATACAGACTTCTTAGGAGGTAGTCTGGTATTCCCATCTCTTTCAGAATTTTCCACAGTTTGTTGTGATCCACACATGCAAAGGCTTTGGAGTAGTCAATAAAGCAGAAATAGATGTTTTTCTGGGACTCACTTGCTTTTTTGATGATCTGGCAGATATTGTCAATTTGACCTCTGGTTCCTCTGCCTTTTCTAAATCCAGCTTGGACATCTGGAAGTTCATGGTTCACATAACGTTGAAGCCTGGCTTGGAGAATTTTAGCCATTACTTTGCTAGCATATGAGATGAGTGCAATTGTGTGGTAGTTTGAGCATTCTTTGGCATTGCCTTCCTTTGGAATTGAAATGAAAATTGACCTTTTCCAGTCCTGTGGCCACTGCTGAGTTTTTCAAATTTGCTAGCATATTGAGTGCAACACTTTCACAGCATCATCTTTTAGGATTTGAAATAGTTCAACTGGAATTCCATCACCTCCACTAGCTTTGTTCGTAGTGATGCTTTCTAAGGCCCACTTGACTTCACATTCCAAGATGTCTGGCTCTAGATGAGTGATCACATCATCATGATTATCTGGGTCGTGAAGATCTTTTTTGTACAGTTCTTCTGTGTATTCTTGCCACCTCTTCTTAATATCTTCTGCTTCTGTTAGGTCCATACCATTTCTGTCCTTTATCGAGCCCATCCTTGCATGAAATGTTCCCTTGGTATCTCTAATTTTCTTGAAGAGATCTCTAGTCTTTCCCATTCTGTTGTTTTCCTCTATTTCTTTGCACTGATCACTGAAGAAGGCTTTCTTATCTCTTCTTGCTATTCTTTGGAACTCTGCTTCTTTTAGGTCCATACCATTTTTGTCCTTTATTGTGCCCATCTTTGCATGAAATGTTCCTTTGGTATCTCTAATTTTTATGAAGAGATCTCTAGTCTTTCCCATTCTATTGTTTTCCTCTATTTTTTTTTTTGCATTGATCACCGAGGAAGGCTTTCTTATTGCTCCTTGCTGTTCTTTGGAACTCTGCATTCATCTGCTTATATCTTTCCTTTTCTCCTTTGCCTTTAGCTTCTCTTCTTTTCTCAGCTATTTGTAAGGCCTCCTCAGGCAACCATTTTGCCTTTTTGCATTTATTTTTCTTGGGGTGGTCTTGATCACCACCAGGATTATCTCTGTTCATTTCCAAGGCAAACCATTCAATACCACAGTAATCAAAGTCTATGCCCCAACCAGTAATGCTGTAGAAGCTGAAGTTGAGTGGGTCTATGAAGACCTACAAGACCTTCTAGAACTAACATCAAAAAAAGATGTTCTTTTCATTATAGGGAACTGGAATGCAAAAGTAGGAAGTCAAGAGGTACCTGGAGTAACAGGCAGAGTTGGTCCTTGAAGTACAAAACGAAGCAGATCAAAGGCTAACAGAGTTTAGCGAAGAGTGTGCACTGGTCATAGCAAACACCCTTTTCCTGCAACACAAGAGAAGACTCTACACATTGACATCACCAGATGGTCAATCCCGAAATCAGATTGATTATATTCTTTGCAGCCAAAAATGAAGCAGCTATATACAATCAGCAAAAACAAGACTGGGAGCAGACTGTGGCTCAGATCATGAACTCCTTACTGCAAAATTCAGGCTTAAATTGAAAAAAGTATGGAAAACCAGCAGACCATTCAGGTTGATCTAAATCAAATCCCTTACAATTATACAGTGGAAGTGACCAGTAGATTCAAGGGTTTAGATCTGATAGATAGAGTGCCTGAAGAGCTATGGACAGAGGTTTGTGACATTGTACAGGAGGGATGGGCTACCCACTCCAGTATTCTTGGGCTTCCCTTGTGGCTCAACTGGTAAAGAATCTGCCTGCAATGTGGGAGACCTGGTTTGATCCCTGGGTTGGGACGATCCCCTGGAGAGGGGAAAGGCTATCCACTCCAGTATTCTGGCCCAGAGAATTCCATGGACTGTATAGTCCATGGGGTCGCAAAGAGTCGGACATGACTGAGTGACTTTCACTTTCTGTTTTAAGACCTTAAAGTGACAATGAGTCTGATCAGACAGATGTCTTCAGTAAAGAGGCAGGGAGGAGACTGGACACAAGAGGAACTTGACATTCCTTGATCACAAGCTCTGTCCCGGGCTCCGTGCTGGCTGCTTCTGGCACTCAGATCAAAGTGTGTGCAGTCCTCATTGCTCTTGTGAGCAAAAATGGACTTGGGCTCCTGCTGGTTGTCACTGGAGACAGTAACTTCTATATGAGGATCTACACTAAGAGTTCAACACAACGTTTATTAGCCATTGATGTCAACGTATGATTCCATCAGAGTTGTTGATGGAGCTGATATGTCAGTTAAACAGTGATTCACTGCAAAGAACAAAAACATCCTAAATATGCCAATCTGGCTCATTTTCACTCTTAATGAATGAAAAACATTAAATCCTTTTTCATTTAGAATTAATTGGAGGAAGCAACAGAGTATATTAGTGAGTAGTACCATTGTGAATAGAATTTGAGAATTGGGAGGGGAGCACCATAAGCAGAGATTTTTTTTTTTTTTTTTTAAGAAAAATATGAGGCATGAAGAGGCAGAACCAGAGAAGGCAGTCAATTTAATGAAGCATAGTCCCCAACAGAGCCTTAATAACTCGGTTTTAACTGTGCTAATTTTCTCTTCTGCTGTTCACTTTTGTTTAGTGAGAAAACTTTCACCTCTGTTATTATAAAATAGGCCTCTGCTCCTTTGGAGTTGCGAGAGATGTTTTTAAAAGTCATCATGTCTGTCCAGGTAGCTAAGCTGATTTATGCTGTGGTGACAAACAATCATGGCAGTCTATTTCTCATTCACGCTGTGAAAAGGCAACAAGGACGGGCTGCTGCTCTGCTTACTGTCCTTTTTACTCTGAGTTCTGGGTTGATGATGTAGCCTCTGTCGGGAACATTGCCAGTTTTGTGGTCAAGAGTGTTTTAACACTGGCTGTTAAAGCTTCGGTCCAGAATCAACACACATCAAGCCTGCTCATATCTCATTTGGCAAACAAATCACATCACCAAGCTTGGGCCAGGAAGGCAGTCCTTCTTCTCTAAACTTAATCTTATGTACCTTGAATTTAGGGGGAGAAACCCTTAGTCTCTTATTGCTAGGTTATTTTGTCCACATGGGGGCTACCTGAGGCCATTCAGGGGCTTTTTAAAGGTTATGAAGGCCAATCTTTACTTTGGTCCTTGTCCTGAAACTGAGATTTAATTAGCCTTCATTGCTTAAAGGTCTCGTTAGTTTTGTCTGTTGTTGTTGTCCAGTCATTCAGTCATATCCAACTCTGCGACCCCATGGACTGCTGCACGCCAGGCTTCCCTGTCCTTCACCGTCTCCTGTAGCCTGCTCAAACTCATGCTCATCAAGTCGGTGATGCCATGCAACCATCTCCTCTGTAATCCACTTCTCCTGCCTTCAATCTTTCCCAGCATTAAGGTCTTTTCTAATGAGTCAGTTTTTCACATCAGGTGGTCAAAATATTGGAGTTTCAGTTTCAACATCAGTCCTTCCAATGAACACCTAGGACTGATCTCCTTTAGGATGGACTTGTTGGATCTCCTTGCAGGCCAAGGGATTCTCAAGAGTCTTCTCCAACACCACAGTTCAAAACCATCAATTCTTCGGTGCTCAGCTTTCTTCACAGTCCAACTCTCACATCCATACATGACCACTGGAAAAACCATAGCCTAGACTAGACGGACCTTTGTTGGCAAAATAATGTCTCTGCTTTTGAATATGCTATCTAGGTTGGTCATAACTTTCCTTCTAAGGAGTAAGCGTCTTTTAATTTCATGGCTGCAGTCACCATCTGCAGTGATTTTGGAGCCCAAGAAAATAAAATCTGTCACTGCTTCCATTGTTTCCTTATCTATTTGCCATGAAGTGATGGGACCGGATGCTATGATCTTCATTTTTTAAATGTTGAATTTTAAGCCAGCTTTTTCACTCTCCTCTTTCACTTTCATCAAGAAGCTCTTTAGTTCCTCTTTGCTTTCTACTGTAAGTGTGGTGTCATCTGCATATCTGAGGTTATTGATATTTTCTGTTACAGTTGGATTATAAGGATGTTGCCTCTTCTAATCCTATAAGACTTGGAATTTCTGGGCTCTCCGTCCTTTTTATTTCTGCTTAATAAAGTTTTCACTTTTTAAAAAAATCATCATCTTTCTCATGGTACCTTGTCAGACAGAGCCAGCAGCAATCAGAGGATGCTATTAGCATTCCATTTATCACTCTCCTCACCTAGAGCAGCAAACTCATTAGGTGCATTATGTGTGTTCTAAATTGTCACAAGTGACAGTTTTAGCAAATATTTTCCTTCTGCAGAATGGATTGCTATCCTTCTAGGCTCCATTACAAGAATTTCTACATGGTACTACTGCCTAGCCCTAAGCCAATGCCTTTGTTTTAGGGCTTTTTGTTGTTACTGGAGCACCCCATTTCTCATAACAATTACTTTATATATATATATAGTCAGGATATATTAAGTTATGCTTCAGTAACAAAAGACATCCAGATCTTAGCAACTTAAAACAAAAAAAGTTTACTGTTCCCTAACATACATCCCCGTCACAGATCAACTGTATCTTTATTCCTCTAACAAGGGTATACTAGATGCCAAAATACGTGAAGCTATATCAAAATTTTGAGTGAATATAAATTAGATACCTAGCATTGTATTTGTACTAAGTCAAGCAAGTGTAATCTAAATGTTATATATCTGTTTAGCTAGGCAAAAATTCATTAATTTTCTAAAATATATATATATATACACACATAGTATATATATATAGACACACACACATACACAAAAGCTTTTCTTTGCCATCTGAGCCAGCTTATATGCAGAGTACATCATGCCAGATGCCAGGCCTGATGAAGCTCAAGCTGGAGTCACGTTTGCCAGGAAAAATATCAATAACCTCAGATAAGCAGATGACACTACCCTAATGGCAGAAAGTGAAGAGGAACTAAAGAACTTCTTGTTGAAGGTGAAAGAGTATAGTGAAAAAGGTGGCTTAAGACTCAGCATTCAAAAAACAAAGATCATGGCATCTGGTCTCATCACTTCATGGCAAATAGGTGGGGAAAAATGGAAACAGTGACAGATTTCATTTTCTTGGGCTCCAAAGTCACTGCAGGTGGTGACTGAAGCCTTGAAATTAAAAGATGCTTCCTTTTTGGAAGAAAAGCTATGACCAACCTAGACAGCATATTAAAAAGCAGAGACATCACTGTGCCAACAAAGGTCCATAGAGTCAAAGCTCTGGTTTTTCCAGTAGTCGTGTATGGATGTGAGAGTTGGACCAAAAAGAAGGCTGAGTACCAAATCCTTGATCCTTTCAAACTGTAGTGCTGGAAAAAGCTCTTGAGAGTCACTTGGACTGCAAGGAGATCCAACCAGTACATCCTAAAGTAGATCAGTCCTGAATATTCATTGGAAAGACTGATGCTGAAGCTGAAACTCCAGTACTTTGGCCACATGATGCAAAGAACCGACTCATTGGAAAAGACCCTGATGCTGGGAAAGATTGAAGTCAGGAGAGAAGGGGATGACCAAGAATGAGATGGTTGGATGGCATCACCAACTCAATGGACATGAGTCTGAGTAAACTCCAGGAATTGTTGATGGACAGGGAGGCCTGGCACGCTGCAGTCCATCAGGTCACAAGGAGTCAGACACAACTGAGCGACTGAACTGAACTAAGTAATATAAGTAATTTTACTGGACATTTCCTTGAGCCTGTTTATGCCAGTTTTGCTGTGAGTAGTTTTCTGTGTTTATTAACATTTTTTTCAAATTACTTCTCTTTTCTACTGACTAGACTCTCAATCCAGACTAGACAAAGAGAAATAAATAAGTTCCCTCTTCTACTGTATTTTTTACAGCAAATTTCTGAATGTTCAGACTTATCAGCATGAAAAAGGGACATAAAAGCTCCATGATATTTTTGTCAGTAAAATCTCATAACTTTATTTTCCAGTCAGCATGGAAGCTAATGCTTTTTCTGCCAGTTCACCTATTCTTACTGGCCAGAAAGCTGCCTAGGTATAATGAGAAACAAAACTCAGGTTGGATACCAACTTTCATTGGATGCTGAGCTGCTTTCTTATATTGAAGGCTTCAGATTTCCTTTCTGGTTATAAACTCAATCTCATGAAATTGTAACATCTTTAACCCTATTTAACATAGCCAAAATGTTGAGAATATAAAAATTTTCAGTACAAAGACCTGTATGTTGACATGACAGTTACCATGAGCACTAACACAGTTAAAAAAAATCCAGTGTCAGACTTCAGTGAACTAATACTTAGAGTGTGTGTGTCTGTGTGTGTCAGACAACTATTTAACAGTCTATTGTACAAATCGTGTATGATCTTGAGTCTGGAAAGAGAAAAACCTGTCTCATTCATACCCGGAAAATTTCCATGTTTGAACATTTTGATCTTGTTTGCCATACGTGGAAGAATAAGAAACACAATGGTAATAAGTTAATTATATTTATATCTCTATCATTTATGAGATAGTTTCCCCCATGTACTGTCTAATTTAATACATGCAATAAGCAGCCTCTGAATGGTTGTTGTTGTTGTTGTTGTTGTTGTTCAGTCACAAAGTCATGTCTGACTCTTTGCAACCCCAAGGACTGTAGCACTCCAGACATCACTGTCCTTTACTAACTCCTGGAGTTTGCTCAAACTCATGTCCATTGAATCAGTGATGCCATTCAACCATCTTATCCTCTGTCACCACCTTCTCCTCTTACCCTCAATCTTCCCCAGCATCAGGATCTCTTCCAATGAGTAGGCTCTTCACATGAGGTGGCCAAAGTATTAGAGCTTCAGCATCAGTCCTCGCAATGAATATTTAGGGAATATTGATTTCATTTAGGATTGACTGGTTGGATCTCCTTGCAGTCCAAGGGACTCTCAAGAGTCTTCTCCAGCACCACAGTTTGAAAGCATCAATTCTTTGGTGCTCAGCCTTCTTTGTGGTCCAACTCTTATATCGGAAAAGCCATAGCTTTGACTCTATGGACCTTTGTTGGCAAAGTGATGTCTGGTTTTTAATTCACTGTCTAGGTTTGTCATAGCTTTTTCATGGCTGCAGTCACCATCCACAGTGATTTTGGAGCCCATGAAAAAGAAATCTGCCACTGTTTCCATTTTTTCCCCATCTACCACAAAATTTCAATAGATCTAAAAATCCTAGGAGAATGGGGCAAAATCCAAGATTTCTTGTTTACACGCTCTTCTTTTCCCCTCACATTGATTGCTTTGTCATCTAAACATCCCTTTTGACATCCTGCCTACCTGTTGAGGTTCAACTGGGTTGTCATCTCCAAGTAGGATTCTCCAGTCTTCCCAACTGGAGGAAATTTTTCAACTCTTAACTCCTGCAACCTCACATATTTCTGTTGTTGTTCTTAACCTACAGAGCCTTTGTGTTGTCATTATTACTCTAGTATCATAACTGCTCCAAGACAATGAGCTCCTTCAATCCAGGGGGTATTTTATTTATTATCACTTACTAGTGGCAAGCATGCAGGAAAAGTGTGACTGAGTGAGTGAATGAACATATATGAATGAGTGACATCCCAAGAGTCTGCCATAAAGCAGTGTTGTGATTTCTGACCTCGCCAAGGGTCTTTCCTCTTAGATCTGCAGATAAGTGGGGGAAATGGCTCAGATATAAGATGAGGCTGAGCTTTGAACACAGAACATAGTGCATGGCAAGCCATGGAGGTCACACCAGTTTGGCCTGGTCTTCCCTTTACAAAAATTTTTTTTTCTCTCTTTTCAAGCTAGTATTCCTTTTGAGCCACAATAACTCTGGAGCCGTCAGCTAGAAGGGCTTCCCAGGCGGCTCAGTGATAAATAATCTGCCTGCCAATGCAAGAGATGCAGGTTTGAACCCTGGGTCAGGAAGATCCCCTGGAGAAGGAAATGGCAACACACTCCAGTATTATTACCTGGGAAATCCTGTGGACAGGGTAACCCGGTGAGCTACAGTCCATGGGTTCACAAAAGAGTTGGACAGGGCTTAGTGGCTAAACAACAACAATCAGCTAGAAATGCCCCCACCTTTGTCTCTTGGTATCTAACAGCTCTTTTCAATTAGAGCAGTGCAGGGACTTTCCCCCTTTTCTTCTACCTTTTGCCCATGGAAGCAGATCTCTTAGCTGTTGGTAAGCCATTACCGCACTGGTTTTCTTGTCATCCTCTCATTGTTTTGCCTCTTTTCACCTCTATGTCTTCCTTGACCACCGGAGTCACTTTGGAGCATTTGGGGAAAATTCTTTTCAAAGAAAGTCACACTGGCTGTCTTAACAGTCAACCTGTAATGAAATCACTGTAGAAACAACATTGTATGTGCTGCTTTTTTTAATGGGCAACATGCTTAGAGTTGTTTTGACTAGGGCTCCCACAGCTTTTCCTCACCATGTAGCCTATGAGTCTGAAACCTGCCAGCAGTATATTAGACTGCTAATCAAAGTGGAAATGAATTAGCAAGGTACAAACAATGTACCTTTCCAGAATATACAGCTTCAAATTTTAAGAGTAGCCATGTGTTTTGATGTATTCCTTTTGTAAAATAATTTAACAGCATGAATTATAAATTTATGTATGTTTAATACATTTTTTGACCTGGGAATTTCCTTCTGGTTGTCTAGTTAAAGGAAATAATTCATAGAAATATGAATACAGTATACCAGGTATGGGATTGTACTCAGCAGTGTACAGAAACCATTATGACAGCTTAACAAAATAGTCATTTATTTTTTTCATGTAATAAGGAGTAAGAAGACCAACACTCAGAGCTGCTGGGGCATCTCCATGATCCTGTTGCACAAAGCTCAGTTTTTCTGTACACTGGTAGTGAGTCAAATCTTAGAGACAGAGGCTTGGGTGAAGTAGAAAAGGGTAGCTTTATTGCTTTGCCAGGCAAAGGGGGACACAGAGGGTGTGTGTCTTGAAAAACTATGTGTCTTAACCCCAGAGAATTTGATGAGGGGGTTTATAACAATAGTTCAAGGGTGGGGGTCTCTGACAGGATTATGGTTTGTGCAGGATTTGTACTCGCTTAATCTTATCTCTTCCCCTGATGGCTCAAATGGTAAAGCATCTGCCTACAATGCAGGAGACCCGAGTTCGATCCCTGGGTCGTGAGGATCCTCTGGAGAAGGCAATGGCACCCCACTCCAGTACTCTTGCCTGGAAAATCCCATTGATGGAGTAGCCTCGTAGGCTGCAGTCCATGGGGTCGCAAAGAGTCAGACACAACTGAGCGACTTCACTTCAATCTCATCTCAGCTGCTCAGTCTCCTAATCTTGATCAGCTTCTCTGCTCCCTTTGATTTTGTCTCAGGTGGCTGCTCTTCCCTTGATTAGCACCTGTTGAATCAGCCCCTTGGAACTTAGGTAACGTCTTGGAGGGTACCTACAAGAAATGGGAAAAAGAAGGGCCTCTGTGCTTGGTAGCTCAGCTGGTAAAGAATCCATCTACAGTGTAGGAGACCCCAGTTCATATTCCTGGGTCAGGAAGATCCCCTGAAGAAGGGATAGGCTACCTACTCCTATATTCTTTGCCTTCCCTGGTGTCTCAGATGGTAAAGAATCTGCCTGCAATGTGGGAGACCTGGGTTCAATCGCTGGGTTGGGAAGATCCCCTGGAAGAGAGCATGGCAACCCACTCCAGTATTCTTGCCTGGAAAATCCCCATGGACAAAGAAGCCTGGTGGACTACAGTCCATGGGGTCGTGAAGAGTCAGCACAGCAGAGCAACTAAGCACAGCACAGCCCCACAGGCCCCCTCTCAGTTTTAATATGATTGGATCATATTTAATGGCGTTTCTCTTCACTGTCCCATGTGGTTGTAGGATGGCAAGTTAATCTCATGTCATTGTTCCAAGTGAGAATAGAAAAAGCACAAGAGGGCAGATAAAACCTTCCTAGAATTCTCTGGTGGACTTCTGTTTATTTCTCATTAGCTAGAACTATGTCTCCTCTAGCTGTAGGGAGATTGGGATAATTTCCCAGGTTTAGGTTTGGTACATTGTCAGGTTAACCCAAATTGGGTTTTCTTAGTAAGGGAAATGGAGAGAATGGCTGTTGGTAAACAACTAATAATGTTTTCCATAGTAATCAATGTACTGAAGATACTAAGTAAAATAATAGAGGCATACTTAATATCCATTTGCAGATTAATGGATAAATAAAATGATCCAATGTGATAGAATATTCTGTAACTATATTAATTATAGTTAGGTCATGAAAACAAAAGCTGGTCTCATAGCTGGAGGCTGAAGACAGGAGTGCTATGCAGGGCACGTGGGACCTGTACTCAGAAACAGCATGAACAACCAAAGGCTGTGGGAAGCAGGCTTTGTAATATCAAGAGGCTGAGGAGCCTCTGATTCATGTGGAGGCTGAGATTGGCTTGTCTGAAAAATTCCACTTGCTTGGAAGGAATGAAACCTCCCACTCAGGGTTAAGCAGGGACCTGTGCCTGGTCCTTTTGATAACGAGAGTTGCTTGGCTAGGAGATTGTGATGACTGGAGCAAAGAGGGAAGTGAAGAAGCAGGCCATTCAAGGCCTTCCCGGCTTTACCAGATGTCAAGGCAGACATATTAATGCACATAAACCTTATTTGTGGCCTTATGCTACATAAATGGGCTTCCCAGGTGGCACTAGTGGTAAAAAACCCACCTGCCAATGAAGGAGACATAAGAGATGTAGCTTTGATCCCTGGGCCAGGAAGATCCCCTGGAGGAGGAAATGGTAACCCACTCTAGTATTCTTGGAAAATCCCATAGAAAGAGGAGCCTGGCAGGTTACAGTCGATAGGACCACAAAGTGTTGGACATATTTTACTCCATGGCATGCTGCTGTCCATGGGGTCGCAAAGAGTCAGACATGACTGAGCGACTGAACTGAACTAAAGCAACTTAATATGCACCCACCACATTTATTTTTCAGTCGCGCAGTCATGTCTGACATTTTGCGACGCCATGGACTGCAGCACACCATAGGGTCAGTCATGTGCTCCACTTTCCCCTGGAGTTTGCTCAAACTCATGTCATTCAGTTGATGATGTCATCCAGCTGTCTCATCCTCTGTCACCTCCTTCTCCTCCTGCTCTGTCTTTCCCAGCATCAGGATCTTTTCCAATGAGTCAGCTCTTTGCATCAGGTGGCCAAAGTACTGGAGCTTCAGCTTCAACATCAGTCCTTCCAATGAACACCCAGGACTGATCTCCTTTAAGATGGACTGGTTTGATCTCCTTGCTGTCCAAGGGACTCTCAAGAGTCTTCTCCAGCACCACAGTTCAAAAGCATCAGTTCTTTGGTGCTCAGCCTTTTTTATGGTCTAACCCTTGCATCCATACATGATGACTGGAAAAAACACAGCTTTGACTATACGGACCTTTGTTGTCAAAGCAGTGTGTCTCCTTTTTAATATGCATTCTAGGTTTGTCATAGCTTTTCTCCCAAGGAGCAAGTGTCCTTTAATTTCATGGCTGCAGTCACCATCTGCAGTGATTTTGGAACCCAAGAATATAAAGTCTGTCACTGTTCTGTTTTTCCGCCTTCTATTTGCCATGAAGTGATGGGACTGAATGCTGTGGTCTTACTTTTTGAATGTTGAGTTTTAAGACAGCTTTTTTTACTTTCCTCTTACACCTTCCCTCAAGAGGCTCTTTAGTTCCTCTTGGCTTTCTGCTATTAGGGTGGTGTCTTCTGCATATCTGAGGTTACAGATATTTCTCTCAGCAATCTTGACTCTAGCTTGTGATTCATTCAGCCCAGCATTTCACATGATGTACTCTGCATAGAAGTTAAATGAGGAGGGTGACAATATATAGCCTTGATGTACTCCATTCCCAGTTTTGAATTAGTTCATTGTTCCATGTCCAGTTCTAACTGTTGCTTCTTGACTAACATACAGGTTTCTCAGGAGGCAGATAAGCTGGTCTGGTAATTCCCAGCTCTCTAAGAATTTTCCACAGTTTACTGTGATCCACACAGTCAAAGGCTTTAGCATCATCAGTGAAGCAGAAGTAGATGTTTTTCTGGAATTTTTTTGCCTTTTTTTATGATCCAATGGGTGTTGGCAGTTTGATCTATGGTTCCGCTGCTTTTTCTAAATCCAGCTTGGACTTCTGGAAGTTTTCAGTTCACGTACCGTTGAAGCCTAGCTTGAAGGATTTTGAGCATGACCTTGCTAGCATGTGAGATGAGTGCAATTGTGTGGTAGCTTGATCACTCTTTGGCATTACCCTTCTTTGGGTTTAGAATGAAAACTGACCTTTTCCAGTCCTGTGGCCACTGCTGTTTTCCAAATTTGCTGGCATATTGAGTGAAGTACTTTAACAGAATCATCTTTTAGGATTTGAAATAGCTCTGCTGGAATTCCATCACCTCCACTAGTTTTGTTCATATTAGTGCTTCCTAAGGCCTACTGTGGAGAAGGCAATGGCAACCCACTCCAGTACTCTTGCCAGGAAAATCCCATGGATGGAGGAACCTGATAGGCTGCAGTCCATGGGATCGCTAAGAGTCGGACACGACTGAGTGACTTCACTTTCACTTTTCACTTTCATGCATTGGAGAAAGAAATGGCAACCCACTCCAGTGTTCTTACCTGGAGAATCCCAGGGACGGGGGAGCCTGGTGGGCTGCTGTCTATGGGGTCTCACAGAATCGGACACGACTGAAGCAACTTAGCAGCAGCTGCAAGGCCTACTAATCTGGGCAGAAAAAAGAAAAGGGCATATCTTTTTTAAAATAATAAGATTAAATGAATTTTATTTAATCATCTCATTTTGTAAGACAGCCCATTCTTCCCAGGATTTCCTCTGTGGCAAGCCCAACAATCTCAAAGGATCAGACCTTTGTATAGTGTCCCCTAACAAAGGATATTGAGAAAAGAGGGCCTGTGTATTAATGAAGATATTGGAAGATCCTTGAATGAGTAAAAATAATCAGATGAATAAATTCATGAACCAGAAAGCAAACTGAGCCAGAGAAAGACCCAGAACTCATCACTGCCTTTGCTTCTGCAGACGCTAAGTGTCATTTGCCATCCAGTGGTCCCTCTCATCTGTTGGGGTGCCCATAGGTTCAACACCACCTTGTCCCTGATGGGAGAGGAATGCAGTCTCTCCTCCTTAAATCTGAAACCCAGTCTTCGTTGCCTCAACAGCTGCTGCCACAGCCTTTAGTGGTTGAAGGGAAAATGGGAAGAATCTGAAAACCAGGAACCACTTTACTCAACCTGCCCTTATCTGAACCACCTCCCAGTCAGAATTCATAAGTAACAAGTTTCCTGCACTACATAATTTTCTTTTGTTGTTTTTCCCTCCACACGTCTATAGCCTCTATAACTGTGCTGTCCAATATAGTAGCTACTTACATTCAAGATTTATGTCCCCAGCTACACAAGCCTCATTTTAAGCCACCAGCTTAAAATGGTGGCTACTGTATTGGACACTACAACTTACAGAACATTTCTGTCATCACAGAATATTCTGTGACAGTGCCACAGTTTTGTGTATAGTACAGTAATTTGTAGGATCATTCATGCATTTAGTCAATATGCTGGATACCTACCATGTGCTTGACCCCTTTCTAAAAACTGAGGATATAACAGTGGATAAGATAAGCAAAATTTCTGCTTTCCCGGGACTAACCCTTCAACTTACAAAGCCTGCATCCAAATGTCAGTGTGTAGCAATAGCTTGAAGAAGGACAGCCTGGGGAAACAGATAGTTAATTGTTTTTTGGTTTTTTTAATCTTAGCTCATCACCAGTCTGATTCCTTTAAGATAGAGCTCTCTGTTTTCTTCTACATTTAGACCTCTGAATTTTAGACATCTGATTTGAGCTGATTTGCACAGCACAGATGGCTTACACATTTGATTTACCTTTAAGTTTTGGCTGCCACTGTTAGGTTTTTTATATTCTAAGTGAGAGATTTATTTGAAAGTAGTCGTTCTAGGATTTGATCATTTAAATCAATTCTGGCTGCCTGCGTTTAGAATTTTAATTCAGTGCAAGGTCTAGTTCTTAATAACTACAGCAGAGACAAAACATGGCAATCATTTTGTCGATTTTCTTACCACAAAGCCCATGTTTTAATATACACACCCCCTATGCAGGGGTTACTAACAGAGCGTTAATAATACCAGCCTAAAAACTTGAATTATGAAAATGGGTGGTATTTCTAAATCAGCCATTAGAATTCAGACACTGCTAAATGCTCTCAACAAGAGCCGTGAATGCCAACACCAACAATCTGCTTGAACTAATGAACTGTAAATGTTTTCCCCACTGATGAACTGATGACTTCGAGTCTGTTATAGAAGAAAGAAATCTTGGAAATGAGTCTATCTGCTCCAAATCCCTCTTTCCTCACTATCGCTTCTTTGAAGAGCAATAATTTGTCCAAGCAAGAGTTGAAGAGTAAAACGCAGCTATAGCATGATAAAGGCGTCCAAAAATTCACCCATGCAAAGCAGTTTCTCAGACATAATTATGTGTGCATCACGGAGGGTTTGTTGAAGCACAAACTGCTGAATCCCCTCCCCAGAACTTCTGATTCAGGGAGTCTAGGGTGAAGTGAAGTCGCTCAGTCATGTCCAACTCTTTGCAACCCCATGGACTGTAGCCCACCGGGCTCCTCCATCCATGGAATTTTCCAGGCAAGAGTACTGGAGTGGGTTGCCATTTCCTTCTCTAGAGGATCTTCCCCACCTAGGGATCGAACCAGGGTCTCCTGCATTGCAAGCACATGCATTTACTATCTGAGCCACGAGGGAGTCTAGGGTAGAGCCTGATAATTTGTATTTCTAACAACTTCTTGGATGCTGCTGGTGATGTGAGATCCACGTTTTAAAAAACCCACTTTGTAAACCACATGATTATACTACTGTGGAGTTGATGAAATGATGAGTGCCTACACAGCTAACCTAGAGATCTGAGGATCCAGCTACATGATCAGCTCTATCCAGGTGTGGACCTAGGTTTGGCACCAGCTGGTGGTGACCATCTAGTCCTGGGTAGACATGATAGGAGAAGTTCTAAGTCCTGGGGACTTCCAAGACAGTGAGATGCCAGCTATCTCATGGAGTAAGCATTTATTTTGTTGTTCAGATCTGGGAAGACTGAGCCTCAGAGGCCCAGCTTCTGGCTCTCTGTTTCCCAACCACTGCCTGCTGCTTCCCTGTCAGTCTGTCTTCTCTGTATTTCCTTCCCACCCCTAGAAGATGGAATCTTTGACTCAACCCTACCTGAGAAGCTGGAGAGCCAGTTACACTATATCAAAAACTGCATTGTTTAGGAATTTTAAAGCAGCTACTAGTAGGTCTTCTGTTGTTTAATTTACTCATCCAAACTCCTGCCTCACTGTCCTCTCTCTGCAGCTTTGAGCTTTTCCACCTTTACTAGTCAAAATGCTTCCTCACCTTGAAAGTTAGTGTAGATTCCATCTCCAAACACCTTGTCTGGTGCTCTCCAGAAGACATCATTTTTCCTTCCTCTGAAAGAATAGGAATATTATTTTATTCTCAAAACAACCTTGTAGTATAGGTGTGATACTTGTTTACAGATGAGACAAGAAGGGTAACACATTTTCTACTTTGTAAAAATTTGCTATAGTAAAATAACTTGTCTGATACAGCTGATAGGGAAAAATCTGGCTGTAGAGTGATTTTTGATACATTAATCTCTCATCATATATTAATGATGAGTGTAGGCATACATTATTTCATCAACTCCACAGCAGTATAACCATGTGGTTTAAAAAGTGGGGTTCTCAAAATGTGGTCAAATTTAATCTCTGACAAAACATGGTCCACTGGAGAAGGGAATGGCAAACCACTTCAGTATTCTTGCCTTGAGAGCACCATGAACAGTATGAAAAGGCAAAAAGAGATGACACTGGAAGATGAACTGCCCAGGTCGGTAGGTGCCCAATATGTTACTGGAGATCAGTGGAGAAATAACTCCAGAAAGAATGAAGAGGCAAAGCCAAAGCAAAAACAATGCCCAGGTGTGGATGTGACTAGTGATGGAAGTATGGTCCAATGCTGTAAAGAACAATATTGCATAGGAACCTGGAGTTCTAGGTCCATGAATCAAGGTTAATTGGAAGTGGTCAAACAGAAGATGGCAAAAGTGAACGTCAACATTTTAGGAATCAGAACTAAAATGGACTGGAATGGGTGAATTTAATTAAGGTGACCATTATATCTGTGACGGTGGACAAGAATCCCTTAGAAGAAAGTGAATAGCCCTCATAGTCAACAAAAGAGTCTGAAATGCAGTTCTTGGGTGCAATCTCAAAAACGAAAGAATGATCTCTATTTGTTTCCAAGGCAAACTATTCAATATCACAGTAATCCAAGTCTGTGCCCCAACCAGTAACGCTGAAGAAGCTGAAGTTGAACGTTCCATAAAGACCTACAAGACCTTCTAGACCTAACACCAAAAAAATATGTCCTTTTCATCATAGGGACTGGAATTCAAAAGTAGGAAGTCAAGAGATAACTGGAGTAACAGGCAAATTTGGCCTTGGAGTAAAAAATGCAGCAGGGGAAAGGCTAACAGAGTTTTGTCAAGGAACACACTGGTCATAGCAAACACCCTCTTCCAACAACACAGGAGAAGACTCTACACATGGACATCACCAGATGGTCCATACCAAAATCAGACTGATTATATTCTTTGCAGCCAAATATGAAGCAGCTCTATACAGTCAGGAAAAATAAGACCAGGAATAGACTGTGGCTCAGATCATGAACTTATTATTGCCAAGTTCAGACTTAAATTGAAGAAAGAAGGGGAAACCACTAGACCATTCATTCAGTTCAGTTCAGTTGCTCAGCCTTGTCCAACTCTTTGCAACCCCACGGACTGCAGCATGCCAGGCCTGCATGTCCATCACCAACTCCCAGAGCTTACTCAAACTCATGTCCATTGAGTTGGTGATGCCATCCAACCATCTCATCCTCTGTCATCCCCTTCTCCTCCCACCTCCTCCCGCCTAGACCATTCAGGTATGACCTAAATCAAATCCCTTACAGTTATACAGTGGAACTGACAAATAGATTCAAAGGATTAGATCTGATAGAGTGCCTGAAGAACTATGGACAGAGGTTCATGACATTGTATAGGAAGCAGTGATCAAGACCATCCCCAAGAAAAAGAAATCCAGAAGGGCAAAATGGTTGTCTGAGGAGGCCTTACAAATAGCTGAGAAAAGGAGAGAAGCTAAAGGCAAAGGAGAAAAGGAAAGATATACCCATTTGAATGCAGAGTTCCAAAGAATAGCACAGAGAGATAAGAAAGCCTTCCTCAGTGATCAATGCAAAGAAATAGAGGAAAACAGTAGAATGGGAAAGAAGAGATCTCTTCAAGAAAATTAGAGATACCAAGGGAACATTTCATGCAAAGATGGGCACAATAAAGGACAGAAATGGTATGGACCTAACAGAAGAGATGGCAAGAATACACAGAACTATACAAAAAAGATCATCATGACCCAGATAACCACAATGGTGTGATCACTCACCTAGAGCCAGACATCCTGGAATGTGAAATCAAGTGGGTCTTAGGAAGCATCACTATGAACAAAGCTAGTGGGGGTGATGGAATTCTATCAGCGCTTTTCAAAATTTTTAAAGATGATGCTATTAAAGTGCTGCACTCAATATTTCAGCAAATTTGGAAAACTCAGCAGTGGCCACAGGACTGGAAAAGTTCAATCCTCATTCCAGTTCCCAAGAAGAACAATAACTAAAAAATGTTCAAGCCACCAAACAATTGCACTCATCTCCCATGATTGTAAATGATGCTCAAATCCTGCATACTAAACCATAAACTGCATGACATGAATTGAGAACTTCCAGATATCCAAGCTAGGTTTAGAAAAGGCAGGGAACTCGGGATCAATTGCCAAAATTTGCTGAATCATAGAGAAAGCAAGGGAATTCCAGAAAAACATTTAGTGTAGTTTTTTGACTGTGTGCTAAAGCCTTTGACTGTGTGGATCATAACTGTGGAAGACTCTCAAAAGAAATGGGAATTCCAAACCATCTTCCATGTCTCCTGGGCAACCTGTGTGCCAGTCAAGAAGCAACAGTTAGAGCCTTATATGAAACAACTGATTGGTTTAGGACTGATATAGGAGTACGACAAGGCTATTTATTGTCACCCTGTTTATTTAACTTCTGAGAAATGCCAGGCTGGATGAGTTACAAGATGGAATCAAGATTGCCTAGAGAAGTATCAATAACCTCAGATATGCAGATGATACTACTCTAATGGCAGAAAGTGAAGAGGAACTAAAGAACCTCTTCTTGAGGATGAAGGAGAATGAAAAAGCTGGCTTAAAACACTAAGATCATGGCATCTGGCCCTATCACTTCATGGGAAATAGAAGGGGAGAAGGTGGAAGCAGTGACAAATTTCCTTTTCTTGGGCTCTAAAATCACTGCGCATGGTGACTGAAGCCGTGAAATTAGAAAACGATTCCTTCTTGGCAGGAAAGCAATGACAAAACTAGACAATATGTTAAAAAGCAAAGGCATCACTTTGCCAGCAAAGATCTGTATAGTCAAGGCTATGGTCCTTCCAGTAGTCACCTACAGTTATGAGAACTGGACCATAAAGTTGGCAGAGCACCAAAGAACTGATGCTTTTGAACTGCAGAGCTAGAGAAGACTTTTGAGAGTCCCTTGGACAGCAAGGAGTTCAAACCAGTCAATCTTAAATCAACCCTGAATACTCATTGGAAGGACTGATGCTGAAGCTGAAGCTCCAACACTGTGGCCATGTGATGTGAACAGCTGACTCATTGGAAAAGACCTTATGCTGGGAAAGATAGAAGGCAGGAGAAGAGAGCGACAAAAAATGAGATGGCTGGATGGCATCACGGATACAATGGACATGAACTTGGGCAAAGTCCAGGAAATGGTGAGGGACAGGGAGGCCTGGCATGCGACATTCCATGGGGTTGGAAAAGAGTTGGACACGACTTGGCAACTGAACAGCAACAAGAATCCCTGGTTCTCCTGGGAGCTTCTCACGGTCCCTGGGGAGTTCACTTAATTGATTTCTTATGTTCCTCCATAGTTCTAATGTGCAGTTAGGGTTAGAGCAACTAGATTCAGTCTTGGTTTCCATCCCTGGCTTATCATGAGAGTCAGCTTGAGAGCCTTTTAAAATTGTCCCATCTAAGAACCTAGAATTAGAATTCCTGAGAGAAACAGCTAGGAATTTATTTTAAAAATAGATTCTGACTATCAGCTTGTTTGGGAAACAGCAATCTTGGTTCTTCTGGATATTTATTCTAGCCTTTGTGGTCATCAAAGCAAGACCGAATTATCAACACAGTTAAATGAGCTGTTTAGTATTTTAGGCCCTCACAAGTGAGATCAAATGTATTACTTAATTCATGCTTCCTGAAGCAAGGTGTAAAGTTGAAGGAAAAATTGAGGTATAAAGTTCATCAGAAATGCTTGGAATACCATGACTTCCCTGTGGACTGAGCTTGTCTGCACAGGCCTTACCTGTGACCTTGATCCATACTCTTCAAGTGATGGCTTCAGCTTTTGGTATTGACCCATCCCACTCTTGCCCACATAATTTTTCATGTCATTATAATTTTTATTCCAACTGCACATTCAACAGACTGTATCCTGTGGAATCACTTGACATAAATTATGTATTTTCAAAGATTAAATGAAACCACAAATTAAAATGTCTCCATATGAGCTCAAGCATTAAAGAAGGCTTTATGTGGGTGGAGGTGGGATGGGAGGAGCTAAGGAAGGGGAAGAGACTTTGAGGTTAAAGGTTTATAAATGAAGAATACTGCCTCCTGTATCAGTAAACAAAGGATGACACAGCCATCAAGCCCCTACAGCCTCCGAAGGTGAGTTTTGAAGGAGCTCAGAGGCTTCCCTGTGGCTCAGATGGTAAAGCATCTGCCTACAATGTGGGAGACCCAGGTTCAATCCCTGGGTTAGGAAGATCCTCTGGAGAAGGCAATGGCAACCCACTCCAGTACTCCTGCCTGGAAAATCCGATGGACAGAGGAGCGTGGTAGGCTACAGTCCTAAATGTTCAAGCCACCAAACAATTGCACTCATCTCCCATGATTGTAAATGATGCTCAAATCCTGCATACTAAACCATAAACTGCATGACATGAATTGAGAACTTCCAGATATCCAAGCTAGGTTTAGAAAAGGCAGGGAACTCGGGATCAATTGCCAAAATTTGCTGAATCATAGAGAAAGCAAGGGAATTCCAGAAAAACATTTAGTGTAGTTTTTTGACTGTGTGCTAAAGCCTTTGACTGTGTGGATCATAACTGTGGAAGACTCTCAAAAGAAATGGGAATTCCAAACCATCTTCCATGTCTCCTGGGCAACCTGTGTGCCAGTCAAGAAGCAACAGTTAGAGCCTTATATGAAACAACTGATTGGTTTAGGACTGATATAGGAGTACGACAAGGCTATTTATTGTCACCCTGTTTATTTAACTTCTGAGAAATGCCAGGCTGGATGAGTTACAAGATGGAATCAAGATTGCCTAGAGAAGTATCAATAACCTCAGATATGCAGATGATACTACTCTAATGGCAGAAAGTGAAGAGGAACTAAAGAACCTCTTCTTGAGGATGAAGGAGAATGAAAAAGCTGGCTTAAAACACTAAGATCATGGCATCTGGCCCTATCACTTCATGGGAAATAGAAGGGGAGAAGGTGGAAGCAGTGACAAATTTCCTTTTCTTGGGCTCTAAAATCACTGCGCATGGTGACTGAAGCCGTGAAATTAGAAAACGATTCCTTCTTGGCAGGAAAGCAATGACAAAACTAGACAATATGTTAAAAAGCAAAGGCATCACTTTGCCAGCAAAGATCTGTATAGTCAAGGCTATGGTCCTTCCAGTAGTCACCTACAGTTATGAGAACTGGACCATAAAGTTGGCAGAGCACCAAAGAACTGATGCTTTTGAACTGCAGAGCTAGAGAAGACTTTTGAGAGTCCCTTGGACAGCAAGGAGTTCAAACCAGTCAATCTTAAATCAACCCTGAATACTCATTGGAAGGACTGATGCTGAAGCTGAAGCTCCAACACTGTGGCCATGTGATGTGAACAGCTGACTCATTGGAAAAGACCTTATGCTGGGAAAGATAGAAGGCAGGAGAAGAGAGCGACAAAAGATGAGATGGCTGGATGGCATCACGGATACAATGGACATGAACTTGGGCAAAGTCCAGGAAATGGTGAGGGACAGGGAGGCCTGGCATGCGACATTCCATGGGGTTGGAAAAGAGTTGGACACGACTTGGCAACTGAACAGCAACAAGAATCCCTGGTTCTCCTGGGAGCTTCTCACGGTCCCTGGGGAGTTCACTTAATTGATTTCTTATGTTCCTCCATAGTTCTAATGTGCAGTTAGGGTTAGAGCAACTAGATTCAGTCTTGGTTTCCATCCCTGGCTTATCATGAGAGTCAGCTTGAGAGCCTTTTAAAATTGTCCCATCTAAGAACCTAGAATTAGAATTCCTGAGAGAAACAGCTAGGAATTTATTTTAAAAATAGATTCTGACTATCAGCTTGTTTGGGAAACAGCAATCTTGGTTCTTCTGGATATTTATTCTAGCCTTTGTGGTCATCAAAGCAAGACCGAATTATCAACACAGTTAAATGAGCTGTTTAGTATTTTAGGCCCTCACAAGTGAGATCAAATGTATTACTTAATTCATGCTTCCTGAAGCAAGGTGTAAAGTTGAAGGAAAAATTGAGGTATAAAGTTCATCAGAAATGCTTGGAATACCATGACTTCCCTGTGGACTGAGCTTGTCTGCACAGGCCTTACCTGTGACCTTGATCCATACTCTTCAAGTGATGGCTTCAGCTTTTGGTATTGACCCATCCCACTCTTGCCCACATAATTTTTCATGTCATTATAATTTTTATTCCAACTGCACATTCAACAGACTGTATCCTGTGGAATCACTTGACATAAATTATGTATTTTCAAAGATTAAATGAAACCACAAATTAAAATGTCTCCATATGAGCTCAAGCATTAAAGAAGGCTTTATGTGGGTGGAGGTGGGATGGGAGGAGCTAAGGAAGGGGAAGAGAGTTTGAGGTTAAAGGTTTATAAATGAAGAATACTGCCTCCTGTATCAGTAAACAAAGGATGACACAGCCATCAAGCCCCTACAGCCTCCGAAGGTGAGTTTTGAAGGAGCTCAGAGGCTTCCCTGTGGCTCAGATGGTAAAGCATCTGCCTACAATGTGGGAGACCCAGGTTCAATCCCTGGGTTAGGAAGATCCTCTGGAGAAGGCAATGGCAACCCACTCCAGTACTCCTGCCTGGAAAATCCGATGGACAGAGGAGCGTGGTAGGCTACAGTCCACGGGGTCGCAAAGAGTCAGACACGACTGAGCGACTTCACTTCACTTCACTTCAGAATAGAGACAAATGAGTTAGCTTGCCAGGCTACCAAGCCCTCAGCTACCACAACTGCCCCAGTGGTACACCCTGAGGGGTCAAAGGATGGGAAAGAAAAGTATTCTGGCCCCAGATAGCTGAGTTGCATATGAAAGGAATGATTTCAATGATCTGAGACTCTTGTGTCTTCCCATTCATGAAGTGAAGTGAAGTCCTTTAGTCATGTCCCACTCTTTGTGACCCCATGGACTGTAGCCTACCCCGCTCCTCTGTCCATGGGACTTTCCAGGCAAGAGTACTGGAGTGGGTTGCCATTTCCTTCTCCAGAGGATCTTCCCAACCCAGGGATTGAACCTGGGTCTCCCGCATTGTAGGCAGACACTTTACCATCTGAGCCACCAGGGAAGTCCTCTTCTCATTCACAGAGAAGCACTAAATCTCCTTAACCTGAAATATCTGGTTTTCTTTAATTAACAGTAATCTTTTGATGTTCCCGCTATCTGCCCTTTGTTGCAAAAATCATGACTCCTCCCTTATCTCTTTGAACTCAGAGCTATCTGAGCGGCTGCTTCCCAAGCTTGATGTCCTCAGAAAGTCTGCCAAATAAAACATAATTCTCAACTGTTTGATCATACATTTTTTTCAGCCAACAAGTCAAAATTAAAATTTAGCAATTGCTATGATATTACGAATAATTTCACATGCTGAAATATACTGCCCAAAATTGTGCATCGTGGGTTTAAATAGTCTTTCCACATGTAAACGTTCTGATGACAATTTTGCCTGTTTCATAAGGCCTTGCCTCTCTTTCCATTATAAAAATGTGGTGCATCTTTCAGAACAAATGCCTGCTACCAAAAAGAAATACATATTTTTTAGATCCCCAAATTCAATATCTGAGAATGTTTCTCAGACACTGCAAAAGATAAAAAGAAAAATGCTTGAGTTTACTATGGATGAGAAATAATCTTTTTCATAAGCTGGTGCAGTAAAATGATAGAACATGCTCCTTTAGTATTTGGCATTGCTACAGTATCATATAATTCCTTGACTTTGGTATTCAGTCTTTAATATCAAAACTATAAAAAGAGATGTGTAATAGGTATTCTTCACCTCGCACAAGCACCTTTCTGTCTCCTCAAATGAGATAAGTGGTCTTAATACACTTTAATGCCAAAAGGAGAAGGTCTGTGTCATTCTAATATGCCTCAAACTTCTGGTCCTATTTTTATCCTTCTGCTGACTTCAGTGGCTGTGGAGAGCAGAATACCCACCCACAGCAGATGCAAATAAAGTCCAGCTGGCCTTGAAGAATGTTCAGGCAGTCACCTCTCAGTCCTCCAAGCAGCATCCTCATCTTATCGATCCCTTTTTGTAGGCTTTTCCTTAGCAGATGAATAATTTTTGCCCTTTTGTTTTAAATTCTACTGAAATTAAATCTCAGTGGGTCTGACAAACTCCCAGTAGTATCTTTTCTTTTTCAGAGAAGGAAATATGAAGGGGAGGAGAGGGAAGGAGCTCTACTGAAGGTGTTTCATCCTTTGAAGTTTATTGGGCCCCAGGGCTCCTGGAGGACAGAGCTTGGGTGGAAGGCAGAGCTGCACGTCCTCTCCCTCTTCCCAGCTCCCAACAGTCACTGTGCAGGCTCTGCTGCAGGAGAACCCTTATTAGAAATCCCACAGCCTTGGCCCGTATGAATTCATTGCTAGTATTTTTAAATAGGGAGGTTCATCTAAAATTTCTAACCTCTGTTGAAACTTTAGGGAAAAAAATTTGAGAGGATTCTCAGTTTCTTTAAGATAAACAAAGAGCTATTTTTCCACTGACAAATGGCTGGGGAAAAAAAAAAAAAAAAAACACTATTTTTTTTTCTGCTTTCAAGTCACCATAGTCCCCACTACTTCCTATAAACTAAACTCCCAGACCTGAGGCAAAGCAACAGTCATTGTAATCATGCTCACACTGTTGATCCCAGAGTAGGGTGAACTAGTTCTTGCGCAAAAATGAGAAAATTTGGGAGTAGGAGGGCTATAAGTTTCAAGAAAAGTGAGAGAGAATAGTTCTTTATGGAAGTGAAGGATATTCCTGTGTTTAAAATGTAATATGTCTCTATCAAAAGAACTTTTTATTCTGAAAATACCATTATGACCCAGACTCAACCCTGTGGACACATACACTCCTTTGTGCCTTTTGGTGTAAGTGAACCATCACATTTGCCTTCCTGAGGTAACCAGCAGCTCAGGCCCTGGGCTGACTTACTGAACGTCACTTCCCCCTATTTCCCTGGTTCTCTCTATCCCCATACGACCGGAAGCAGCGTGCCTGTACACTAGTAGCTTGGCAGAAAAGAAGAGACACATACAATATATCAAGTACACAGTAAGTTCTTTACTTCACTTAATTCTCTCAGCAATCCTTTGATTTAAGTGTCAGCCCCATTTACAGATGAGAAAGCTATGGCTCAAAGAAGTAAAGCAACTTGCCCAAGTGCATGTAGCAAAGCTACTCAGGGGCAGGCCTGCCTCACTCTTTCTCCCGAGCATGGTGCTCCTGCTGCTCATCAAAAAACTTTCCCTGAATTCCTACTTAACGCAAAGACGTTAGTGTTTATTGTGGATTGATAAGGAGCAGCCTGGCTTCCCAGGTGGCACAGTGATAGAGAACCTGCCTGTCAGGGCAGGAGATGCAAGAGACAAGCGTTTGACCCCTAGGTCAGAAAGATTCCCTAGAGTAGGAAATGGCAACCCACTCCTGTATTCTTGGCTGGGGAGTCCCATGGACAGAGGAGCCTGCAGGCTACAGTCTATGGGGTCGCAACGAGTCAGACCCAACTGAGCACCGAGCACATACAGCATAAGAAGCAGCCACGGCAAGAATATTCTATTTGTATGCTTATCAGGAGGTTTGTCTAATGATCTTTTCTTATGGAGGCCTGGCGTGCTGCGATTCATGGGGTCGCAAAGAGTCGGACACGACTGAGCGACTGAACTGAACTGAAATAAGAATCTTAAAGTCCAACTTATCCCCATATAAGTAATCTCTAAAGTCAATTTAAATAAGACACTGGATTTACAGAAGAGACCCTTTGGGGAATAGCCCAAAAGCTTTTGTTTTCTGGCTTAAGAGAAGCAAAATTAAGATGGCTGGTTAGCTCTGGCCTGATCTGTTATCTTGCCTTCTGCACGGGTTGTCTCAGTCTTTGCCACAAGCATATCAAGGACTATTCTTATACCTTACAAGAAATGCAAGGATCAGGGAAGTCAAGAATCCAGCTCAAGGCCTCATCGCTGGTAGGTTTGATCTGGAATAAAGACTGATTTCTTGACCAAACAAAAACACTACTAGGCCCATGAAAGACATGAGATAAATTGTTAAATGGCTACATCAAGGAGTGATCATAATCGATATGATTATTCCATGAGGACTTTTTAGAAAAGGAACAACTTTCTTGTTCATCATCACTCTATTATAATTTTTATGATGAGAAATATAATGTCTAGAAAGGCCATG
This sequence comes from Cephalophus harveyi, assembly GCA_006410635.1. Taxonomy (NCBI): domain Eukaryota; kingdom Metazoa; phylum Chordata; class Mammalia; order Artiodactyla; family Bovidae; genus Cephalophus; species Cephalophus harveyi. Next base: position 32,353 of record SJYT01063325.1, on the reverse strand, counting down.
AATCTCAGATATCATATAAACTTCAGGGAGACCTGGGTTCAATCCCTGGGTGGGGAAGATCTCCTGGAGAAGGAAATGGCAACCCACTCCAGTATGCTTGCCTGGAACATCCCGTGAATGGAGGAGCCTGGTAGGCTACAGTCCATGGGGTCCCAAAGAGTCAGACATGACTGAGTGACTTCACTTTCACTTTCAGCTACCTAATTTTAGAGTATCAGAAATCATGTGCAGAACAAAGTCATTATTTCTACTTATAAAAAGACTATGACTTGGTGTCTGTGTCCCTACCTGTAAAATGGAGGAGGATGCTCCATTCCAGACTTCTTCACAGGCCTGTGATGTTAATTGATATGTCAATTCTGCTATTCCTTTTCCCCCTCTCTCTTTCCCAGAGGGCAAGTGTTAGCCATCAGCTTAATCAAATCTTTCTCTGTCCCAAAGAAATGGTGAACTATTATCCTGTTTTATTCAAACTCTACTATTGGCATGGATTGTTCATCATATCCATTCTTTGCTCCACAAAATATTTTAAAGCTGAACTCAAATACCATTGATTTTCATTACTCATAATTATAAAGTTGCCATGAATACTGAATGAGTAAAGACTGAATCTGTGCTCCTCAGGGAAATATGGGGTTAGGTTCCTCATTAGATGTGGTCACATTTTTGTCTGCTGATCAATATATAGTCTTGTTTTATATGTGTTTCTGTCTAAAGATGCCTTGTGTAATATGCATTGTTCATTCATTAACTTTGCACTCACAGTTGTAGCACTATAGCTCATGCCTGAACAAAGCTTATCTAAGACAAGTGTTTTCTCTGTAAAGCTCGTCACAGTCTCCTTGCACTTAGGAACACTAGACAACACCTCAGCACTATGCTTGGGGGCCATTTCAAACAGAGATGTCAATAAAAAGCACAAAATGCTAACATGCATGGCACTAAATTGCCTGTTGAAAGGACACTGTTCACAATATGAAAGCCGAAACACAAAGACAGCCCTGCCTCGCTCAACCTTAGTTGGAGCAGGTGTGCTGGGTGGTTCAGATTTGTGCCATTCTGCCCATGTATGCAGACAACTGCTAAAGCACCATAAAGATTGATTTTGGGAAAAATTTAGGGACTTTAAATCTTTCCTTCTTATAAGTTGAACATTTTTATAGTTTTTAACTTATATTTTAATTATAGTTTTTACTGAGTAATTTTTTATGTAATAAAGTTTATCTTTTTTTCTTTATTGCTTCAAACTTTGACTCAGAGTTAGCAAACCTTCTCTACCCCCAAGTAATAGAAGAATTACTCATATTTCCTTCTAGTATTTGTATTCTTTACTTTGTTTTACAATTAAGTGTCTACATTATTTGGAGTTTATGCTGGTATGTGATATTTGGAATGAGTACAATTTTAACTTTATCCATATTGCTCTGCCATTATCTCAAAATGTTTACTTAAAAGCTCATCTTTTTGCTTGCTGATTTAATACTACTGTCCTTATTGTATCATAAATATCCATGTATAATTTGGTATATTCATATGCCAGTTTCAAATTATTTAAAATATAGAGGTTTTTGAGGATGTTTTAATGTCTAGTAGGCCTGGCAGTCCCTCTCTCCCTGGCCCCATCTTCTTGGAATTTTTTTGTCCAGAATTTTCTTGGGTATTCTTTCTCATTTATTCTCTATGAAGTTGTCTTTTCAAGTCAATTTACATATCAAATGTCAAGAGGTTTTCATTTGGTTCTTTATTACTTCTTCCCTGGGTATGTGTACATTTCTAAAGAGATTTCCCTCCCAAGTCAATAAAATTGATAGAACTGTTTCATTTAACGCAAAAGGAGAGGCAGGGTTCTATGAGGCTCACACTTGCTAAGGAGTTATTCAGGTTACTTGCACCCTCTCATTTCCCCTGAGCTAATGATCAGCCAGGTCCCCACCTGTGCCACTATCTCTGCATGTTTGGTCAGGTGTTTTCATCTTCCTCCTCTCATTTTTCTTTTCTTCAGCCTTCTGGCTATAAAACTCTGTACATTCTTAGGATTAGCTGTCATCTTCAGAGCTCCTAAATTATTCCCCGAGGGACCAGATATAATTAATGTTAATATGGTTAATGATTAATACAATTAATACAGTTAAAAAGAAGCTTTTGATGGAATCTCACCATGCCTCTCCATCCAGCCAAAGGAGTGCAAGTGACCCAAGAGACCCAGCTGAGAAACCATCATTAGAACTCTAAGTGAGTTCAGTTAGATCACAAAGTAAATATACAAACTCAGTCATTTCCATGTAGAAGCAATTTAGAAAATATAATGGAAAGAGAAATTCCATCACTGTGGCAAAAGTACATAGAGGTGTAAAATGCCTAGGGATTAATTCGACAAGACGATAGAACTTAAATGAAGAAAAAACATTACAGAACTCCACAGAAAGACCTAAAGATTAATTTTGAGTAAATAATAGGTCATACGGTGCTTGTAGTTAGAATAGCCCTGGGTAACCCAGAGGCCTCAAGTGCCCCATATTTATGTGCTCAGTTGTTTCTTTGATAGTCGAATGACATGACTCTATTCCATCTATTGTGACAAGTCTAACGGGTTCTTGAAAATTTCCAAGCATTTCCAGAGATGACTGAGGGGCTTATGTTCCTCTTGATCAACATCAACTACAAATATTTCTGTTCTCCTATTCCTTGATTATTCATTTATTTCTTTATTCACAGCACATTTGTTGCATGCTTACCGGGTCCTGAGCACTCCAAAGATGCCTACCAATCATTGCTTATGGTCCTTGTGGCTCCTATCTCCATTTCCAGTCACTCTTGTCTTAAGACATAGTCTCTTTGATTGCCCAGCTGAGCATCGCTAACACAAGGCTGTTTTGTGCAAGACTTTCTGAGGTTTTTAAGGGTCCTAGTGGTGGATAACTGTTGTGGGAGAGAGAGGGAGGACAGATGTGGTGTCTAAATACAAATAGCATAAAACAAGAAGCAATAAAAAATTAAATATTACACATATTAAAGTTGGTGGGGAATTTCTCACTCTATCCTTTATTCTTGTGTCTTACCTGCTGCTGTCTTTTGGAATTGCCTATTCTGCACCCCACTCCAGTACTCTTGCCTGGAAAATCCCATGGATGGAGGAGCCTGGTGGGCTGCAGTCCATGGGGTCGCTAAGGGTCGGACACGACTGAGCGACTTCACTTTCACTTTTCACTTTCATACATTGGAGAAGGAAATGGCAACCCACTCCAGTGTTCTTGCCTGGAGAATCCCAGGGACGAGGGAGCCTGGTGGGCTGCTGTCTATGGGGTCACATAGAGTCGGACACGACTGAAGTGACTTAGCGGTAGCATTCTGCCTCACAGGGCTTCCCTGGTGGTTCAGAGGTTAAAGCATCTGCCCGCAATGTGGGAGACTCAGGTTCGATCCCTGGGTTGGAAAGATCCCCTGGAGAAGGAAATGGCAACCCACTCCAGTATTCTTGCCTGGAGAATCCCATGGAGAGAGGAACCTGGTAGGCTACAGTCCACAGGGTCCGCAAAGAGTTGGACACGACTGAGCGACTTCACTTTCATTCTGCCTTACAGTATCTCTTGTTTATTATCTCCTCTCAATCCCTCTTTTCTAGCCTTTGGGAACTCAAACCTCCTGCTATGTTCTCAAAGTCAAAAGTTAAAGTTAGTTGCACAGTCATGTAGCCCTCCAGGCTCCTCTGCCATGGGATTCTCCAGTCAAGAGTACTGGAGTGGGTTGCCATTTCCTTCTCCAGGGGATCTTCCCAACCCAGGGATTGAATCTGGGTCTCCTGCATTGCAGGCAGATTCTTTACCAACTGAAGCACTAGGGAAGCCCCCTCTTATATTATAATGGAGAGCAATTTAACTCTCTCTCTCTCCCCCTCCCTCTTACTCAGCTAGATCACACTGGGGGTGGGTTAGCCAAAGAAGTCATTGAGCTATTGTTCCCCCACCCCCTATCCCACCCTACAAAACAAGAGCTCTTCTCTTCCTATAAAAGGGATTCTTCTGATCTCCAGAGCTACAATCTTTAAAAAATGTAACTTCCTCAGCACACTTGGATTTTGATGAAATCAAGTCTCTCCCAGATTAATAAACAAATAGAAGATAATTTTAACTATAATCCCAATGATTTCTTTTCTGAAATTTAATAAAATTATCTTAAAGTTAATTTGGGGGGGAGAATAAGCTCAAAGAACAACATCCATCCATGTGTGTTCATTCATGTCCAACTCTGTGCAGCCCCATGAACTGGAGCCCACCAGGCTCCTCTGTCCATGGAATTCTCCAGGCAAAAATCCTGGAGTGGGTTGCCTTTTCCTACTCCAGGGGATCTTGCTGACACAGGGATCGAACCTGGTCTCTAAAAGGGGAAGTAATGCAGAACTAGTTCTACTAAGAATTTGAGTTAAACAACACATATTGTTTAATGGAAGAATGAGCAGACAGAGAAGTAAAACATAACACAAAGTTCAGAAACAGATCTAAATGAAATTTTTAAAAAAATTGAAGAAAATATAGGCAACTACTTACAACTTTTTATGTAATTCTTAATTAAGGAAGGCCTTTCTAACCATGGTTTTGTGTGTGTGTGTGTGTATGTATGTGTATGTATCATTCTTACAAAAAAATGAGAAAAAAAACAGCATGCTTCACAGCATGAATAAACCTTAAAAACACTATGCTAATTGAAAGAGCCAGGCACAAAAGGCCATGTATTCTGTGTGAAAGTTACAGAATTAGCAAACCCATAGTGCAGTAGATTAGTGGTTGCCAGGGACTGGAAAGAGAGGATGTTAGGAAATAACTGCTAATAAACATGGGAATTTCTTTTTAGAGTGATGAAAATGTTCTGGAATTAGGTATTGGTGATGGCTGCACAATTTTTAATATGCTGGTAACCACTAAATTGTCTACTTTCAAGGCTGAATTTATGATACATTAATTACACTTGAGAAAAAATTTAAGGATAGATCATTTCTACTTGGCATATCAAAAAAAAAAAAAAAAAAAAAAAACAGCATACCAGTAGAGAATGGTTAAGGAATGTCTTTAAAAAACATTCAGTGACATTTGTTAATGGTGGCAAGATATACTTTATTCAAGACCATATGAATAGATCCAGGGACCATTACAATGGGATTTTACAGTAAGGGTGAGAGACTGGGCTCCACCCTGAATAAAGCACAATCAAGTGGGAATAGATAGCCAAGGAGCAGAATGGGAGTCAGTGGGTGGAAAATTACTAAAAGGAAGCACCAGAGTAAGGGGTTTGGCTAAACTGACCTAACAAGGTTATGCTGAAGGTAGGATGGTAGAGTAAATCTGATCAAATATTGAGGGTTTGGGGTGCTGGTTAAACTGATTTAGCAGGGTTCTTGCTAAAACCAGTGTTACCGAATTCAGGTTTGGCTGCTCACCACTCAAAAGCCAATAATTTGAGAGGCAAGTGTCAGTAGAAAGCAAAGATGCTTTAATCAGAAAATCTGGCAGCCTTGGGGAGGAGGTGGACTCATGTCCAGAGACCAACTCCAAGGATTCTGCTCAGTCATGACAGTTTTAAAGGGAAAAATGGGGAAAAGAATCTCAGAATTGTCGAGGCAGGAGGTTGGGTTCTGCATCATCTCTACTGAGTGCAGACTGGCTGACCCTCTCTCCAGATATTACCTTGCCCCCTTGATCTGCCTACAGGATTCCTTAGGGGGCCATTGTGGGGTAGAGAGTTAACCATTCTTTAACTAGTTAACTCTTCACTCTTACTTCTTTTTATCTTGGAGAAGAATTTGCAGGTTAGACAAGGCATGGTGTGCATTCAGGAGAACATAAGTCAGGAGTTAGGTTAAACTGCCTAATGATCTTATTCCTACATTAGGTTCTTTAAAGATTAAAAAGGGAGGAGAAATGGGCAAACAGGAAAGGGGCAAAAGAGCTGCCTTCACTTGATTTTACAAGGAAGTGCACAGATAGGTCTACAGGAGAAGGTTCAGTCCCTAACTAGAGAATCTTTGCCAAATGTGAATTTACAGTTTTTAAAAAGACTAATAAATCTGTAAAATGCAAAGCAATGAGATGAAATGTGTGCCTATTTACTTGGCAATGATGGTAGGAAAATACAAGTTTTTTTCATTGAGTAGGTTGTAGTCTAATGGAGATTTTCATAATATGGTGTTGGTGAAGGGCATCTCAGCAATATATTTCAAAAGGCTTAGATTGTGTCCTAGTGATTCTGTTTCTAGGAATTTATCTTGAAAAAATACTGTGCGCCATTTAGAATAAAGTTGTAAAATGCGAATTCCCTGGTGGTCCAGTGCTTAGAACTCCACGCTTTCACTGCTGAGAGCCTTGAGTTCAAACCCTGGCCAGGGAACTAATATCCCATAAGCCACGGGGTATGGCCAAAAGAAAAAAAAATGTAATAAAGTGTAATAACAACAGAGGAGGATGTTTCTACTGCTAGGGAGAAAAATTAGAATGTATAGCAAAAGAGACCAATAGAAGTGCACACAGGAAAAGCTGAAGAGATAGGTCATTTGTAATTTTTTGTACATTCTTAACTATATTTTTTTAGCTATATTCTTCAGATATTCTACACTGGAGGTATCTTTTATAATCAGAAAATAATGAAAAAGTTGTTTACTATAATACAATTTGAAATTGGTGAAGCTTTGGGGGAGTGTTTTATTTGGTGAGCAAGATTGCACAAATGAGATTACAAGTTCCTTGCTTCTCCTGTTTCAAAACTAGAGATGCAGGAAGGACGTCTGGGAAGTCCTCAAAATCCCAAGGCTGGATTCTCACCCTCTAGATGCCCATATGAGTGATGTATAGCTTCAAAATCTAATTGATTAATTGATAGTTTTATAACATAGACTACACTGTGGTATATTCACTCCAAGAATTTTTCTCTTCAAATAAGGTATTTTGGGCTTTAACACCAGAGTCATATTGAGTGGAGTTCTTTCTGATTATTGACTTGAATTCTGTTTCCCAGATGTAATGATTTTCTTCTCCCGATTTCCTAGACAGAATCATGAATAAACTGGAGGACAAGCAGGACCAGATGATACCATGAAGAGAAGTTTACAGGCCCTCTATTGCCAACTGTTAAGTAAGTCAATGTCACTTTTCCTCTGGCCTAGAATTGACCAATGTTATTATTTCGCTGGTGCCAGAAGCTTGCACACTTTCTGGAGGAAGACCAGTGTTTGGCTGCTGAAGGAGAACAGTACATTTTCCCTCTGCTTCATCTAGGTACTTGAGTATCAAGCATTAAGTCATTCTGTTGCCTCAGGCATCAGTTACTGTACATAATTATTGTAGACTTTTATATGATTATTCTAAATTGGTGTGTTAACCACAGTCAATTTGAAAATGAGTATCAAAAGCGTTAATACTTTTGGTTATATGGCAGAATTTAAAGGGGTTCTGGTATGATCCACTCTGGACTCCTCGTGAAGAGGGAATGGTAGGCTGTTAGGATTTAGTTACATAGAACCTCTTACCACTCAATGACTGTACAGCCTTTATTTGGAATAGTTTTGCATAGTTCCATGTGTTCTTCAACAATGAGTGGTGAAATGTAATTTGTTTAGGTTTGGTTGTAGAATGGCAAGTGTTCGATCATGATTTTCTTGGCACATTGCTCGTGCGTTTTGTGGACTGTACCATAAAGTGCCAGTTGTCACATAGGGACTGTGTAATCATTGGGACTGGATTTTTACTAAATGAATGTAAAATTTAACACCAGCTGGTGGGTTTGATGTTCAGATTGACACATTTGGGACAACAGACATTACCCACTCCAGGTCAAACCAAAGCCATTGAACTGGGAAAACTGAAATTCATTGTGCTTATCTGTTTCTTGCTAAGGTAAATAGAGGACCTGTCTTTTCTAGGCTGAGTGCTCCTTGTTGACTTTTGCCAAGAAAATAATATGAAAAGATATTGAGATGCAAATCACCAGTCAGCCCTTAGGATTCAGCAGTTCAGGTTATGTTGTATCCCCAGTGCAAAGCACTTAATCTACAGACAGCATTCTGACTGGGTGTTATAACTGACTCATTTTTGCTATTAAATTCTAATCCCTGAAACACAGATCACTTCAGCCTGATTTCAGCCTAGTGGAATGTCACCGAGAGTTATAGGGACTCTCTCATGTTTTTCCCCATGTATTTTATAGGGTTTGTTGCTTTTTTTTTTTTTTAATGATAAGCTTGCTTATTAGAGAAAGGACTTTATGGATTGAATTAGCAGTGTCATCAAGGAATGATTAATTCTGCCTTGATGAGACAGGGAACATTTGAACGATAAATAGGATTACACACACACTCAAGAAGGCGAGGCAGTTTTTTATAGACAAAAGAAGCCAGAAATGAAAAAGAGCATAGTTGATTTAGAAGGCAGCAGAAGCTTTGTTGAATTCACCTATGCTGATTGGATGCCCCAAAGTTTGCATAATATTATAAGGTCATGATTATACAGTGAAGGTGATGAATAGATTCAAGGGATTAGACCTGGTAGATAGAATGCCTCAAGAACTATGGACAGAGGTTCGTAACACTGTACAAGAGGCAGTGACCAAAACCATTCCAGAGAAAAAGAAATGCAAGAAGAAAAAGTGGTTGTCTAAAGAGGCTTTACAAATGACTGAGGAAAGAAGAGAAGTGAAAGGCAAGGGAGAAAGGCAGAAACATACACAATTGAAAGCAGTGTCCAGAGAATAGCAAGGAGAGATAAGAAGGCTTTCTTAAATGAACAATACCAAGAAATAGAGGAAAACAGTAGAATGGGAAAGACTAGAGATCTATTCAAGAAAATTGGAGATATCAAGGGAACATTTTATGCAAGAATGGGCATGACAAAGGACATAACCAATAAGGACCTTACAGAAGCAGAAGAGATTAAGAAGAGGTGGCAAAAATACACAGATGACCTATACAAAAAATGACTTAATGACCTGGATAACCATGACTTAACTTCCATGTACCTCATATATAAAATGGGATATGACCACCCACTACATAAGATGGTATTCAGTGAGGTAATATGGCATATAGAAGACCTACAATAAATGCCTCTTCCCTTATTGGGCCATCCTGTCTGCATGAAAAGGATACAGCCTCCCTAGGAGCTCTACTGTAACTAACATTTGCATGGGACTTTTTGGTTCACAGAAATGTTTGCAGGATTTAATCCCTATATGGCAAATGGAGCATTGACTATCATTGATCTCATTCTACAGAAGAGAGAGTTGACGTGATCAAGGCTGCCTTTCCCAGGTCATGTCACAATTTTTTTTTTTTTAAGTAGCATGGAAAATAAGGAACATCATCACAAACATTTAAGAATGTGACATTACTGGGGAGGCGCTGAGTTCTGAAGTGACAGATTTGGTCTTTGCCTGGGTGCTGTGTCCTGGAAATTTACTTCATTTTTAAGAAGACCAAGACAATCCTTTTGAGCTTATAAAAGTAAGTTTTTATATACCAATATCTGTTCAAGTCAAAGTCGTTTGGATACTCAGAGTTAAGGAGTAATGATATTTAGTAAGTAAAGCATTTGCTCTATACACAGGAAACTATTTCTGAAATCATACTCTGTATTATTGGTACATCTTGCTTATTCTTGCATTCTCTGAATATACTAACTGTGCTGACCATACAAAAAGTAATCCTTTGCTCAACCCAGAGAACTGACAACAGGGCCCTTTTACTCAAATGGTGGAAGATAAAGGGAATTCCTGTAGTAGATTTGGGTTCCTAATCTGTAGAATTTAGAAGGTAAGAAGTGTCAACTTTTCTGCCTTCTACCTGGACCATGGAGATTGCATCTGTCTCAGACTCAAATTATGCACACAGACACACACCCCAAAATCCACATTACTCAACTCTCTAGGCTCTTTGAGGCATAATAAGAAGCTGCTTGAGAACAGAATTCATTTCTTTTGGGATGATCTGCCTCTCGTCTGATCTCTGGAACTGGTCAGAAAGCCCTAAATATACTTTACAATGAGCAAACTGTCTTGTGTTTTTTCAGTGCTAACTAGTGATTTTTGCCAACCAGCTACCCAGTGACTTTATTTACTTCTTAATGGCATCACCAGCTCGATGCACATGAGTTTGGGTAAACTCCGGGAGTTGGTGATGGACAGGGAGGCCTTGTGTGCTGTGGTTCATGGGGTTGCAAAGAGTAGGACACAACTGAGTGACTGAACTGAACTGAATAATCACTTAACAATCATCCCTCTAATCAATTCTTCAACTAAAAATATCCAGATAGTAATATCTTCCAAAGGGTGTTAACATTCTCCTTCTCTTTTCCCTTTTATCCCATAGTATAACCTAGAGCCACACCATGGTACCTACTAGGCCAGTTGCTCTAATGTGATCTGTGATATGAAGCTCTCCTGTGCTCATTAAGAAAGAAAACAATCTGACTAAGTTAACTAATGCCAAGGTGTGCTTCATTGGCTAAGGAGAGTTGGAGCTTTTCCATGATCTTCAGGGATATTTGCATTAATAAATTAATTTTACCTTCTTAAGGCAAATGCTGTCAGTGTTGTGGGTTTTTTTTTTAAATATTTATTTATTTTTGGCTGCACTGGATCCTTGTTGCTGTGTGAGGGCTTTCTCTAGTTGTGGTGAGTAGAGGCTACTCTCAAGTTGCAGAACATGGGCTCTAGGGCATGTGGGCTTCAGTACTTGTGGCTCACAGGCTTAGTTGCTCTGTGGCATGTGGAATCTTCCCAGAGCAGGGATTGAACTCAAGTCCCCAGCATTGGCAGGAGGATTCTTAACCATTGGACCACCAGGGAAATCCTGTGTCGTTTTAAACCATACTGAGTATAGCCTGGAGGCCTGGCGTGCTGCGATTCATGGGGTTGCAAAGAGTCGGACACGACTGAGCAACTGAACTGAACTGAGTATAGCAGTTTAAACAGGTAAGTTTGCCAGGGCCTGTCCATTTATTTGGATCTCTTTGAGTCAAAGGTCTTGAATTTTCACATTATTTCTCATTCTGGCTTATCCCTTGCCTCTTTGGCTAACTAAAAGCAGAAATGATCTGCTTATGCCTTATCGTCACCATCCTTCTGGATTTCCAGTGCTGAATACCTGAAGTTATGCATTTGGATATCAGTTCCCACAGATTCTTAACTTGTTGTGAATCCATTTCTCTGCATCTGCATTGTCTTTGCTTAAAGAAGGGCTTCCTATGGTCTTACCTGAGCCCTTTTAATAGCCTCCCTTCCTGCTATCCTTATCTAAGGCCTCTTCCTTCTAATCCACCTTCACATTGCCACCAAACAGCAGCCTGTCCACTGCTGATGATCTTTCGATGGCTTTGCATTACCAGGAACAGCAGTTCTCATAGTGTGGTCCAGGAAGCTCTGGGGACCCCTGAGACCTTTCCAGGAAGTCTGTGAGGCTCTCCTTTTCCAACTATATTATCTTTATGAAGCCAGATTTTCTTCATATTCTTCAGCTATACTGCAACAGATTAAATACAAAAGCTGATGTGAGAGCCAGCTAGCTGTCTTTCATAAGTTAGATCTTAAGGAGAGTTACAAAAATATAAAACAATGGTACAAACCTAGACAGCATATTAAAAAGCAGAGACGTTACTTTGTCAACAAAGGTCTGTCTAGTTAAGGCTATGGTTTTTCCAGTAGTCATGTATGGATGTGAGAATTGGACTATAAAGAAAGCTGAGCGCAGAAAATTGATGCTTTTCAACTGTGGTGTTGGAGAAGACTCTTGAGAGTCCCTTGGACTGCAAGGAGATCCAACCAGTCCATCCTAAAGGAGATTAGTCCTGGGTGTTCATTGGAGGGACTGATGTTGAAGCTGTAACTCCAATACTTTGGCCACCTGATGCAGAGAGCTAACTCATTTGAAAAGACCCTGATGCTGGGAAAGATTGAGGGCAGGAGGAGAAGGGGACAGCAGAGAATGAGATGGTTGGATGGCATCACCGACACAATGGACATGGATTTGGGTGGACTCCGGGAGCTGGTGATGGACAGGGAAGCCTGGCGTGCTGCGGTGCATGGGGTCACAAAGAGTCAGACATGACTGAGTGGCTGAACTGAACTGAATCCTTCTCATAATTTTTTTGTTTTAGAAAATATGGTTGTATTTTAGTTAAAATGTTATATATTAACATGTAGTGAGTTTATTGTTATTTTAATGGGTTAATATTTTTTGTTTCTCAGTTCTCATAGCTGGTAAAGAATCTGCCTGCAGTGCAGGAGACCCCAGTTCCATTCCTGAGTCAGGAAGATCCCCTGGAGAAGGGGTAGGCTACCCCCTCTAGTATTCATGGGCTTCCCTGGTGGCTCAGATGGTAAAGAATACCCCTGCAATGCGGGAGACCTGGGTTTGATCCTTGGGTTGGGAAGATCCCCTAGAAGAGGGCATGGCAATCCACTCCAGTATTCTTGCCTGGAGAATCCCCATGAACAAAGGAGCCTGGCAGGCTACAGTCCATGGGGTCACAAAGAGTCAGACATGACCGAGCAACTAAACACAGTATGAGGTGAGGTGAAGTCACTCAGTCATGTCCGACTCTTTGCGACCCCGTGGACTGTAACCTACTAGGCTTCTCTGTCCATGGGATTCTCCAGGCAAGAATACTGGAGTCGATTGCCATTTCCTTAGTCCATGGGGTCACAAAGAGTCAGACATGACTGAGCAACTAAGTACAGTATGAGGTGAGGTGAAGTCACTCAGTCATGTCCGACTCTTTGCAACCCCGTGGACTGTAACCTACTAGGCTTCTCTGTCCATGGGATTCTCCAGGCAAGAATACTGGAGTGGATTGCCATTTCCTTCTCCAGGATAGCACATAGTAAATATTAGTAGATATAACCCATATAAACAAAGATTCTCTTTTAAGAGTATAAGGAGGTCATGAGACCAAAATGTTTGAGGGTCGCTGAGGGATTAAGCCTAAATTTCTTAGGTTAGCACTGAAGACTGGTTAATACTCTGGTCCCAGATTGCCTTCTTCTTCCACCTCATCTCTTACTGATTCTCTCCATGTACATAGGAGCATGCACGTGCACACATATGCACACACGTGCACACACACACACACACACACACACACACACTACTCCACCCAGGGACATCCACAGTGTGCTGACATTTCATCCCTCACAAAGTACAGTTACCCCTCAGTATCAGAGGGGGATTGGTTCCAGGCCCCTCTGTGGATCCCACCTCCATAGGTGTTCGGGTTCCTTATAGTCAGTCTGTGCATACTCACAGTGGGGTGAGTGAAGTGAGTGAAGTCACAGTCGTGTCCAACTCTGTGACCCCACGGACGGTAGCCTACCATGCTCCTCTGTCCATAGGATTTTCCAGGCAAGAGTACTGGAGTGGGTTGCCATTTCCTTCTCCAGGAGATCTTCCCAACCCAGGGATCGAACCCAGGTCTCCCACATTGTAGGCAGACGCTTTACCATCTGAGCCACCAGAGTGTATTTATTGAAAAAAAAAAAAAAAAA
>SJYT01063325.1:0-18301 GCA_006410635.1 Cephalophus harveyi | reverse complement strand
ACCCTGCTTATTTAACTTATATGCAGAGTACATCATATGAAATACCAGACTGGATGAAGCACAAGCTGGAATCAAGATTGCCAGGAGAAATATCAATAACCTCAGATTTGCAGATGACACCACCCTTATGGCAGAAAGTGAAGAGGAACTTAAGAACTTCTTGATGAAAATGAAAGAGGAGAGTGAAAAAATTGGCTTAAAACTCAACATTCAAAAAACAAAGATTATGACATCTGGTCCCATCACTTCATGGCAAATAGATGGGAAAACAATGGAAACAGTGACAGACTTTATTTTGGGGGGCTCCAAAATCACTGCAGATGGTGACTGCAGCCATGAAATTAAAAGATGCTTGCTTCTTGAAAGAAAAGTCATGAACAGCCTAGGCAGCATATTAGAAAACAGAGACATTATGTTGCCAACAAAGGTCTGTCTAGTCAAAGCTATGGTTTTTCCAGTAGTCATGTATGAATGTGAGAGTTGGACCATAACGAAAGCTGAGCACCAAAGAATTGATGTTTTTGAACTGTGGTGTTGGAGAAGACTCTTGAGAGTTCGTTGGATTTCAAGGAGATACAACCAGTCAATCCTAAAGGAAATCAACCCAGAATATTCACTGGAAGCACTGATGTTGAAGCTGAAGCTCCAATACTTTGGCCACCTGATGGGAAGAAATTACTCACTGGAAAAGACCCTGATTCTGGGAAAGATTGAAGGGGGGATTAGAAGGGGATGACAGAGGATGAAATGGTTGGATGGCATCACCAACTCGATGGACATGAGTTTGAACAGGCTCCAGGAGGTGGTGATGAAAAGGGAATCCTGGTGTGCTACAGTCTATGAAGTCGCAAAGAGTTATATATGACTGAGTGGCTGAACTGAACTGAACTTGCCTCAGAAATGAAGAGTTTTCATTTCCTCCACCCACCATTGAAGGTGCTTCCCTTTCTCACTGGAGGTGCCTGACTGTACCGTCCATGGAGGATAACATGTACCAGCCACAGTTAAGGACTCAGATTGTGGATTAAGAATGCATGGGCGCTTGCTAAATTGCTTCAATTGTGTCCGACACTGCAACGCTATGGACTGTAGCCTACCAGGCTCCTCTCTCCATGGGATTCTTCTGGCAAGAATGCTGGAGTGGGTTGCCATGCCCTCCTCCAGGAAATCTTCATGACCCAGGGACTGAACTGGTGTCTCATGTCTGCTGCATTGGCAGGCAAGTTCTTTACCACTAGCGCCACTTGGGAAGCCCCAGGTTAAGACTGCTTGGGCTCAAATCCTGGTGATTTGAAAAAAAATCCAATGATTTTTGCCTCTTGACGTACCAAACCTGCCAGTTAAGCGTGCCTCCAAATAGCTGTTGGAACGTCTGCCTTCCACCCTTTGCAGATCTATCACCCCAGAGGCCGTGAAAGTAAAAAAGCACAGTGCTACCACCAGTAGCTATAATAATGGTAGTGACACAATCTGTTCTCCAGTAAGCATTATGGAAATTGGAGGTGTCCATTTCATCAGCACCACAATTCAGTATTTCAGACTGGAATACTCCAATTAATTTTCATTGCTGTTTCTCAAACCTAGATATACATTAGAATCACCTGGAGAACTTTTAATAAATCTCCTTGCCCAGACCCCACACCAGATCAATTAGAATCTTTGGGAGACAGGGTGGAGAGTGTGGGGCCTGGGTATCCAGTGTTGCAAACATGCAACAGGGTTGAGAATCACTGGCTTAGAGCAGTGATAACCATGCAACAGAATTACCTGGAAGGCTTATTTAAATACAGATTGCTGGTCTCCACCCTGGAATTTCTGACTCAATATATGGGGATAGTAATTTGCACTTCTAAATTTTCTCTGATGCTGAAGAAGCTTTCGTCCAGGGACCACACTTTGAAAATCATTGTCTTAGACAAAAGAAGTGCTGTCTCCTGGAGCCAAAGATGCTTTCAATTTCCCTGCATCACTTGAGCAGAGTGAAGTGGTGACGTGAATCTTGGAGCAAAACCAGGGTCAGTTAGGAAAGAAAAGGAAGGAAGTTAGAAAGGAAGGAAGAGGAAGAAAACCAAAAGAATCACAGTGTTGTAAGGTTAGGAACTGTTAGAAGTTGAGGTTTCAGTTACTCCTTGGGATACACTGAAAATTAGTTGTCACTCGGTTTTTAAAAAGGGCACTAGGAATGGACTCTGGGTCCGTTAGGAAAGAAAAGGAAGGAAGTTAGAAAGGAAGGAAGAAGAAGAAAACCAAAAGAATCACAGTGTTGTAAGGTTAGGAACTGTTAGAAGTTGAGGTTTCAGTTACTCCTCGGGATACACTGGAAATTAGTTGTCACTCGGTTTTTAAAAAGGGCACTAGGAATGGACTAGCTAAGCTTATGTTGTTGTTCAGCTGCTCAGTCGTGTCTGACTCTTTGTGACCCTATGGAATGGAGCACCCAGGCTTCCCTGACCTTCACCATCTCCTGGAGTTTACTCAAACTCATGACCATTGAGTCAGTGATGCCATCCAACCACCTCTTCCTTTGTCATCCCCTTCTCCTCCTGCCTTCAGTCTTTCCCAGCATCAGGGTCATTTCCAATGAGTCTGCTCTTCCCATCAGGTGGCCAAAGTATTGGAGCTTTAGCCAAGGTTATAAACAAAAACAAAACAGGAGAATGGCCCTCAACTCTGGCTGTTCACTGCATCAGGCCCACTTTAGAACTTGATTTTATAAGACTATTTCTTCATTTCATGCTGGATAATTCTTTTGCAAATCAGGAAATTGAAGCTGAAATTTTTTTATTATGAAAAAAATTTTTCTAATGTTTTCTAGGGAGAACAGATCTCCTTGATTCTTTGAAGGTTAGTTCGTTTACACAGAAAAATTGAGGAAAAAACACTTTGGAGTCCAACATTAACCCAGGAAGCTTGTGCATACTGGGCCTTTAAAGGTGTCATGTTGATTTAATGTCTTTTACATTTTAGACTGTGATTTTGTTTTAATTTGCCTAAGTCAACAATTTTCTTATACAGATTAAACAAACCTGAGTAGACATTCTCATTGTAAGCAATGCCAGTAAAGACTGAAGAATAAAATACTTTAAGGAAACTCAATTTTATGACTTTAGAGTGTACTCCATTACACACACGGCAGAAGCATAGGTGAGGGAAGTCATGCTCACACCTAGAGCTGCTGACTTAACAAATTTAAATGTTAACTTTTATACAGGGTTATCATTACCATCTCTCTAAATTCCATATATATGCATTAGTATACTGTATTGGTGTTTTTCTTTCTGGCTTACTTCACTCTGTATAATAGGCTCCAGTTTCATCCACCTCATTAGAACTGATTCAAATGTATTCTTTTTAATGGCTGAGTAATACTCCCTCATGTATGTGTACCACAGCTTTCTTATCCATTCATCTGCTGATGGACATCTAGGTTGCTTCCATGTCCTCACTATTGTAAACAGTGCTGTGATGAACACTGGAGTACACGTATCTCTTTCAATTCTGGTTTCCTTGGTGTGTATGCCCAGCAGTGGGATTGCTGGGTCATAAGGCAGTTCTATTTGCAGTTTTTTAAGGAATCTCCACACTGGTCTCAATAGAGGCTGTACTAGTTTGCATTCCCACCAACAGTGTAAGAGGGTTTTAAAGATGGTAATGATAACCCTGTATGTGAGACTGCAAAAGAGACACAGATGTATAGAACAATCTTTTGGACTCTGTGGGAGAGCGAGAGGGTGGGATGATTTAGGAGAATGGCATTGAAACATGTATAATATCATATAAGAAAGGAATCGCCAGTCTAGGTTTGATGCAGGATACAGGATGGTTGGGGCTGGTGCACTGGGATGACCTAGAGGGATGTTATAGGGAGGGAGGTGGGAGAGGGGTTCAGGATTGGGAACACATGTACACCTGTGGCAGATTCATGTTGATGTATGGCAGAACCAATACAATATTGTAAAGTAAAAAGAAAATAAAATTTAAAAAAATAATAAAACAAAACAAAATAAATATTAACTTTTAATGAATTTTAGTGAATCATATTGAAATTTCAATTTCTATATCAAAATTCTATATGAATTTTCAATATGAACATATTTTTGCTGAAACATACAGTGGGAGAGAGCATAGAATTTGGATTTGAAGGATGTACTTTGTGTTCTCCTGTCTTCTCTTAGCAGTTTTGTCATTTTGCACAGAGCACTTAACTGCCCAGAGCTGCCTCGTTTTCCTTAACTACAGGACACAAATGATGAGTAAATCTACCTTGAGGATTGTTGTGAGAGTTAAACGATCAGGGTATAAAAACATTTCATAAGTTGTAAAATGCCTTCTGAACATGGGTTGTTCTTTTACTATCATCCTTAAATAACTTAGGGCTTCCCTTGTGGCTCAGGTGGTAACCAATGCAGGAGACCTGGGTTTGATCCCTCGGATGGGAAGATCCCTTGGGGAAGGGAAAGGCTACCCACTACAGTATTCTGGCCTGGAGAATTCCATGGACTGTATAGGCTGTGAGGTCGCAAAGAGTCAGACATGACTGAGCAACTTTCACTTTTCACTTTAAATAACTTAAACATTTCTTTTGTTTTTAAATTGTGCTATTGTTTAGTAAATCTCATTTAAAAATTTTAAAAGGGAAATGTGAGAGACAGGCTAGTATGTCCCTCCCCAGCTTCCAATTCAGTAGAACACTCATTCATGCACATGAAACTCAAGGGAGCTTTTATTATAACAGGGCATTTTCTGGCTTATTGGGATCTGATAAAATTCTGGAAAATTGTTCTA
Organism: Cephalophus harveyi; assembly: GCA_006410635.1. Classification (NCBI taxonomy): domain Eukaryota; kingdom Metazoa; phylum Chordata; class Mammalia; order Artiodactyla; family Bovidae; genus Cephalophus; species Cephalophus harveyi. The sequence continues at coordinate 13,516 of SJYT01063325.1, read as the reverse complement.
AATGAGAGAGGTTGGAGCAGAATTTTTTTAATGAATAAAAGGAATTTTTCCTCAGCAGATTCATATTGACTTGTAATAAATCTCTGGAAGTTTTCTGGATGGTTCAATCATTGCCTTTATAAATGTGAGGGACACTGGAGATTGTCCAGCTAGAATCCAAGAAGCTTCCCAGACCTAAGCCACGTTGCCTTTGCCAGCTCTCCTTCTTAATCTCCCTCTCCTGTTCACCCATTTCCCTTCCTTTCCTTTGGGTTATCTTGCTCACCAGGCTCTCTCTTCTCATTGATTTTCCCCTTCAGAAGTTTCTGAAGCTTTCTCCTGCAAGGCATAAATCCTTTATCTGTTTCAGGTGTTCTGACAGCCCCTCAAAAGTGGATTTCTTGCCTTTGTTCTGGCGGTACCAGCATGTCACTTAGGGTATCTGGGTGCCCTGTGAGCTGTGGCCAGTCAATCTACTCATCCCCCTGTCTATACATCTTCATCAGTTTCCTCTGTAAAAAGCTCTCTATGGCTGCCATATGACATGAGCACAAACTTGGTGGCTTAAAACAGCAGAACTTTTTTTTCCCACAGTTATGGGGGCCAGAAGTCTGAATCCAGGGTGTCAGCAGAGCTGCACTCCCTGCAAAGGCTCCAAGAGAGAATCCTTCCTTGACTCTTCCGTTCTGGTGGCTCCAAGATGTTCCTTGGTTTGTGGCTGCATCACTCTAGGTTCTGCCTTTGTCTCCACATGGCCTTCCCTGTTATCCCTGTGTCTCTCCTCGGTGTATCTCTTGTAAGGACACTTGTCAGTGGATTTAGGGCCTACTGGACAATCAAGCATGATCTCATCTCAGGATCCTTGATTACACCTGCAGAACTATTTTTTCCAAATAAGATCTCCTTAACAGGTTTCCAGGAGGACTGCAGTCCATGGGATTGCAAAGAGTCAGATAAGACCAAGTAACCAACACTTTTAACAGGTTTCTAGGTTAGAACATAGATGGGCCTTTTGAGGGACCACACCTCAACCAATCAGAGAATGATTTTGCTATACTTCATAGACTTGGTAAAACAAGTATATCAAGCACTTAGCACTTAGCGCCGAATGGATGCTCAGGCCGTGGTGAGTGTGGGTGGAGGAGCAGGGTGTGAGGAAATGGAACCAGTGTGCTTATGAGTTTCTACAGCTTTCTGAAGAAGTTTTACCACAAAGTGAGGGCAGGAGAGCACCAAGTGCTTAAAAAAACAAAACAGTGAACCCAGCCCAACTGGTGTAAAAGTTCACAGGAAAGATTTGCAGAGACTGAGTGCAGTAGGGCCATGAGCTTCAGGGACGGGAGGCGCACACTGAGGCTGAGCCTCTAGGGCAGGAACGGCTCTAGCCGAGATTCCCAGGCCCGTGTGTCGTTGGTGCACAGGCTGCGTCTCCTGACCTTGCCAGGGCCTGCAGTGCTGGGCATTTGATGAGAAGAGGCAAGAATTAGATTCCCTTGAACTGTGATGAGTGAGTCTGGTTAACACTGAGCATAAGGGCTTTAAAGATTTCCCTGGGATATTCTCTCAGACAACTGTCTCCCACAGGGCAGAGCCCAGGCTCTGTGCTGGCAGCTGCAGGGTCTGCTAATTATAACACGGCTTGGGAGAGAGCCTGGAACCCTCTGAGATGAAAAGATGCTAGTTTACTTTGAAATTCCTTGGTTAGGTGAAGAAATGAGAGCATAACCACCTTCCCCCAAAGCCAGAGTCCAGGTGTCACCTGGATAGGGGACCAAGTATTGTGCCCCAAGTCCCTGCTGGGTTATGCCCCAGCATCCAGGGTTGCAGTGGAAGGTGCCTAGGAAGGTGATAGGTGGAGACAGTTGGAAGCTCTCAGTCAGGGCACTTGAACAAGGGTGGTGATTATTAAGACTCCAGCTCAGGCCTGGAGGCCACCAGGAGGTTGGAGGAGTGCCAGCCTGTGAGAAACCTGAGTGGCTGGGCAACTTCCTTGTCTGAACACATGGGGTCTCATCTAAGTACTTGGAGCAGAGCCAAAAACGTTGAGTCATAATTATTTCCACCATTGTTACCATCCCTTCCCTTACTTATCCCATTTCTCTGGACTTAAAAGTGAAACTCATCTGTCTTTTATCTCTGGGATCTGTTCTCATTCTCGTATACTGTGTTACAAATCCAAGCTATTACATCTCCGTCCTTTCCCCTATGAGTCCCCTTCCTAAGTCTCCTTCTTTGAGAGCCTGTCTGGAGTCCCAGCTGAGCACCAGAGGTGACTGGAGAAGGACTGGTGATGAAAGTATCTGTGGTTAGAGATGTAATTGAAATCCCCCCGGATGTGGCCCCGTGGGTGTCTCCTGTGCATTATTAACTTGGGATGATAAATGAGGAGGCCAGGTGTTTTCATCTTTCCCTGAAGATGTGGCTCTTACAGATGTGGTCTTCTTGGGAGTTCCCCATAGGTGGAACTTCAGCACATCATTGCCAGTCTGGGAATCCAGATTTGCCCAATCAATGGCTACTTCAAAAATAAAAAGTTCTCAAACTTAGGAATTATATATAAACTTCTGAGGGACTTATAGTATAATTATTAAGGAAGGAAGGAAGTCTTTATACAGGACGCCTAATTGTTCTTGTGAGAAAAACATTCTTGTGTGTACAGCAGGGAATTGAGAGATTTACCTTCTGATGTTACACAAGAATGTGTAGACTTTATATCAAATAAATTTCATTTTCTTAAAAAAAAAAAAAAGGAAAGAGGAGAGGAAGAGAAAGAGGAGGTATCAGATAAGCAGTTGCTAAATCTTGAAAGAGATTAATGGTCAGGATTTTTCCACTTGCTTCCTCTTTCTTTCTTTTTTCATACAGGGTTTTATTCCCTGGAATACATGGAAGAGTCCGATAGTTTCAGAGGCGAATGGAAGATCCTTTAGTAATTGCCACTCTGTCTAACAGATGAAGAAACTGATTCCATCCTGAAAGGATAAGTTGATGTGAGGGCAGAGGCACAAGCATGGGTCCCCAGAGCCAGGAGCAGGGCTCCCTGCAGGCTGTCCTTCCACCACTCGCCACCCTCCTTCTTCCCTTCGGCCCCAGTCTCACTGCTTTTCTCTTCCTTTCTCAAGTATTCCAGCAACCTGGTGTGCCTGGCTCCCTGCTGCTCAGGATTGGCCCCCTGACCTCAGCCCAGCAGCTCCCTCCCCACCCACTGTCCATGGCATTGCCTTGGTTTAAGTTCTGCTAGCACACGGGGCCTGTCTGACATTTTTCTTGCCCTTTTTTCTGCATTGCCTACATCTCCTCTTGGAATGCCAGCTGTGAGCCAACATACTGTATTCCCAGCATTGAACAGCGTCTGGCTCATGGAAATCCCCCAGCAAGAGAATGGATGAAGAAGTTGTGTTATATATACAAAATGGAATATTACTCAGCCAGAAAAAAAGAACACATGTGAGTCAGTTCTAATGAGGTGGATGAACCTAGAACCGATTATACAGAGTGAAGTGAGTCAGAAAGAGAAAGATAAATACTGTAACTGAAGCAACTTAACAGCAGCAGCAGCAGCAGCGCATATATATGGAATCTAGAAAAAATGGTACTGAAGAATTTATTTACAGGGCAACAGTGGAGAAACAGACATAGAGAATAGACTTATGGACATGGGGAGAGGGGAGAAGAGGGTGAGATGTATGGAAAGAATAACATGGAAACTTACATTACAATATGTAAAATAGATAGCCCACAGGAATTTGCTATATGGCTCAGGAAACTCAAACAGGGCCTCTGTATCAACCTAGAGGGGTGCAATGGGGGTGAGGTGGAAGGGAGTTTCGAAAGGGAGGGAATATATGTATAGCTATGGCTGATTAATGTTGAGGTTTGACAGAAAATAGCAAAATTCTGTAAAGCAATTATCCTTCAATAGAAAAAATTTTTTAAAGGCAACATTAAAATAGAATGAACCAGACAGAGGACCAATGGGCAGGTTTTTTGGGTGGTTCATATTGTCAGAAAGGGGTATAGAAAGGGGTGAAATTATGGTCTAGATCATTACTGTCTGATAGACATAAAGAATGCAAGCCACAATTTAATATTTTCCAATAGCCATATTAGAAAAAATGGGTAGAAATAGGTGAAATTAATTTCAGTAATATCATGATATTTTATTTATTTAATATAATATATTCAAAATATTCTTATTTCAACATGTAATCAATATTTTAAAAGTTATTAGTGACATATTTTGCTTCTGTCTTTCACACCAGGTCTTTGAAATCCCATATATAATTTGCACTTATACCACATCTCATTTTGGATATTGAATTTTTATCAGAAATACTTGATTGGCACTTAGATTTCATAAAACATATAGTTGAAGAATTAGATTCACATAAAATTTTTTCTAGCACTTGAATTTGATATCAGTTTTTAAGTTTAGTTAAAAATGAATAAAATTTTAAAACTCAGATCCTCAGCCACTAGCAGCATTTCAAGCGCTAGGTGCCACCTGTGGCTGCACAAGGATGTATTACTGACACCTCAGTGTTGGTTTTGACGTTCCTCTGCCCTTCCTGCCCTCCATCTGCCCCGTGGTGCAGAGCCTACTGGGCAGGATGCACTGAGGCAGAGCACCAGGGCCTTGGCCATGACAGATGACTGTGCCTCTAGCCCACCCATCTCTGGGCATCATGCTAAGAGGTTCAGTTCAGTTCAGTTCAGTCACTCAGTCGTGTCCAACTCTTTGCGACCCCATGAATCGCAGCACGCCAGGCCTCCCTGTTCATCACCACCTCTCGGAGTTCACTCAGACTCACATCCATTGAGTCAGTGATGCCATCCAGCCATCTCATCCTCGGTCGTCCCCTTCTCCTCCTGCCCCCAATCCCTCCCAGCATCAGAGTCTTTTCCAATGAGTCAACTCTTCGCATGAGGTGGCCAAAGTACTGGAGTTTCAGCTTTAGCATCATTCCTTCCAAAGAAATCCCAGGGTTGATCTCCTTCAGAATGGACTGGTTGGATCTCCTTGCAGTCCAAGGGACTCTCAAGAGTCTTCTCCAACACCAAAGTTGGTAAATCCCTTTAAGTAAAGTGGTTTTATTTTGAGTTGTTTTAGAGGAAGGGCAAGATCAGGGATTCTCACACTGCCTACAGAGACTGTATAGTCCAGGGATGAATCAAAGCACACAATGGAGCCTCTCTTGCAGTGGCGGCATCAGGCTCAGGGCTTAGAAACCACAGAGAGCATCACACAGAACAGAGGGCCTGTCTCTGGAGCAACCTGCTTGCATGGCTCTGACTGGGTGAGCCACAGAGGCATTGAGAGTTTCTGTCCAGGAAGGCTTCTTCCTCAGATCCTCTGCAGATCCTGAACTAATGAGCATCCCTCTTGTGAAACATGTTTTGAGATCCGCAGCCCCTCTGTGTACATCTCGTCCTGACCTCTGCTGTAGTCCAGGCCTGGCGGCACTGTGTCTCCCTCAGTCCCTGAGGAGCTTAATGATGCAGGGGCAGACATCCTATTTCTCACAGCTTTCTTACACTTACCTGGGAGGCCTGGGTATCATGCCATGAGCTGACTCCACCAGCAGTCCCAAAGGAAACTTTCATGGTGCATACATCCCTTAGGAGAACAAGGGTGAGTGTTGTATTGTGAAACATCAGATGTCATAGGCTTCTGTCATGGATCTAAGTTAATTACCAAGTGCTACTTGAGATACACAGAGCACAGATGCCCAGATAGGCAGGGGGCCTGATGAGTAGACAAAGACTAAAGTTTGTCTTGTGGAAAGCTATCTCACAGAAATTCTTAAGTCATAAACAATTGGCAGGTAGAGCTCTTCACAAATGAATGAGCTACCAAGAATGGAATTTTTATTAGACATCCCTACTTTAACCCCCTCTCTACAACTCGTGGATCATTTGATATCCTCCTATTTTCATTATCTTTCAATTCATTTTCATAAAGAACCAGGCATTGTGCTAGGCACTAGGAATGGAAAAATGTGTGCACTTCCTTCCATGAGCTCCAGGCTAGTGGAGAGAGAGGCTTCAAAAGAGAACTAGAGTACAAACATGGGTTCATCATGATCAGACAGAGCGCCAGCTGCATTTGTGGTTCTGGGAAAAATTCTGTGAATACAGAGATATATAAGACATAGTCTACTATCCAGAAGCTTATACTGTAATCAAGAAGACAAGTATGAAAGATAAAAAGAAAATAGTACATTTTAGAATATAATAAGAAGCACAGGTCAAGCCATGTTCTTAAGTCCAGCTTAATAGTAAATGAAGATGACATTTTGATTCAATTTCTGAGTCCTCTGTGTGTGTTTTAGTGGCTTCAGACTTGGAGCAAGGCAGTGATTAGTCCCTGAGACCAGCACTACAACCAAAGGAGACCAGTGAAAACCAGCCATTTGTACTTCGCAAAGTGTTTTTTCATCTGATGTGCCTTTCATCATTCTGACAACCCTGTTGATGGGCATGATTTTTATCACATTACAAAAAAAAAAAAAAAAAATGGAAACCCAAAGAAGCTAAGTGTTGTAGTTAAGATCCTACAAGGTCCTACAATTTGGACCCAGGTCTTTTCTTGCTCCAAGTCCTATATCTTACCCACAGTCTCTCCTGTTTTATCTAAGCCACAGTCATTGTACTAGGAATACTGTACAACTCCCTGAGGACAGTTGTGCCCTCTGATTGTGTGTTTTCTTCTTGGAGTTTTTCAACTTGAGTCAATGAACTCCTCCAGCCTTTCCCTTGCAATATACCTCATTTTGTTTTAGCACATTTGGTAGTTGGTCTTTTTGTCACCCATCCTCTGCCCCTAGTCTGTTTAAAGAAATAAAGTAAACAGTAGCAGGGTAAAGATACTGGCTCCCAGATATTGGCTAGATTATATTTGGGAAAATAAATGTTGTAACCCATCAAGGCAGTGGGCCATTCCTTTCATAAGCCAATGAATCTGGAGTTCACTTAGCCTCATTATTTCTTAGTTAGCAAACTCTGCATGTGCCATCCTTATGGCTGTGTTTTTAGAAGTCTTAGATTATTATAACAACTGAGAAAAAGGATGGGAAAAGAAATCTGGCTCCCAATATACATTCACTTAATTGTTTCTTGAATTAGATGTGTCTCCATCCAGCCCTCAAAGGATACTGCACCCTTCCTTGTGTAGTTGCTGATAGGGCTACAAGCTGATGAGAGGTATTTCAGGGTGTGCAGGTCTTCCTTCTCATCATCCAGTTGTTTATTCTGGGTACCAGCTGGACCTGGGAGGATCGAGATGAAAATGTTTTATAGGAAGAATGAATTAGTGACATGACATCTCCCGTGGGGTGCCAAGTGAAACATGAACGATTTGTGTTGAGTCTGATATTCTAGTCATGGCACTTAAGCCTCATTCAAGCTGATGTGACAAGAGGAAGAGACTGTAATGGGGCAGCCCCATTGTGCACTGAAGAATGACAAGGGACTCAAGAAATAAATAGATGTGGCAAGCTGTTGGGCTGCATTGGGGTTCCCCCGTGGCTCAGCGGTAAAGAATCGGCAGCAGTGCGGGAGCTGCAGTCGGCATGGATTCCATCCTCGGGTCAGGAAGATCCCCTGAGGAAGGCACAGCAGCCCACTCGAGTTTTCTTGCCTGGAGAATCCCATGGACAGAGGAGCCTGGTGGGCTCCGTAAGGTCACAGAGAGTCAGGCATGACTGAAGTGACTTAGCAGCAGCATTGGGCTACATCAGAGCAGCTAAGGGCAGGGAATGTTAGCCCTTAAACAGTTTCTCTCACATTGTGGTTGATTATAGATGAACTCTGAAGGGGCTATACGGCAGAAACCAGAGTAGGGAATACTCGGAGCGTGAAGGATGTGAGCTGACACTCCACGGCCACCTCCTGAGCCTACGGCAGCGTCGGCCCCCGCTGCCCTGCTGCTGTCCTGAGGGCCTCACCTGCAGGCTCCTCGCCCTCTGAGCTCCCGTCAGCATCTTCCCCCAGGGAACTGGATTCTATTTTCCGTAAGTTCTGCCCAGACTGGTCAGCCAGCACTGTGAGAGGGAAACCAACTGGCCCTGGTCTCTGGGTGTTCCTAGTTCCACAGCTGAGCTCTCGTGGCCTGTCCAGGGCAAGGCCAGCTATGACGTGTCCATGTTGTCAGTAGCAACACTGTCTGTAGCTGCTTGGCTTTTCCCAGCTCCACCTCCTGCTGGGTCTTGGCTCTTCTTTCACATCCTCACTAGTTCATTGCTGAGAGGCTACCGTGCGTCACCACCAAGCCCATCCAACATAGCTCTTTTTCCTTCAGCATTTATATATTTCAGGAGAAAAAATACAAGATATGGTTGTGAGACCAGTGAAATAATCTGTTCTGCCTTTTGTTTCCCCAGAGGAAGGATGATACAGTCCAGTGAGGAGAAGGCAGATGATAAAAATATTGTGAAGAAGCTTAGAATCCCAGAGTAATAAAGAATGAAGAAATGCAGATAGCAGAGTACAAGGAATTAGAGTTATTATGAAGATATGAGGAAATGAGTTCAGGCTGGGAAAAGAGATGAGAAAGAAGAAGAAAAATAGACAGAAAATTAGAATTGAGAGGATGAAGAAATTTTTTTAAACAACCCCTAATCCTGCAGTTGCAGTCATAATCATGTGGACAGCTTAAAGTCATTATATTTTATTTGCTATTTAATGCAATTTTCATAGGTAAAAGTTCCCAAAAGCCCAGCAATGCTACTGTGAAAATCCCATTAATTTGCAAGTATCTTGTAAAATTCTATTGTTTAGTTATTAGGCCTGTCTACTTACTGACTGCGCAAGTGGACTGCTAGGGTGAATTTCAACAGGAGTTTTGAGATAGTGAGTGTATCAAAAACCAAAGAGGCTCTAAGAAATGGAAGAAGAAAATAAAAAGCCTAAAGTGAATCAAGTGGGCACCAGGCTGCTGATTTAATAACAAAGTGCATTACATTTGTTGAGTCCAAAAGTCAAAACACTATGTATCTGCTCGTTTTACTAAATTATTTATATCAATAAAACATAATCAACAAAAGAGCCAGACGTTAGTGATGAGTTTTCAGGTTCTTTGGAGACTCCTACAATAGTGACATCAACTATAGATGCTTAATCATTGCCATGGCTACCTAGATGCCACTAAAATAACCCTGATCATCTTTATTCTATAACTGATGACATTTCAGAAGTGTGTTTATCTGACCAGGAACACAGTTATAGGAAACACCATCATTTTAAATTAATTTTGTAGTGATTGATTTTCTCCATATTAAGGAATAACGATATTTAAAATTTTTTAATGAATTAATTTATTTTAATTGGAGGATTAATTTACAACATGGTGGTAGTTTTTGCCATACATTGACATGAATCAGCCATGGGTGTACATGTGTCCCCCATCTCAAACTCCCCTACCACCTCTCTCCCCATCTCATCCCTCTGAGTTGTCCCAGTGCACCGGCTTTGAGTACCCTGATTCATGCATTGACCTTGGACTGGTCATCTGTTTCACATATGATAATATACATGTTTCAATGCTATTCTCTCAAATCATCCCACCTTCGCCTTCTCCCACAGAGTCGAAAAGTCTGTTCTTTATATCTGTGCCTCCTTTGCTGTCTTGCGTATAGGATTGTCATTACCCTCTTTCTAAATTCCATATGTATGAATTAATATACTGTATTGGTGTTTTTCTTTCTGACTTACTTCACTCTGTATAATAGGCTTCAGTTTCAGCTACCTCATTAGAACTGATTCAAATGTGTTCTTTTTAATAGCTGAGTAATACTCCTTTGTGTATATGTACCATAACTTTCTTATCAATTTGTCTTCCGATGGACATCTAGGTTGCTTCCATGTCCTAGCTATTGTAAACAGTGCTGCGATGAACATTGGGGTACAAGTGACTCTTTCAATTCTGGTTTCCTCGGTGTGTACCCAGCAGTGGGATTACTGGGTCGATTGGCAGTTCTATTTCCAGTTTTTAAATTCTTTGAACAGTATAGCAAAGTGATATGTGTACAGTAGGAAACTTTAAAAAAAAAAAGAAAATCTTCCGATGGACATCTAGGTTGCTTCCATGTCCTAGCTATTGTAAACAGTGCTGCGATGAACATTGGGGTACAAGTGACTGTTTCAATTCTGGTTTCCTCGGTGTGTACCCAGCAGTGGGATTGCTGGGTCGATTGGCAGTTCTATTTCCAGTTTTTAAATTCTTTGAATAGTATAGAAAAGTGATATGTGTACAGTAGGAAACTTTAAAAAAAAAAAAAGAAATTTTTATTTTATCAAAAATGCAGTTGCATATATTCTCCCAACTTTATTAAGATATAATTCACATATAACTGTGTAAGTTTAAGGTGTACAATGTGTTAGTTTGATACGCTTACGTATTCCAAAATGATTACCACCCATTGACTTTAAAAATTGCACAATGTAAGAGTTGCAAGTTAAGTTTTATTTGGGGCAATATGAGGACTGCAGCCCAGGAGCCAGCACATCAAAGAGCTCTGAGAAACTGCTGCAAAGAGGTAAGGGGGAAGAACAGTATATATGTGATTTTGGTAAAGGGCAAGTACATGCAATCAAACACATTTTTTAGAAAGTTTCTGCTGGTCTTGTGAAGCTTCTGCTAGTCATTGATGAACATTGGGGTACAAGTGACTCTTTCAATTCTGGTTTCCTCGGTGTGTACCCAGCAGTGGGATTACTGGGTCGATTGGCAGTTCTATTTCCAGTTTTTAAATTCTTTGAACAGTATAGCAAAGTGATATGTGTACAGTAGGAAACTTTAAAAAAAAAAAGAAAATTTTATTTTATCAAAAATGCAGTTGCATATATTCTCCCAACTTTATTAAGATATAATTCACATATAACTGTGTAAGTTTAAGGTGTACAATGTGTTAGTTTGATACGCTTACGTATTCCAAAATGATTACCACCCATTGACTTTAAAAATTGCACAATGTAAGAGTTGCAAGTTAAGTTTTATTTGGGGCAATATGAGGACTGCAGCCCAGGAGCCAGCACGTCAAAGAGCTCTGAGAAACTGCTGCAAAGAGGTAAGGGGGAAGAACAGTATATATGTGATTTTGGTAAAGGGCGAGTACATGCAATCAAACACGTTTTTTAGAAAGTTTCTGCTGGTCTTGTGAAGCTTCTGCTAGTCACGGGAAACAGTCATCACCCTGAAGGATTTAGTGCTGTTTTAGATATGAGGAGATACAAAAACTGAGCTCATAAAATCAGCACCTGAGAATATCTAACTATCTGAACACCTGTCCTGCCAGTTTTCCCAGAGCACAGAGTGCCTCATTTTTGCCCTCCACCCTCCTGAACTCCTTTAGGAAGTATTGGAGGTGAGCAGTTGCCGCAGCACATGATTTAATCCTTGTGGAGATAGATGGCAAGCACCCATAGCCAGTGCCAATTTGTGGTTCACACACCATAGTATTATCATGAATAATGCTATTCACAGTTCATCTTTGTCAGTAATGCTGCAATGAACGTGGCAATGCAGGTTTCTCTTTGAGGTCCTGACTTTATTTCCTTTGGATATGCCCAGGAGTGGGATTGCTGGATCATATGGCAATTCTGTTTTTAGTTCTCTGAGAAGCCTCCATTCTGTTTTCCACAGTGGCTGCACTAGTACTTACATCCTCACCAATAATGCCCAAGGATTCCCTTTTCCCCATATCCTAGCCAGTACTTGTTCTTTCTTGTGTTTTTGATGATAGCCATGCTTCCCTGGTAGCTCAGCTGGTACAGAATCCGCCTGCAATGCAGGAGACCCCGGCTCGATTCCTGGGTTGGGAGGATCCACTGGAGAAGGGATAGGCTGCCTGCTCCAGTATGCTTGGGCTTCCCTTGTGGCTCAGCTGGTAAAGAATCCACCTGCGATGTAGGAGACGTGGGTTCGATCCCTGGGTTGGGAAGATCCCCTGGAGAAGGGAAAGGCTACCCACTCCAGCTTTCTGGCCTGGAGAATTCCATGGACTGTACAGTCCATGAGGTCACAAAGAGTTGGACATGGCTAAGCAACTTTTACTTTCACATATTCTAATTAGTGTGAGTGATATCTTCCTGTGGTTTTGATTTGCATTTCCCTGATGATTAGTAATGTTGAACATCTTCTCATGTACCTGCTGGACATCTTTTCATGTACCTCCTGACCATTTGTAGTTCTTTGAAAAAATGTCTATTCAATTCCTCTCCCTGTTTTTTTTCTCTGCCTGTTTTACTCAGATTGCTTGGTGTTGTTTATGCTTTTCATTTCATTTATTTTTTGCTATGGAGTTATTAACAATTGAATTCTTTATATATTTTGAATATTAACCTCTTATTAAATATATATGATTTGCAAATATTTTCTCCCATTTGGTAGACTGCCTTTTCATTTTGTTGTGGTTTTCTTTACTGTGCAGAAGCTTTTTGGTTTGATCTAGTCCTACTTGTTTATTTTTGCTTTTATTACCTTCACTTTTGGTCCAAATAATTTTAAAAAGTCATTTCCAGGACTGGTGTCAAAAATCTTGTTCCCTATGTTTTCTTCCAGGAGTTTGATGATTTCATGTCTTATGTTCAAGTCTTTATTTTGAGTTGATTCTTGTATATGGTGTAGGATAGTAGTTATACGCATCTTTTTAAATGTGTGTTTTTAAACTTCAAAAAGTATGCTTCCTTGGGGGTATCAGATCATTATTATTATCTCTACCTGTAGGGGTGAGGTGCCTTTAAAAAAATTCTCTATTCTCTCAACTCTAATTTGTCCCCTGCTTTTCTTCTTTATTCTTTCTTCTCTCATCTCACAAATCATAATTCTTTGGCACTGAGCCAGTTGCCTAAAATCATAGTGTATCACAGCAACAAGAATCCATTGGATTTTGTTTGTTTGTTTTACTTTATAAGAGGTCTAGTCTGACTTGTATACTTCTGCTGGCATACCTGGTGGGTGGGTCAGTGAGGTTCCCTAGGATCTGAGTCAGTCCATAGCCAGCCATTCTGTGACTCAAACAGGCACTGCAAGAGATTAATAGTCAGGTAGCCAGGCACTGTGCTAGATCCTGGATGTATTCCTTAAAAGGCAAGTTCATATATAGAGCTTTAGTTTCTTTAGGTAGATATATTCCTAAGTATTTTATTCTTTTCGTTGCAATGGTGAATGGAATTGTTTCCTTAATTTCTTTTTCTACTTTCTCATTATTAGTGTATAGGAATGCAAGGGATTTCTGTGTGTTGATTTTATATCCTGCAACTTTACTATATTCGTTGATTAGCTCTAGTAATTTTCTGGTGGAGTCTTTAGGATTTTCTATGTAGAGGATCATGTCATCTGCAAACAGTGAGAGTTTTACTTCTTCTTTTCCAATTTGGATTCCTTTTATTTCTTTTTCTGCCCTGATTGCTGTGGCCAAAACTTCCAGAACTATGTTGAATAGTAGCGGTGAAAGTGGGCACCCTTGTCTTGTTCCTGACTTTAGGGGAAATGCTTTCAGTTTTTCACCATTGAGGATAATGTTTGCTGTGGGTTTGT
>SJYT01063323.1:139892-162741 GCA_006410635.1 Cephalophus harveyi | reverse complement strand
TAGGTTTATTAACATTAATACACTTTATTGGACAAATTTTTAATATTGTGCATATGGACTGAATTTTTACTTTATGATAAAAGCTAGGAAACTTAACTAGGAATTATTATAGATTAGACCTTTATTAAAAATATTTATAAAAACTAAAACTTGACATTGCAAGTGAAAATACTCCTTTTGGGAATAAAGATATATATGTAAAGACACATGGAAAACATTCAAAAGCTTGCTAACTACTGTTCCTCATACATTTTGAGCATATTGAATATATAGAATACATATGTATGTTTATATATACACACGCACTAATACACATTTCTATATCACTGACCTGTGTCTTTCAAGCAGCCTCACATTTTCTTCCTAAAAATGACTGCTGTGGCCTTAATGACCTGTCACTAATTTAAACTGCAATACATGAAAGGGTTTCAAAACAGGAGGGGCATATTTTGCTGCAGTATTCATTCATGGTGATGGTTTCCTTTCTGCATGTTATTAATTTGTGTGTGTCTCTCGTTTAGACCATTTGTTGGCAGAATTCAGTCCTATAAAGACTGACTGTTATGTTTACAGTCCCTTATGGTTGGAAAGCATAGTTATTATCTTGCAGAAATGAAGCACGACTAATAATCCTCTGAAACAGTGGGCCCAGAGCAGACTGGTTGAGAAATGAGACATCCTAGGTCGAGGTTTATCAGAAACTTTTAAGCTCCCAAAGAATGATGTATGGTTCTGCAGAAGGCAATGTACTATTAAATCATGGAACATTTACCATCTGGTCAAACCCTCCACCTTCAAGAAACACAGGTTCTACCTGAAGACTTGTTTCCCTTGAAAATCTCCATGGATGAATATTACAAGACCTTCTTCAGTAAGAAGCATTTCACTGAGCCTTTCATAAATCCATTCTCGTCTTTTAATCCCTGTTCTATTTTTGTCCCTTAATCAGTCACGAACATGAGTAATTCACTTTTAGTTCATAAAACTGAAAATAATAATTGACTACTTAGCCTTCTTTCTTTAAAGCTTAAAATCTCTAATTTCCTTAATAATGTGCATTTCTTTAATTATGCTCATCACCCTTGTCTGAGTTTTCTCATTTCCCCTCATTTTTGGGCAAGTGTTTGTTTTTATCTCTTTGCATGCTATTAAAATGGGACTTAATTATCTTAAATGTAAAATGCATGAAAATATATTAAGAGGATTACTCTCTAGTCTATACATTTCACATGATTTTCAATACAAACTTTCTTCAATTACCATTTGAAGTCAGCTTTCAGTGGGCTATCACCCTCAAGGGACCCCCCTACCCATTATCACCACCCAGGCATTCTAGGAACTTGCATTAAAAAACCTCTCCCAAAGCATCTTCTGAACTGACTGAAAGCATCTTCTGTTAAACAGTTAAATTACATTGTTTCAACAAACTCAACACCAAAGTGCTAACATTTTTCAAAATGTCATTTTCAAAGTACTCATCTGTTCAGTGAAAAATGACATGTGAATTGTGGCTAGCAAGGCTTCACATCTACTTCTCAGATAAGGTGAATAATGTATTTTCATAGTTTTGTTTTAGCGTAAGAGTCAAGATTTTGAAACTCGTCTAATCATGAGTTTATTTATTTTCCTATTACAGCTAATTCAATTAATGAAGACATAATATAATATTAAATATTGAGTTTACCTACAGAAATATTAGAAGCATACCACTGAGAACTTTCAAGAGGATGTTTGTACACATATGAAAATAGTACACCTTGAGATAGAATGGAATAATCTAGTTTTTTTTCTGAAGAGATGGCAACAGTAATATCAAGATCAGTGAACTACAAAAAATTGCATTAGAAGGTTCTAGCAGTAGGAGCACTTATAACACGTGGCTTGAACAAAATTAATAGCTTTTAATTTATTATGTTATAATTAAGGTGTATATTTTCAAATACTTTTCATGCAGATTCTTCTGATTTATAAAAATAGTAGAAATAATAATTTTGCTAGAAACTGGAAAAAGACTAGACATTTTCCTGATTAAAAAAGAATGACTCTGGTTAAAAAAAAAAGAAACATGAATTTGCCATCACTAACTTGAAATATCAGCCTAAAGGTCTAGAAGTGTCTATAATTAGATTTTGTACTAAGTTCCCTTTCATCAAACCTATTTACTTAAAAGGAATTAGGTCAGACTTTTACAAAGGCAGTAAGAAAGAGTATCTGTGACAGATTTATTCAAATTCTCCATTGTTCTATTAAAATGTGCCCTTTGACCTTCCTATAGCTAGTGCTGAATAATAAAGAGTGGCCAAGCTTCCTGACTATTACTGGCAATAAGTCATACCTATTGAGATTCAAAATGGAGATAAAATATACTTCATTCATTCACTCATTCACTCATTACTCAGGGCTTGTGCTAGGTACTAGGGTGGAGCTGGGGTCAGAATTTATAAGGCAAAAGTCCAGGCTCCATATTTCCAGGCTGATATGAAGATAAGACGTATACTCAAGTAATTACCAATTGGTAAATATAGGGGAAAGAGAAAACAATACTCTGATAATTCAGAGAATGTATGTGAACAAATCTAGACCTTAATCCAGTATAAGTTAAAAATTTATCATTCGGGAGCTTCTAAGTGACATTAATAAATTGACACTTGAAAACAGGAGAATTTATGATTTCAGTGGTTAGGACATCTACCTCAAAATCAATTTCTCAATTCTAGCCTTGGTTTATTTCAGAATTCTGCTTTCCTTTCTGTCCAACATAATTATTTTTAAGAACAGAATGGGAAAATAAATCTTGACTGGGATCAATTACATCAATTTCCTTTAAAGATTTAAAAAGATGCATATTGAAACATGTATACTATCATGTAAGAATGAAGCACCAGCCTATGTTCAATACCGGATACAGGATGCTCGGGGCTGGTACATGGGGATGATCCAGAGAGAGGAAATGGGGTGGGAGGTGGGAGGGGGATTCAGGATTGGGATCTCATATACACCCATGGTGGATTCATGTCAATGTATGGCAAAACCAATACGGTATTGTAAAGTAAAATAAAGTAAAAATTAAAAAAATAAAAAATAAAAAGATGCATAGTTTTCAAATATATTAATATATATGCTTTCTGATTATAAAAGTAAAACAAGCTCATTGTTACAAGTCCAGACAAAAAAGGAGGTGAAAACTAAATTTATAATGCTGCCATCCAGAGATTAAACTGTTAATTTTATCAGGTTAAATAGAAAATATAGGCTATTCAATGAACATACTATCTTATAATGAATATTCTACACTTAATTCAAGGAAAAAAGTCTGTTCATCATGTACTCACGACTGTGTTATTGTGAAATCTAACAGATGCATACTTGACATACAGTATCACAAAAAACTTTTGAGTGTAATGCCATGAACAAGAAGAATTGTAAACTAAAACTGTTCCACCAGAATGTTGAATAACTGCTAAATCTGAAACTACACCAGAATTAAAAAAAAAATTCAGGCTCAGAATACTTGCCAAAATTGCTCAAAACTCTAATGAAGGAATGTTAGTATATTAAAAGTGTGAAGTATCCAAAAAAGATTACTCTGGACAACTGGGGTTTATAGGCAAAAAAATAAACATTGAAAAGAGGGAATATGATGTACAGAGCAGAGGTTTCCAGTCTTCCTTCTCAGCACCATTTGTATCTCAGTAATTTTTTAGTGTTGCCTCAAAGTCAAAGAAAATAGCTAACAATTCTGTTGATTACATGGTTCAGTTCAGTCACTCAATCGTGTCTGACTCTTTGCAACCCCATAAACCTCAGCACGCCAGGCCTCCCTGTCCATCTAGGCTCAAACAATTTAATAAATATATATATATGTCTTAATAATTTAGTGGTCATTAAAAAAATAATATCCACTTTTAAAAGAAATGGATTTTTATTTCATTTTTAAATAGCCTCAGTTGGGTTGGTACAGTTTGGTAACGCTGGGTATATCTTATCCCACCACCCTATTGTCACCATATTGCTAAGTCACTTCAGTCATGTCCGACTCTGTGTGACCCCACAGATGGCAACCCACCAGGCTCCCCCGTCCCTGGGATTCTCCAGGCAAGAACACTGGAGTGGGTTGCCATTTCCTTCTCCAATGCAGGAAAGTGAAAAGTGAAAATGAAGTCGCTCAGTTGTGTCCAACTCCTAGCGACTCCATGGACTGTAGCCTACCAGGCTCCTGCGTCCATGGGATTCTCCAGGCAAGAGTACTGGAGTGGGTTGCTATACTCACTCCTAAATAAATGGTTGTCTTTGAAAGATTTGATGCCTCTGATGTGCAAACTTCTGATCTTTTTATTACAGAGCATGTAAATCCAACTTGGGATATATAATATACATTAATTACATGCAGCCAAAAGGAATCATCCTCTTATGGATGGAGTCTCATGGAACGTCCATGCCACTGGGTAACAGGTCCCCATAGAGCCACTTTCAGACTCTCCTATATTTCTATCCATATAAGTGCTTGTTACATTAAATAAGCCTACAGTCTACCTTTATAACAAATAATCCCATAATTAAACATATAATCTAAAAAGTGGCTGAATATTACCTGCAAATGGAATAAAAAATATGCATTTTAAACAATCTTTTGTTAAAGTAAAGAAGCAATAACAAAGCCCTCTTGGCTTATAAAATAATCAGTCAAAGTAATCCTAAAAAGATCCTGTGGCAGGCAGAATAATGTCCTCTCCTTCCCCTAAAAGATATTCATGTGTGAGATCCTGGAATCTGTGAATATGTTACACATGGGAAAAAAGGATTCAGGCTGCAGATGGAATTAAGGATACTTATCAGCTGACTTTAAAACTGGAAGATTATCTTGGATTATCCGGGTAAACCCAATGTAATCACAAGGATCCTTAAAAGTGGAAGGAGGCAGAATATGATGAAGGAAGGAAGGAAGGAAGGAAGGATTTGTAGGGAAGAAACAGAAGATGCAGTATGATGACTTGACCTGCTATTGCTAGCTTTACAGAGGAAGGGAGCCACAAGCTTTACAGAGGAATGGAGCCCACAAGCCAAGGAATGTGGGCAGCCTCTAGAAGTTAGAGAAGGCAAGGAAACAAATTCTTCCCTAGAGTCTGCCACATTTTGACTTTAGCCTAGTGAGATTCAAGCTCACTTCTAACTTACAGAAGGTGAAGGTGAAGTTGCTCAGTCGTGTCCGACTCTTTGCGACCCCGTGGACTGTAACCTGCTAGGCTTCTCCGTCCGTGGGATTCTCCAGGCAATACTGGAGTGGATTGCCATTTCCTTCTCCAGGGGATCTTCCCAACCCAGGGATCGAACCTGGGTCTCCCGCATTGGAGGCAGACGCTTTAACCTCTGAGCCACCAGGGAAGCCAGAAATGTAAGATAATAAATTTGTGTTGTTTTTTTTAAGTCACTACATTTGCAGTATGGTTTTTCCAGTAGTCAGGTATGGATAAAAGAGCTGGACCATAAAGAAGGCTGAAGGCCAAAGAATTGATGCTTTTGAACTTTGGTGCTGGAGAAGACTCTTGAGAGTTCCTTGGACTGCAAGGAGATTAAACCAGTCAATCCAAAAGGAAATAAACCCTGAGTATTCACTGGAAGGACTGATGCTGAAGCTGAAGTTCCAATACTTTGGCTACCTGATGTGAAAAGTTGACTCACTGGAAAAGACCCTGATGCTGGGGGAAATTGAGGGCAAGAGGAGAAGGAGCGACAGAGGATGAGATGGTTGGATGGCATCACCGAATCAATGTACATGAGTTTGAGGAAACGCAGGGAGTTATGATGGACAGAGAAGCCTGGCGTGCTGCTGTTCATGGGGTCGCAAAGAGTCAGACATGACTTAGCGACTGAACAACAACAACATTTATGGTAACTTATTAACAGCAGCCACGGAAAGATTAATATAGATTCCCAAATGATACTAATAACAATCAGAAACAACTGCAGTTATAAATGTTTCAGGTCAACTGGATGAGCTAATGATATGTAAACTGCCAATACTGTATTCCTTGGCTAACCTCACCAAGGAAAAAAAGAGAGAGGACTCAAATAAATAAAATCAGAAATGAAAGAGATGTTATAATTGATATCAGAAACACAAAGGATAAGAAACTACTATGATACAGTTATAGGCCAACAAAATAGACAACCTAGAAGAAATGGGTAAATTCCTAGAAATATACAACCTACAAAGCCTGAATCATGATGAAATAGAAAATCTGAACAGATCAGTTGCTAGCAAAAAAGACTGGATCAATAATCAAAAACCTCTTAACAAACAAAAGTCCATGACCAAAAGCCTTCACTAGTGAATTCTACCAAACTTTCAAAGGAGAACTAACACAATTCCTTTTCAAACTCTTCCAAAAAATAGAAGAGGGGGAAATTTCTAAATACATTTTAAAAGACCAACATCACTCCGATACCAAAACCAAACAAGGATGCCACAAAAAAAGAAAATTACAGACCAATATCCCTGCTGAATATAGATGAAAAAACCCTCAACAAAATATTAGTAAACCAAATTTAACAATAAATTAAAAGGATCATAAACCATGATCAAGTGGGATTTATTCGAGGAATCCAAGACTAGTTCAACATCTGCAAACTAGTTAATGTTAACCACCAGGTTAACAAAATGAAGAGTGAAAAACCATGTGGTCATCTCAATAGAGAGAGAAAATGTACTTGACAAAATTCAACATCCATTTATGATAAAAAAAACTCTTAACAAAGAGGGTATAGAGGGAATGTATCTCAACATAACAAAGGCTATATATGACAAGATCACAGTTAACATCATACGCAGCGGTAAAAAGCTGCAAGTTATTCCTCTAAGATCAGGAACAAGACAAGGATGCCTACTCTCCCCCACTTTTATTCAACATAGTGTTTGGAAGTCCTAGTCACAGCAATTGGGCAAGGAAAAAAAAAGGCATCCAAACAGGGAAGGAAGAAGCAAAACTGACAGTATTTGCAGATGACATGATATTATACATAGAAAATCCTGAAGATGCCATCAAAAAACTGTTAGAACTAAAAAATTTAGTAAAATTGTAGGCTACAAGATCAACACAAAACCCTGCATTTCTCTATACTAGTAATAAACTATCTGAAAGAGAAACGAGGAAAAAAATCCCATTTCCAATTATAACAAAAGAATAAAATATCTAGGAATAAGTTTAACCAAGGAGGTGAAAGGTCCGTATACTTAAAACCGCTGCTGCTGCTGCTACTAAGTCGCTTCAGTCGTGTACATGACATTAAT
The DNA here is from genome assembly GCA_006410635.1 of Cephalophus harveyi. NCBI lineage: Eukaryota > Metazoa > Chordata > Mammalia > Artiodactyla > Bovidae > Cephalophus > Cephalophus harveyi. Next base: position 155,453 of record SJYT01063323.1, on the reverse strand, counting down.
TAAAGAAACTGAAGAAGACACAAATAAGTGGACAGATAGTCAGTGCTCATAGATTGGAAGAATAACTATTGATAAAACATCCATACTACCCAAAGCAATGTACAGATTCAATGCAATAGTTATCAAACCTCCAATAGTATTTTTTACACTCTAAATAGAAGAAACAATCCTAAAATTTGTGAGGAGCCACAGAAGACCCTGGATAGCTAAAGCAATCTTGAAAAAAGGAACAAAGCTGGAGGCGTCACATGTCCTGATTTCAAACTATATAACAAAGCTAGAGTAATTAAATAGTATGGTACAGGCATAAAAATACAGACACAGATCAGTGGAACAAAACAGAGAGCCCAGAATAAAACCTGTACACTTACAGTCAATTAATTTACAACAAAAGAGCCAGGAATACACAATGGGGAAGAACAGCCTCTTCAATAAATGATATTCGGAAAATGGTACAACCACATGCAAAAGAATGAAATTGCATCACTTATCTTACACCATATGCAAAAATTAACACAAAATGAATCAGAGACTTGAATCCATAAGACCTGAAACCACAAAACTCCTAGAATATAAAAGAGACAGTAAGCTCCTTGACACAGGTCTTGGCAATAATTTTTTGATTCTGACACCAAAAGAACAACAGTGAAAATTAACAACTGAGACTACATCAAATTAAAAAGCTCCTGCACAGCAAAGGAAGCTATCAACAAATGAGAAGGCAACCTACTGAATGGAAGAAAATAACTGCAAACCATTTATCTGATAAGGGCCTAATATCTAAAATATACCGAGAACTCACACATTTCAGTACTAAAAAGCAAACAATGCAATAAAAAATGGGCAGAAGATCTGAATACTCATTTTTCCAAAGAAGACATACAGATGGCCAACTGACACGTAAAAGAAACTCAGTATTATTATCATCAGAGAAACATGAATCAAAAATCACAACGAGATACCACTCCACTCCTGTCACAATGACTATCACCAATAAGACAAGAAATAACAAGTGTTGGTAAGGATGTGGAGAAAAGCAAACCCTTGTGTACTGTTGGTGGGGATGCAAATTAGTGCAGCCACTATGGAAAACAGTACTTAGGTTCCTCAAAAAACTAAAATTAGAACTACCATTTGATCCAACAATCTCATTTCTTATCTGAGGAACTGAAACCATTAGCTCAAAAGGATATCCACACCCCCATGTTCATTGCAGCATTAATTACTGTAGCCAAGATATGGAAGCAACCTAATCCTAACAATGGGTAAATTGTGGAATATATATGCAATAGAATATTACTCAGGCATAAAGAACAAAATCTTGCCATCTGTGACATGTTTTGATCTTGAGGATATTATGCTAAGTGAAGTCAGTCAGATACAGAAAGACAAATACTGTATGATCTCTCTTGTATGTGGAATTAAAAACAAACAAAAAAACAAAAACCAAAAAAAACCAAGCTCATAGAAACAGAACAGATTGGTGGCTGCAAGAGGTCAGGGGTGGGAGAAATAGTGAACTTTTTTTTTTCTTTCTGTTTTTAGTTTATATAGATTGAATAAAAAGTTTTTAAAAGCCTAAATATAAAATAAACCTATAGTTGTTCATTCAAAGAATTTTACTGGTGTGTACTTGAAACATAGCTTTTTGCCTTTGTTCATTTTCCTTCCTGTTTAACAATGATGTAATGGCTATACAAAAGATAAAAATTTTTGTATTATGCTCTGATATGATTTTCCAAGCTATGTAAGCTTAGGCAAAATATTATACATTTCCATATGCAAAATACCAAAGGGAATATTTTCAGTTCCTACTTAGATGGGATTATGGTGGGTGGTGGGGTTATGGGATTATGGGGGTGTGGATATCCTTTTGAGCTAATGGTTTCAGTTCCTCAGATAAGAAATGAGATTGCTGACAGCTGGACAAGGGAAACCTTTTTTGTATACAATTGTTATGGAAAAAGCCCTACTGTCAGTGTATATATGCTTTTATAAACTGAAAATATTCATTCAAAATTCAAAACAGTCTGTGTTTACCTGTGGTTAAAGGCAGGTGTGTGATGCTGTTCAAACAGGTCAGGGTGAACCACGTGGATGACAGGGTAGCCCCAGAAAACAGGAGGAGCAGAATTAGTTTCAGCATACCCCTGATAAAATCTGCAAACCTGAAAAGAAACAATGTATTAATCCTAGCTGGATTTTTAAAATACTCTTTACATCAATGACACACTTTAATTAAACAATAATATCTTGAAACTTTTCAATACATTCTTTTAAAAGCAAGTTTTGTTTTAAAAAACTGATTCATTTTATGTGCTTGTGTGCATGAGTATGTGATAAGTGTTGCTCTGATTTTTTTTTCTTTTAAAAAACACATAAAATGTGATCTCTGTTATGTATCTATTAATATAAGTTACAGGATAGATTCTTAGTTTTTAATTGCCACTTTTACTTTCATTATATATTTTTCTATAATTTCCAAACATCCTATAATGAGCACATAATGTCCTGCTGCTAAGCTGCTAAGTCACTTCAGTCGTGTCCGACTCTGTGCGACCAAAGAGACAGCAGCCCACCAGGCTCCGTCATCCCTGGGATTCTCCAGGCAAGAACACTGGAGTGGGTTGCCATTTGCTTCTCCAATGCATGAAAGTGAAAAGTGAAAGTGAAGCCGCTCAGTCGTGTCTGACCCTCAGCGACCCCATGGACTGCAGCCTTTCAGGCTCCTCCGTCCATAGGATTTTCCAGGCAAGAGTACTGGAGTGGGGTGCCATTGCCTTCTCCAACATAATGTCCTAGTCTTAGAAAATGGGCCAATGTTGATAAAAACTTACAAAGACAGCTCTCCCAAAATTCAAAGTCACTTAGAGCCAAATATAAATCCCTACATCAGAGCCTTTGGGGTCCTTCCTATATGATCTGGTTTCTGCCTCCACTTTCCCTTGCCTTACTATTCTTCACTCTCACAGCCCTGCTTCTGTTTCTCCTACATACTAAGGTTGTTTCCCATAGCAGCTGTAGCTTCTGCCCCTATCCTGGAGTGCTGGCATCTCTAGACTGTCAGATGACTTACTTCTGCTTACTCCTTAGGTCATTCAGGTCTCAGTTCAGGAAGGCTCTCTGTGCCCTCCCCAACCCATCCTCACACTATTTTCTCCATGGTATTTATTGAAATGTCTCTTGCTTTTGCATTTATTGTTTTTCTTCCCTATCAGACTGTAAGGTTTGTAAGAGCCAAGAACATACCTCTAGAATACTGAATGTATTCTACAAAATTTGTTCATAATGTTTTATAGCATTTTAAGTTCTCGAAAATCCTGCTTTGTCTTAAATTATAATGAAACTCCTGGTAGAGGTACTTACTATTTAGTCATGACCAAAACCCTGTCCATTTGCCAACTGTTTTTCCTCATCTGCTGATGAACCACTGATTGTATAAGCACAACTGTCTGGCTCTGCCTGTACACAACTTACTCTGTCCTTCAGAATTGCTCCTACTGTAGAAAAACTGATCCCATCACAAATATAACATCTACCATGTTTTCTCTTTGCTTTTGTAAAATAGATTTTAATTTCTGTTGTAATGATATGACTTGCAATACTCTCTTTCATTTTGCACTTATTTGACATGACATGGTTAATCATGTTTGTCAAGTGTTATCTAGACTGAAACGACTTCCTATGAGAGCTGATGCCATCTTTTGGTGGGAAAAATGATGCACCTTTGCCCATGGACTGGTTAGTTCTCTACTATGAAAGTTGACAAAAAGAAAATTCTTATGTACTCTGAAAAATGTTCCACAGCTTGATGGAAATGCTCAAGAAAATCCAAAAGCTTTGTTTTAATTCTATGCTCATTACTTTTTTGGTTTATATTAAGTGATGTGGCATGAACTTACTGGGGAGATAGGCAGATGGCTGGTGTGAGAGAATAAAACAGTTTTCTAGTACAACCAGTTGAGTGAAGTTGAACAGTTAGTAAGTTTTCCAGGGCCTGATCACATAAGACTAAACTGACCACTCTGGTCCACCAATTTTGGACACCTAGTCCTTTCAAATGGGCTAATACCATCAAAGGGTACTGTTAAAACCAAAGTAGTACATTTAGTAGTAACCTTGAGTAGTGTGTGAAAATCAAAGTGTTAGTCGCTCAGTTGTGTCTGACTCCTTGCAATGTCATGGACTGTAGCCTGCCAGGCTCCTCTGTCCATGGAATTCTCCAGGTAAGAATACTGGAGTGGGTTGCTAGTCCCTTCTCCAGGAGAATCTTCCCTATTCAGGGATAGAACCTGGGTCTTCTGCATTGCAGGAATTCTCTTTACCATCTGAACCGCCAGGGAAGCCCAACCTTTAGTAACATAATCACACGCATGAAAAAACAACCACCTAAAGTACTCATGTCTATAAGGAGATTCCATTCTAGGGACCCCATAAAGGCTGTTTTGAATATAATTTAAAAATTAATTTTAGGCTTAGAAGATATTACAATTGACTTTGGATTCCACAGTAAGGGTTATACTTTTTAAAACTTCCGTTTCAACAATTTTAAAACAGAAATGTCCTCATTCTAATTTTCCCCTCTAGTTCTATTTCCATAAAGTTAAAATTAAGGGTTTGTAGAAAAAATACAGAGAAAGGCATATATGTCATTTCTGATATATAATGTGTCTCTCTTTGACTGATGTGATGCTCAGAAAAGGATTTGGTAAATGATGACTCACTATCTTTGGTTTGGAGATTTAATTAGAAAGATTAAATAGGATTCTTATCAAAAGTGATAGTATCAGTGCAGTGATTTCATACAAATAGCTGTGCTCATATTCTTCTTTAGCTTTTTGATTTTATTATATTTCCTAACTTATAAAAACCTCAGAAAAAGTGATTTAGAAATAAGTGTCAATTTATTCTTTTATTAGCCCAGAACACTATGCAAACTATAAGGTCTAGATATAATATTATCCTGTGTCAATTATGTTTAAGTATTTAGACAGTTAGGTGCTTCACATATCTTACTTGATCTCCCCAAATATGTAGCTATATTCTTCCCTTCCTGGTAAAGTTGATTACCCAAGTTTGTTTTTGATTAGGGTAAAATGATTTGGAAAGTGAATGAATTTTTTTTTTTTTTTGGCTTATAAACCACAGAAATTTATTTCTCACAGTTCCAGAGGTTAGAAGTCTGAAATTGGGGTGCCAGCACGGTCGAGTTCTGGTAAGGCCCTCTTCTGGGCTGCAGACTGCCGACTGCTCTCTGCGTCCTCACATGGTAGAAGCACAGGGGAGCTCTCGTGGTCCTTTTTATGAGTCCTACATTAGTGATCATTTCCTTCTTAGAGTACCTGACATTGCACTTCCCTAGGTTTCTTCCTACATGTCTGCTCACTCATTTGTCTTTGGAGTTCTTTAAACTCAGTCCTAGATTCTTCTCTTTTTTCTTTATACTATTTTTCTAGGTATTCCCACCTATACCTGTTGCTTTACATACAACTTACAGGTAGATGACTCCCAAATTCATATCTGTAACCCAGATTGAAAAGTGAATGAATATTATCTCACTGGAAACACCAAGAGTGGTTTTATAGGTAGTCACCTACATGACTGACATTTTCGTTCTTTACTTTTTTTTAGAATAAATGAGATTTTCCCTTATGCTGACTCATTCTAAAAATGTGCTGTCATATTGGGTTAAGATTAAAGAGAGTTTGATGAAACTCAAAGTCTTTATGGGCATTTTTCATGAAAATGGGATAACCATAGGGTCATACCTGTCAAAGAAGACCAGAAATAAATATTTGCTAATCAGGATACTGACTTTTCATGGAAAATTCTAGATATGTGCTTATGAATGATTCCCTTCAATTCTTTTCTACTCCTGGTAACTATCAATCTGCCTTTGTTATTGTATCATCTTTCCTTGAGTCCCATTTGTAGATGCTGTTCTTTAAAAATATGGCAAGAGGAAGCTTAATACACTGGAAATACATCTCTAGTCTCCAAGAACATTTTACAGTAGACTCCTGAGAAGGTTTCTTGTAGCAGCAAATTCTACCTACTGTGAGTGGATTTTCTTATAGCCTGAACAAGTGTCCTTTTTTTGACTTTTGCCTGTTTTACTTTTCCTTAAATATTAATGTTTATCTACGGTAGCTGAGTTTCCCTTTGGGTTTTTTTTTTTTTATTCTGCTCACTCACATGTTTACCGTAAAATATTCTCACCTTGCCATAGCTATTCCAACAACACAGCCTCCAACTATAGACCAAAATCCAATCCAGCCAGCATCTACCTGTTAAGAAAGTGGCAGACACATTTAATACAAGATTATCATGTTGCAGTTTAGAAGGCATGGAAAAAATCGTCTTTAATCAGTATGTTAATAGCTAAATGGCGTCAAATTTAGGAAATACTATTTAAGAAAATGAATCAAATGAAAGGATTCATGTGTGACTAGTTAATACAAACTCATCTAAATAAATACCAGGAAAGTACTAGGCAATAATTAAGTGCTAAAATGTCTGGTACAAGTCAAAATGTATTAAGAGAACACAGATGAATGGGTGAAAAAGAGGGTTATGGGTGGGAGAGAGAGAGAACACAGGTTGAGTACCTGAGGAGACAAAGAATTTGAGCTGGATTTCAAATGGACAGCTCGTTCTACTCCTGAAGAAAACATTTCCAGCCCTGTCGTTTACTAGCTTTGTGACTCTGGGCAAATCAAGTCTTCTTATCTATACCATGGACGTGAGATAACTTGCTCACAAACCTGAGATCAGCAGTCAACGTACAGGAAGTGCTCAATAAAGGTCAGAGCTGTGGCTGTTACCTGATGCTGTTTCTCCATCATCTAACGTCTTGCCTCTTCCCTACCTTCATGGACAAACTTGCTCAGAGCAATCTACAAATGCTGCCTACGTTTGCTAATCACTCATGTAGCTTTAACTCTTACTATGACTTGCCTTCTGTCGCAACGCGCACCCCATGTCTCAGTTTTCTCATTAGCAGGATGGGGATAACGAGGGTTTTTCTGAGAATTAAATAAGTTAATCAATGCAAAGTGCCCGATACCTGTTAGGTGTCAATACTTGATATTCCATGTGTTCTGAACAATACTGGTGCATTTTGTCTTTTCTCCTTCACCGTCATGGACATCACAATTGCTTATTTTCTTATTTTGTACTTCTGGACTCCTGTAGTAGCAATCTTTTTGCCCAGTATTTCCAGAATAACTATTTCAATCATTTCACTTCCCTGCTCAGAAACAGCTATTGGCTTTCTTTGTGGTTATAGGACAAAGTTTAAAGTTGCCCTGGCACTTGGGAGCTGCCCAAACTAAATTCTATCTCTTAATATTTTTCTAGTCATATTTTTCATTACAGATGTGATAGAACTGGTCAGCTGTCCACAAAAATATATTATACCTTATCCTACCAGGGCATTTAGCTAGTTTACATGTTCTAGCCCATATTCAGCTGCATGGGACCACATGACTAATTTCTCAATAATGGAAGTGGAAAAAAGTGAGGTGTGCCATCTCTAGGCTAGAACCTAGAAGGCAACTGTATGCCTCCTCCAATGCTTTCTTTCCCTCTCTGCCAGCTGGAATCTGGACAGTCAGCCATCTTCACCCATGCATGCAATGACAAGGTTCTAGGAGATAGAAGAGCTTCAAAGTGGAAGCAACCTAGGTGTCTAAATCAGTGTAAGCAAGAGAGCAATCCAAACTGTGAAGAACTGTCCTAGATTATTAGGCAAACCATCCTAGATACCTACGTGAATGAGAAACAAATGTCTTCCTCAGTCTTAGAATTTTGGCATTCTTAGCCTACTCTTAGTATTACAATAACTTTACACAAATCTTCTTGCTCTACCAGTGTCTGGTGCCAGAAGCAAAGATAAATGTTCTCTGGAGAAAAATAACACCAGAAACATAAATCATCTCTACAGTTTTTCTTTCATACTACTGGTATGTGGGGCAAGAGAACTCTCTGTTCTTCAGAACTGCCCCTCTTCTTGCATTTAGCATTCATTAACACTATGGATCATCGAAAAAGCAAAAGAGTTCTGGAAAAACATCTATTTCTGCATTATTGACTATGCCAAAGCCTTTGACTGTGTGGATCACAATAAACTGTGGAAAATTCTGAAAGAGATGGGAATACCAGACCACCTGACCTGCCTCTTGAGAAACCTATATGCAGGTCAGGAAGCAACAGTTAGAACTGGACATGGAACAACAGACTGGTTCCAAATAGGAATAGGAGTACGTCAAGGCTGTCTATTGTCACCCTGCTTATTTAACTTATATGCAGAGTACATCATGAGAAATGCTGGGCTGGAAGAAGCACAAGCTGGAATCAAGATTGCCAGGAGAAATATCAATAACCTCAGATATGCAGATGACACCACCCTTAAGGCAGAAAGTGAAGAGGAACTAAAGAGCCTCTTGATGAAAATGAAAGAGGAGAGTAAAAAAGTTGGCCTGAAGCTCAACATTCAGAAAACGAAGATCATGGCATCTGGTCCCATCACTTCACGGCAAACAGATGGTGAAGAATTGATGCTTTTGAACTGTGGTGTTGGAGAAGACTCTTGAGAGGTCTTGGACTGCAAGGAGATCCAACCAGTCCATCCTAAAGGAGATCAATCCTGGGTGTTCATTGGAAGGACTGATGCTAAAGCTGAAACTCCAGTACTTTGGCCACCTCATGTGAAGAGTTGACTCATTGGAAAAGACTCTGATGCTGGGAGGGATTGGGGCAGGAGGAGAAGAGGATGACAGAAGATGAGATGGCTGGATGGCATCATGGACTCGATGGACATGAGTCTGAGTGAACTCCAGGAGTTGGTGATGGACAGGGAGGCCTGGCGTGCTGCAATTCATGGGGTCGCAAAGAGTTGGACACAAGTGAGCGACTGAACTGAAGTGAACTGAACTGAACACTATGGACTGAGGCCTATTATACTATGAAGTCCCCATAAACATTCTCATCTATCCTCTAGTCACTGGGGTCCTGCATCAGGTGAAGAACCACTGTATATCTGACTGTGCTAATCCTGGTCCTTTCAGGCCATTTTCTGCTTTCTCTACTCATAATATTTGCTTTAGTTAATAACATTCTCCCCAATAATTAGTTAATTTCTTTGCTTGAATTTAATTAATTAATTTGGGAGTGTCCAAATTAATTGGTGGATGTCTATGTGTCCACCAACCCAGAAGATCTGTTTTTATTTAATTTTAAATTTCATTTTAATACCTGGTATAATTCATAGTCCCTGTATCTCTTAAGGGATTGTACAGAGAGACACTTGGAAGGGCTTCTCAGGCTTTGTAACATGAATCATAAGATCTACAAAATCAGCATCATCTGAATGGGTGCTACACTCTTCTTTCCTGAAGTTGAGTATGCTTGGAATACCTGCCATCCAGAAAAAGAGGAAATTAAAAGGTTTTCTCCTTATAGTAAAGATACACTAGGTAATTTGCGTTAATTTTCTGGTTGCAAAGCAGAAAATCTGGAGTGGGAAATACGTCTGAAGGCAGTAGAGAGTCAAGAAAGTAATTCATAATTCTGGAACCATGATATAAGATGAGAAGGAAGCCCGGGTATTTGGGGGCACTTTTTCCTTAGGGGTGTGTCTACTGATTTCAGAAAAGGTAGCTAAGGGGCTGAAAAGCTACTGACAGCCTCATGAATCTAGGAAGAAAAAAAAAAAAACCAGTTTGAGGCCTGTTCTTAGGTGGTTGGCCTTGTAGAAAACCCCAGGCTTTAGCCAGAGACTATACCTAAGAGTGGAGAAGGCAATGGCACCCCACTCCAGTACTCTGGCCTGGAAAACCCCATGGATGGAGGAGCCTGGTGGGCTGCAGTCCATGGGGTCACGAAGAATCGGACACGACTGAGTGACTTCACTTTCACTTTTCACTTTCATGCACTGGAGAAGGAAATGGCAACGCACTCCAGTGTTCTTGCTCCTAGGGACGGGGGAGCCTGGTGGGCTGCCATCTATGGGGTCACACAGAGTCGGACACGACTGAAGTGACTTAGCAGCAGCAGCAGCAGCAGCATACCTAAGAGCAGGGTTCCCTGGGTGGCTTAGTTAGTTGGTAAAGAATCTGCCTGCAATGCAGGAGACCAGGGTTCAATTCCTGGGTCAGAAAGATCCCCTGGAGAAGAAAATGGCAACCCACTCCAAAATTCCTGCCTGGAAAATCCCATGGACGGAAGGAGCCTGGCTGTCTACAATCCATGCGGTCTCAAGAGTCAAATATGACTTGGCAACTAAACCATTACCATGCCTAAGAGTGGTGTAAATGAGAAATGGAACTTTAAAAAAAAAGAAAAAGAAAGAAATGGAACATATTCTGAGGGACTAAAACTCAGTTTTGCTGCTGCTGCTACGTCACTTCAGTCATGTCCAACTCTGTGCGACCCCATAGACGGCAGCCCACCAGGCTCCCCCGTCCCTGAGATTCTCCAGGCAAGAACACTGGAGTGGGTTTCCATTTCCTTTCCCAATGCATGAAAGTGAAAAGTGAAAGTGAAGTTGCTCAGTCATGTACAACTTTTCGCAACCCCATGGACTGCAGTCTACCAGGCTCCTCTGTCCATGGGATTTTCCAGGCAAGAGTACTGGAATGGGGTGCCATTGCCTTCTCTGAAAACCCAGTTTTAAATGATCTCAATTCTTGAAACTGGATTAAGTGATTCTTAGACTCCTAAGAAAAAATATAAATACTTTCTAGAGGAAAACAACACCATTTCAAGCTTAAGTTATTGCTACAACTTTTCATATACTATGTTGAGCACTCAGTCAAAAATAACTGAACACATATGAAAACATGAATGAATATCACAAATATAAAGAGACCCACAAGGGATCCAGATAAAGGGATTAGGAAATATAGACTTAAAATAACTATTTTTAATAGTTTCAAAAACAATAAAAGATAAGATCAAGCATTTCTACAGAAATTTGGAAACTATGAAAAAGCATCGAATAAAAATTTTATAACTTAAGAACATAATAGTTGAAATTAACTCATAGGTGAGTTTAACAGCATATTAGAGCTGAAAACTGAAATTATAAGTTGGAAGAAAAGCTAGGTAAAATATTCAGTTTGAACAGAGAAAGGCAAAGGATAGAAAATTCAGAACAGAGAGTAAAAGACACAGGAAAGAAGTGTGAAAGTAGAACACGTATGGTTAGAATTACTGAAGGAAAAAGAAAGAGAGAAAATGAAACATAAGCTTTGAAGGGACATTGGCTAAGAATTTTCTGAAACTGGTGAGACATTAAGCCATAGATTCAAGAAGTCCTAGAAACCCTGAGCAGAATAAATGTGTTTCATTTTGAATTGCTTTTTTTCAGTTCAGTTCAGTTCAGTTGCTCAGTCGTATCTGACTCTGCGACCCCGTGAACCGCAGCACGCCAGACTTCCCTGTCCATCACCAACTCCCGGAGTCCACCCAAACCCATGTCCATTGAGTTGGTAATGCCATCCAACCATCTCATCCTCTGTCGTCCCCTTCTCCTCCTGCCCTCAATCTTTCCCAGCATCTGGGTCTTTTCCAAAGAGTCAGCTCTTCTCATCAGGTGGTCAAAGTATTGGAGTTTCAGCTTCAACATCAGTCCTTCCAATGAACACCCAGGACTGATCTCCTTATGACCTATTCTTATTTTTTTAATTGAGCATACTTGATTTACAGTATTATATGAGTTTCAGGTGATTCAGTATTTTTACAGATTATATTCCACTAAAAGTTATTGCAAAATAATGGCTCTAATTCCCTGTGCTATAAAATGAATCCTGTTGATTACGTATTTTATACACAGTAGTTTGTATTTCTTAGTCCCATACCCCTAATTTGTTTCTCCCCATTTTCCTCTTCCTTTTGGTAACCACTAGTTTGTTTTCTATATGTGAGTCTGTTTCTGTTTTGCATATACATTCATTTGTAATATTTTTTTGATTCTGCATATAAGTGATATATCTGACTTACTTCACCAAGCATAATATTCTCTAGGTATATCCATGTTGTTGCAAATGGCAGAATTAAATCTCTTTTATGGCTGAGTAATACCCGGTTGTGGGCCTCCCAGGTGGCTCAGTGGTAAAGAATATGCCTGCAAAGCAGGAGCTGCAGAAGACGTGGGTTTGATCCCTGGGTCTGGAAGATCCTCTGGAGGAGGCAATGGCAACCCATTCCAGTATTCTTGCCAGGATAATCCCATGGACAGAGGAGCCTGGTGGGCTACTGTCTACGGAGTTGCAAAGACTGAGCGACATGACTCAGCAGCTAAGCATACACACATACTTGAGGCTTAGATGGAATGAAAGGGTTCTGAGGACCCTGGACAGTCCTGGAAGAGGTAAAAGTTCTAATTCATAATAGACATTAATAAGTGAAATATATATTCGGTACCCTCTAGGATAACCACTAAATAGTAAGAGACTAAAACTACCAAGCTAAAAAAAGGGGAAGACGGAGTAGTAAAAAATACTTAGTCCAGGAGAAAGAAGAGAAAAAGGATAGACTAGATTGGAAAAAAACAGAAACCAATAATAAGGTGGCAGATCTAGGCTCACACCCGTCAATAGTTGCATTAACTGCAAATGGACTCAACAGTCCAATTAACACAAAGATGATCAGACTGAAATGAAGGAAAACCAGCATCACAAGAAAACTAGATGGTTTTATCAGCGACATCTACCAAATATTTATGGAAAAATAAAATCCCCACACCATCAAACTTACATAAACTCTTTCAGTAACAGAAAAAGAGGAGACATTTCAGAAGTTCTTTTCTGAGACTAGCAAAATATTGATACTAAAATTGAAATGGCAGGACAAGATAAAAAAAATTATAGACTAATCTCATTCAGGAATATAAATGCAAAAAAATCCTAAACAAAATGCAAGCAAACTGAATTCAGTGATATATAAAAACTATAATAACTCACTGACAAGATGGATTTAGTACAGAAATGAAAGGTAGTTCAACATTTTATAATCAACAAATGCAATTCACCATATCTGCAGTTTAAAAGAGAAAGACCAGATGATTATCTCAATGTTGAATTTTATTAAATGTATTTTTCTCCATCTAATTGTCATTAGTTACAACTGATATGAGATGTATGCAGAGAGATGAAAATATCTATGGATAAATAAACAAGTGAATTTAATAAGGTTGCTGGATATAAGATGAGCTATACTTCAACCACTTTAAAAAACCAGCTATATTTCTACATGCCAGCCAACAAAAAGTAAGATTTTTAAAGTTACCAATTATAATAGCTTCAGAAAACATCAAATACCGGGTAATAAATCTAACAAATATATAGAAGGTGTTTTTGAGAAAAGAGATTTAGAGAGACATTAGGTAAGTAGATGACAGATATAATGATCATGATTTTGAAGACTTACTATTACAAAAAAGTTAATTCTCCAACTGACCTAGAGATTCATAAAATTCTAATCAAAATCTCAAAGAGTATTTATTCTCCTAGACACTAAAACTTATTATAAAACTAAAATACTTGAGACAATTTGGTATTGGCAAAGAGACAGATAAATAGACTAGAGGAAAAAATAATTTAGAAACATCCATGCACATAAGGGCATTTCATTATGACAAAGATGCCACTGGAGAGTAATGGGGAAAGAACGATCTTTTCAAAAATTGGTGTTAGGTTAATGAAGAACTATCTGGGAAAAAAGAAATTTAATCCCTACCTTTTAACAAGCACACAATTCAATTCTAGGTTTAAATGTGACAGGAATAAAAATAAAGTTTCCAGAACAGCACTGTTCCACAGAACCTTCTATGATGATGGAAATATTCTATGTCAACACTGTCCAATATGGTACCCGTAAGTTGCATGTGGGCATGAGCACTTGAAAAGTGGTTGGTGCTATTGAGGAAGTTAATTTTTCATTTTAATTTTATTTCAAATAGTTTCAGTTCAGTTCAGTTGCTCAGTCATGTCTGACTCTTTGTGACCCGATGAACCACAGCATGCCAGGCCTCCCTGTCCATCACCAACTCCCAGAGTCCATCCAAACCCATGTCCATTGAGTCGGTGATGCCATCCAACCATCTCATCCTCTGTCGTCCCCTTCTCCTCCTGCCCTCAATCTTTCCCAGCATCAGGGTCTTTTCAAATGAGTCAGCTCTTCGCATCAGGTGGCCAAAGTATTGGCATTTCAGCTTCAACATCAGTCCTATCAATGAACATCCAGGACTGATCTCCTTTAGGATGGATTGGTTGGATCTCCTTGCAGTCCAAGGGACTCTTGAGTCCTCTCCAACACCACAGTTCAAAAGCGTCAATTCTTTGGTGCTCAGCTTTCTTTATAGTCCAACTCTCACATCCATACATGACCCCTGGAAAAACCATAGCCTTGACTAGACGGACTTTTGTTGACAAAACGTTGTCTCTGCTTTTTAACATGCTGTCTAGGTTGGTCATAACTTTTCTTCCAAGGAGTAAGCGTCTTTTAATTTCACGGCTGCAGTCACCATCTGCAGTGATTTTGGAGCCCAGAAAACTAAAGTCAGCCACTGTTTCCACTGTTTCCCCATCTATCTCCCATGAAGTGATGGGACCGGATGCCATGATCTTAGTTTAAACTATTCAAATTAAATAGCCACATGTGACTAGAGGCTACTGTACTGGATAAAAGAGTTCTACAGAATAATATATGGGAATAGATTTATAAATTTGGAGCAAGAAAAGATTTCTCTCACTCTCTCTTTTGGAATACCATCTCTGCCTGCTAAATCCAACACCTAGACTATTTCCAAATTGGTTTCTATTGACTACATCTTTTGCTTTTGTTTTTAAATAAGAACCATATTTTCCTAATTCTTTATATGTCTAATTTTTAAAAAAATTGTCTACTATATGCTGTGGATGATACAATATAGAGATTCTGGATTATCTTTTCTAAGATAGTTGATTTTTGAGTTAGTACGCCATTTAAGTACTCAATATGCTGGCACTCAATATGCCAGCAAATTTGGAAAACTCAGCAGTGGCCACAGGACTGGAAAAGGTCAGTTTTCATTCCAATTCCAAAGAAAGACAATCCCATACAATGCTCAAACTACCGCACAATTGCACTCATCTCACATGCTAGTAAAGTAATGCTCAAAATTCTCCAAGCCAGGCTTCAGCAATACGTGAACCGTGAACTCCCTGATGTTCAAGCTGGTTTTAGAAAAGGCAGAGGAACCAGAGATCAAATTGCCAACATCCGCTGGATCATGGAAAAAGCAAGAGAGTTCCAGAAAAACATCTATTTCTGCTTTATTGACTATGACTGTGTGGATCACAATAAACTGTGGAAAATTCTGAAAGAGATGGGAATACCAGACCACCTAACCTGCCTCTTGAGAAATCTGTATGCAGGCCAGGAAGCAACAGTAGGAACTGGACATG
Organism: Cephalophus harveyi; assembly: GCA_006410635.1. NCBI lineage: Eukaryota > Metazoa > Chordata > Mammalia > Artiodactyla > Bovidae > Cephalophus > Cephalophus harveyi. The sequence goes on along the minus strand of SJYT01063323.1, from coordinate 140,004 downwards.
GAACAACATACTGGTTCCAAATAGGAAAAGGAGTCCGTCAAGGCTGTATATTGTCACCCTGCTTATTTAACTTCTATGCAGAGTACATCATGAGAAACGCTGGACTGGAAGA
>SJYT01063323.1:91371-132098 GCA_006410635.1 Cephalophus harveyi | reverse complement strand
GCATTGCCTTTCTTTGGAATTGGAATGAAAACTGACCTTTTCCAGTCCTGTGGCCACTGCTGAGTTTTCCAAATTTGCTGGCAGATTGAGTGCAGCACTTTCACAGCATCATCTTTCAGGATTTGAAACAGCTCAACTGGAATTCCATCACCTCCACTAGCTTTGTTCGTAGTGATGCTTTCTAAGGCCCACTTGACTTCACATTCCAAGATGTCTGGCTCTAGATTAGTGATCACATCATCATGATTATCTGGGTCGTGAAGATCTTTTTTGTACAGTTCTTCTGTGTATTCTTGCCACCTCTTCTTAATATCTTCTGCTTCTGTTAGGTCCATACCATTTCTGTCCTTTATCGAGCCCATCCTTGCATGAAATGTTCCCTTGGTATCTCTAATTTTCTTGAAGAGATCTCTAGTCTTTCCCATTCTGTTGTTTTCCTCTATTTCTTTGCATTGATCACTGAGGAAGGTCTTCTTATCACTCCTTGCTATTCTTTGCAACTCTGCATTCAGATACTTATATGTTTCCTTTTCACTTTTCTTTTCACGGCTATTTGGAAGGCCTCCTCAGACAACCATTTTGCCTTTTTGCATTTCTTTTCCATGAGGATGGTCTTGATCCCTGTCTCCTGTACAATGTCAGGAACCTCTGTCCATAGTTCATCAGGCACTCTATCAATAGAGTGCCTATCAATAGACTCTATCTAGTCCCTTACATCTATGTCTCACTTCCACTGTATAATCATAAGGGATTTAGTTTAGGTCATGCCTGAATGGTCTAGTGGTTTTCCCTACTTTCTTCAATTTGAGTCTGAATTTGGCAATAAGGAGTTCATGATCTGAGCCACAGTCAGCTCCCGGCCTTGTTTTTGTTGACTGTATAGAGCTTCTCCATCTTTGGCTGCATAGAATATAATCAATCTGATTTCGGTGTTGACCATCTGGTGATGTCCACGTGTAGAGTCTTCTCTTGTGTTGTTGGAAGAGGGTGTTTGCTATGACCAGTGCGTTCTCTTGGCAAAACCCTATTAGCCTTTGCCCTGCTTCATTCCGTATTCCAAGGCCAAATTTGCCTGTTACCCCAGGTGTTCCTTGACTTCCTACTTTTGCATTCCAGTCCCCTATAATGAAAAGGACATCTTTTTTGGGTGTTAGTTCTAAAAGGTCTTGTAAGTCTTCATAGAACCGTTCAACTTCAGCTTCTTCAGCGTTACTGGTTGGGGCATAGGCTTGGATTACTGTGATATTGAATGGTTTGCCTTGAAACGAACGTGGCTCAGATGGTAAAGTGTCTGCCTACAATGTGGGAGACCCGGGTTCAATCCCTGGGTTGGGAAGATTTCCTGGAGAAGGGAATGGCAACCCACTCCAGTATTCTTGCCCCCCCCCAAAAAATATTTACCTTAATAACCTACAAAAGCTCCGTCGATAACTCAGCCGCTGGCTAGCTGCAGCAACACTGGGAGGAAGAGGTGGCCGAGGTGGGAAATAAGCTAGAGTTGCAGAAAATAGTAAGCAGACACCTCCAAATTCTGAAAAACAAAACAAAAAAAGTAAAATGTTAATCAGACAACACAAAAAGTTCAGCATTTCAAGTATTTCCTTAACAAATATTTATTGAGCATCATTGCAGCTTTAGATATATTGTTGTTGTTGCTCGGTCACTCAGTCGTGTCTAGTTCTTTGCAATCCCATGGACTGTAGCATGCAAGGCTTCCCTGTCCTTCACCATCTCCTGGAATTTGTTCAAACTCATGTCCATTGAGTCTGTGATGCCATTCAACCATCTCGTCCTCTGTTGTCCCCTTCTCCTCCTGCCTTCAATCTTTCCCAGCATCAGGGTCTTTTCCAATGGGTTGACTCTTCCTATCAGATGGCCAAAGTATTGGAATTTCTGCTTCAGCATCAGTCTTTCCAATGAATATTCAGGGCTGATTTCTTTTAATACTGACTAGTTTGATATCCTTGCAGTCCAAGGGACTCTCAAGAGTCTTTTCCAATACCACAGTTCGAAAGTATCAATTCTTCAGTGCTCAGTCTTTTTTATGGTCCAACTCTCACATCTGTACATGACTACTGAAAAAACTATAGCTTTGACTATGTGGACCTTTGTCGACAAAGTAATATCTCTGCTTTTTAATACATTGTCTAGGTTAATCATAGCTCTTCTTCAAAGGAGCAAGTGTCTTTTAATTTCATGGCTGCAGTCACCATCTGCAGTGATTTTTGGAGCCCAAGAAAATAAAGTCTGTCACGGTTTCCATTGTTTCCCCATCTATATGCCATGTAGTGATGGGACCACGTGTCATGATCTTTGTTTTCTGAATGTTGAGTTTTAAGCCCGTTTTTGACTCTCTCCTTTCACCTTCATCAAGAGACTCTTTAGTTCCTCTTCGTTTTCTGCCATAAGGGTGATGTCTGCATATCTGAGGTTATTAAATCTCTCTCCCAACAATCTTGATTCCAGCTTGAGCTTCATCCGGCCCAGCATTTTGCATGATGTCCTCTGCATGCAAGTTAAATAAGCTGGGTGACAGTATACATATATAGATATATACAGATATATCTATAAATGTATATACAGATAAATACAGATAAGCAAATAGTTATATACAGATAAGTAAAATATAGTACTTGCCTAGACAAAACAGCTCAGTCTTGTGAGAAAGATTGACATGCAAAGATATCACTTTCAGCAGGTAAGAAGTCATACGAGGAAATAAGTATGGCAGACTTATGGTATGGTACACTACATAAAAAGAGGATTGAAGCAGTAAACAAATATTACTCTATGGAGAAAACCCATTAAAAGCCAACAGTATTATCTATAACAGAGATCTTTAAACAGGCCTAGGATGATTGTTTTATAAGCATGGTCCTCAAAAATAAAGACTAGGATAGAAAAATGGTAAGACTAGGACAGGAAAAGGTTTGTTTGATCAATGGTAGGATATTCTAATGCTTTGTGTAGAACAGACTTAATATATAGGCCTTACAGAAAGTCTGAACAAGACAGGGAAGCATCCAAAAAAAAAAAAAAGAAACCAAGAGACAGAGAGCAAAATTTAACAGACACAAGACTAGCTAATGCAGGCTATTAAACAATCAAAGGGCTTCCCTGGTGGCTCAGTGGTAAAGAATCTGCTTGCAATGCAGGAGCCACGAGAGATGCAAGTTTGATCTCTGGGTTGGGAAGATCCCCCAGGGAAGGGCATGGCAACCCACTTCAGTATTCTTGTCTGGAGAATCCCATAGACAATGGAGCCTGGTAGGCTACAGTTCACAGGGTCGTAAAGAGTCAGACATGACTTAGCACACACATGCTCATGAAACAATGAAAACTACAATGAACAACTCAGCAATCTTAGTTTGGGCACCATTATAGAAGGAGAAGTTCCTAGGACTCCTGAGCTTTCCCTCCAGAATTCTGGCACATGGAAGTCCCAGCTTTTAACTGTGCTCAATTTAGTAGAAAAGCGTGACTCTAATAGAAAAGCCAGGAAACCTTGGAGTATAGACCAGTATATCCCATTAATTAACTTATAAACTGAATGAATTCCTTACTCTTTCTGGGTCAATAAAGAGAATAGACTACGTGATTTCTAGATGTTCTTTCAGTAGGATAATTCTAACTCTAGGGCTATATTCTTAGCAAAACGGTACAATATTTCTATAAGACACTAACCACAAGCAATGTCTTTATTTTTTATCAATCTTAGGAACAAATTTAATGCATTGTTTTAATTTACAGTCCTTTTAATTATGAGTAAAGCGTCCGCCTCCAATGCAGGAGACCCAGGTTCGATCCCTGGGTCGGGAAGATCCCCTGGAGAAGGAAATGGCAATCCACTCCAGTATTCTTGCCTGGAGAATCCCATGGACGGAGAAGCCTAGTAGGTAACAGTCCACGGGGTCGCAAAGAGTCGGACACGACTGAGCGACATCACCTTCAAAAATGAATAAGCATCCTCCATATGCTTAGTGGCTATTTGTATTTCTTCTGTGATAGCCTTATTTGAATTCTTTGTCCATCTTTCTACTGGCATTTTTGTAAACAGCTTCACTGAGATATAATTCATAAGACATAGAATTCACACATTTAAAGTGCATAATTCAAACAGTTTTACAATCATCACCACAGGTTTAAACTTTTCCATCATCCTCCAAAGAAAATCTTGCCAGTCAGTTCAGCCGCTCAGTTGTGTCTGACTCTTTGCAACCCCAAAAACTGCAGCACGCCAGGCTTCCCTGTCCATCACCAACTCCCAGAGTCCACCCAAACCCATGTCCATTGAGTTGGTGATGCCATCCAACCATCTCATCCTCTGTTGTCCCCTTTTCCTCCCACCTTCAATCATTCCCAGCATCAGGGTCTTTTCCAATGAGTCAGCTCTTCATATTAGGTGGCCAAAGTATTGGAGTGTCAGCCTCAACATGAGTCCTTCCAATGAATATGCAGGACTGATTTCCTTTAGGATGGACTGGTTGGATCTCTTTGCAATCCAAGGGACTCTCAAGAGTCTTCTCCAGCACCACAGCTCAAAAGCATCAATTCTTCAGTGCTCAGCTTTTTTTATAGTCCAACTCTCACATCCATACATGACTACTGAAAACCATACCTTTGACTAGATGAACTTTGTTGGTAAAGTAATATCTCTGTTTTTTAGTATGCTGTCTAGGTTGGTCATAGCTTTTCTTACAAGGAGCAAGCGTCTTTTAATTTCATGGCTGCAGAGCCCATCTGCAGTGATTTTGGAGCTCCCCAAAATAAAGTCTCTCATTGTTTCCATTGTTTCCTCAACTGTATACCATGAAGGGATGGGACCAGATGCCATGATCTTAGTCCTCAGAATGCTGAGTTTTAAGCCAATTTTTTCACCCTCCTCTTTCACTTTCATCAAGAAGCTCTTTAGTTCTCCTTTGCTTTCTGCCATAAGGGTGGTGTCATCTGCATTATCTGAGGTTATTGATATTTCTCCCAGCAATCTCGATTCCAGCTTCTGCATTATCTGGCCCACCATTTCACATGATGTACTCTGCATATAAGTTAAATAAGCAGGGTGACAATATACAGCCTTGACATACTCCTTTCCTGATTTGGAACCAGTCTGCTGTTCCATGTCCAGTTCTAATTGTTGTTTCTTGACCTGCATACAGATTTCTCAAGAGGCAGATACTATGGTCTGGTATTCCCATCTCTTTAAGAATTTTCCAGTTTGTTGTGATCCACACAGTCAAAGACTTTGCTGTAGTCAATAAAGCAGAAATAGATGTTTTTCTGGAACTCGCTTACTTTTTTGATGATCCAGTGGATGTTAGCGATTTGATCTCTGGTTCCTCTGCTTTTTCTAAATCCAGTTTGAACATCTGGAATTTCATAGTTCACGTACTATTGATGCCTGGCTTGGAGAATTTGGAGCATTACTTTGCTAGTGTGTGAGATGAGTGCAACTGTGTGGTAGTTTGAATGTTCTTTGGCATTGCCTTTCTTTGGGATTGGAACGAAAATTGACATTTTCAGTCCTGTGGCCACTGCTGAGTTTTCCAAATCTGCTGGCATATTGAGCACTTTTACAGCATCACCTTTCAGGATTTGAAATAGCTCAACTGGAATTCCATCACCTCCACTAGCTTTGTTTGTAGTGATGCTTTCTAAGGCCCACTTGACTTCACATTCCAGGATGTCTGGCTCTAGGTGAGTAATCATACCGTCGTGGTTATCTGGGTCATGAAGATCTTTTTTGTACAGTTCTTCTATGTATTCTTGCCACGTCTTCTTAATATCTTCTGCTTCTGTTAGGTCCATACTATTTCTGTCCTTTATCAAGCCCATCTTTGCATGAAATGTTCCCTTGGTATCTCTAATTTTCTTGAAGAGATCTCTAGTCTTTCCCATTCTGTTCTTTTCCTCTATTTCTTTGCATTGATCACTGAGTAAGGTCTTCTTATCTCTCCTTGCTATTCTTTGGAACTCTGCATTTAGATGCTTATATCTTTCCATTTCTCCTTTGCTTTTCGCTTCTCTTCTTTTCACAGCTATTTGTACGGCACAAAATTCTCCAAGCCAGGCTTCAGCAATATGTGAACCATGAACTTCCAGATGTTCAAGCTGATTTTAGAAAAGGCAGAGGAACCAGAGATAAAATTGTCAACATCCACTGGATCATGGAAAAAGGAAAAGAGTTCCAGAAAAACATCTATTTCTTCTTTATTGACTATGCCAAAGCCTTTGACTGTGTGATTCACAATAAACTGGAAAATTCTGAAAGAGATGGGAATACCAGACCACCTGACCTGCATCTTGAGAAATCTATATGCAGGTCAGGAAGCAACAGTTAGAACTGGACATGGTTCAGTTCTGGTTCCAAATAGTTAAAGGAGTATGTCAAGGCTGTATATTGTCACCCTGCTTATTTAATTTCTATGCAGAGTACATCATGAGAAGCGCTGGACTGGAAGAAACACAAGCTGGAATCAAGACTGCTGGGAGAAATATCAATAACCTCAGATATGCAGATGACATCACCCTTATGGCAGAAAGTGAAGAGGAACTAAAGAGCCTCTTGATGAAAATGAAAGAGGAGAGTGAAAAAGTTGGCCTAAAGCTCAACATTCCAAAAACGAAGATCATGGTATCTGGTCCCATCACTTCATGGGAAATAGATAGGGAAACAGTGCCAGACTTTATTTTGTTGGGCTCCAAAATCACTGCAGATGATGATTGCAGCCATGAAATTAAAAGATGCTTACTCCTTGGAAGGAAAGTTATGACCAACCTAGACAGCATATTGAAAAGCAGAGACATTACTTTGCCAACAAAGGTCCGTCTAGTTAAGGGGGTGGTTTTTCCAGTGGTCATGTATGGATGTGAGAGTTGGACTGTGAAGAAAGCCGAGTGCCAAAGAATTGATGCTTTTGAACTGTGATGTTGGAGAAGACTCTTGAGAGTCCCTTGAACTGCAAGGAGATCCAATCAGTCCATCCTAAAGGAGATCAGTCCTAGGTGCTCATTGGAAGGACTGATGCTGAAGCTGAAACTCCAATACTTTGGCTACCTCATGCGAAGAGCTGACTCACTGGAAAAGACCCTTATGCTGGGAGGGAGTGGGGGCAGGAGGAGAAGGGGACGACAGAGGATGAGATGGCTGGATGGCGTCACCGACTCGATGCACAGGAGTTTGAGTGAACTCCAGGAGTTGGTGATGGACAGGGAGGCCTGGCGTGCTGCAATTCATGGGGTAGCAAAGAGTCAGACACAACTGAGTGACTGAACTGAACTGAACTGATACTTGAATGGTCTAGTGATTTTCCCTAGTTTCTTCAATTTAGGTCTGAATTTCGCAATAAAGAGTTCATGATCTGAGCCACAGTCAGCTCCCAGTCTTGTTTTTTCTGCCTGTATAGGGCTTCTTCATCTTTGGCTGCAAAGAACATAATTAATCTGATTTGGGTATTTATCTGGTGATGTCCATGTGTAAAGTCTTTTCTTGTGTTGTTGGAAGAAGAGTGTTTGATATGATCAGTGCATTCTCTTCGTAAAACTCTGTTAGCCTTTGTCCTGCTTCATTTTGTACTCCAAAGCTAAATATTACTCCAGGTATCTCTTGACTTCCTACTTTTGCATTCCAGTCCCCTATAAAGAAGAGAACATCTTTTTTGGGTGCTAGTTCTAGAAGGACTTTAGGTCTTCAGGTCTTCATAGAAACATTCAACTTCAGCTTCTTCAGCATTACTGGTCAGGGCACAGACTTGGATTACTGTGATATTGAATAATTTCCCAGCCCTATGCAATCATTAATCTTTCAATCTCGATGGATTTGAGTGCTATGGACATTTCTTACAAATGGAATCTCATAATATGTAGTCTTTTGTGATTGGCTTCTTTTACTTAGCTTATTGTTTTCAAGATTCACCCATGTTGGAGCAGTACTTTATTTTTTTTGCCAAATAGTATTCCATTGAATGGATATATCACATTTTAAAATCCATTTAGTTAACTGACATTTGGATTATTTCTACTTTTTGACTATAATGAATATAGTTACTCTGAATATTTGTGTACAAATCTCTGCATGGATGTATGTTTTCATCTCTTTAGGCATATACCTGGAAATGGAACTGGTGGGTCATATGGTAATCTATGTTTAACCTTTTGAGAAACTGCCAAATTATTTCCAAAGTGGTTGCACCCTTTTATATTCCTACCAGCAATGTATGAGGGTTCCAATTTCTCCACTTTCTCATCAACACTTGTTACTGTATTTTGCATTTAAATTGATTTTAGTCACCCTACTAGGTTGTAAAGTTTATCTCATTACAGTTTTGATTTGCATTTTCCTAATGACTAATGACAATGAATATCTTTTCATGTGCTTGTTGGCCATTTGTATATCTTCTTTGGAGAAATGTCTATTTCAAGTCTTTTGCCCATTTTTTAATCAAACTGACTTTTTGTTGCTGGATTCTAAGAGTTTTTTTTTAAATATATTCTGGATACAAGTGCCTTATCAGATATATGATTTACAATTATTTTCTCCCACTCTATGGGTTGTCTTGTCGTTTTGTTGATGGTATCTTTTGAAGCACAAGATTTCAGTTTTAATGAAATCCAATTTTTCTATTTTTCTCTTTTGCCATTTGTACTCTCGGTGTCCTTTTTAAAAAGGATTCACCTAACCCAAGTCATGAACACTTATGCCTATGTTTTTCTTCTAAGAGTTTATAATTTTAGTTCTTACATTTAGGTTTATGATCTATTTTGAGTTAATTTTTATACACGGGGAAAGGAAGGGATTCAAATTTATTTTTTTGCATGTGGCTATCCAGTTATTTTTGGGGGCTCCAAAATCACTGCAGATGGTGATTGCAGCCATGAAATAAAAGACACTTACTCCTTGGAAGGAAAATTATGACCAACCTAGATAGCATATTAAAAAGCAGAGACATTACTTTGCAATCAAAGGTTCATCTAGTCAAGGCTATGGTTTTTCCAGTGGTCATGTATGGATGTGAGAGTTGGACTCTGAAGAAAGCTGAGTGCCGAAGAAGCTTTTGAACTGTGGTGTTGGAGAAGACTCTTGAGAGTCCCTTGGACTGCAAGGAGATCCAACCAGTCCATTCTGAAGGAGATCAGCCCTGGGTGTTCATTGGAAGGACTGATGCTGAAGCTGAAACTCCAATACTTTGGCCACCTCATGCAAAGAGTCGACTCATTGGAAAAAACCCTGAAGCTGGGAGGGATTAGGGGCAGGATAAGAAGGGGACGACAGAGGATGAAATGGCTGGATGTTGTCACCGACTTGATGGACGTGAGTCTGAGTGAACTCCGGGAGTTGGTGATGGACAGGGAGGCCTGGCATGCTGCGATTCATGGGGTCGCAAAGAGTCAGACATGACTGAGCAACTGAACTGATCCAGTTATTCCAATATCACTTTTCTTTTCCCTTTGAATTGGCTTGGGTCTATTGTCAACAGTCAATTGACTGTAATATGAAGTTGAAAAGTATTTCACTATAAAGGTAATGGTTTATTTTTTGGAATCTCATTTCTGTTCTGTTGATTTATATGTCTGCCATTATACCAGTATCATGCTGTCTTGATCAGTGCAGCTTTGTAGTAAGTTTTGAAACTGGGAATTGTGAGTTCTCCAGTGTTATTCCTTTTCAAGGCTGTTTTGGCTATTCTGAGTCCCTTGCATTTCCATACAAATTTTAGGATGTTTGTCAATTTCTGTAACAAAGGCAGCTAAATATTAATTGAGATTGCATTTAATTTGTAGATACATGTGGGTAGTATTACCATCTTCAATATTAAAACTTCCAACACATGAACAGGATGTCTTTCCATTTCTTTAGGTCTTCTTTAATTGTTTCCAACAGTGCCTTATAGTCTTCAGAGTGTGAGTTTTATGCTTATTTTCTTAAATTTATTCCTGAATATTTTATTCTTTTTGAGGCTATTGCAAATGCACTGTTTTCCTAATTACATATTTGGACTGTTCATTACAAGTGTATGGAAATACAGTTGATTTTTATAAATTAATCTTGCATCCTAAAACTTTTTTTTTTTTTTTAGGATGAGCTTGTTTTTGCTGAATTTGTTTTTTGATCTATTAGTCTTTTTTTAGTAATTTACAAAGGATTTTTATATACTCAAGATCATGCCATTTTCAACAGAGATAGCTTTACTTCCTCCTTTCTGATCTAGATGACTTTTACTTCTTTTTCTTACTCGGTGATCCTGTTCTCGGTTGTGGGGGTGGGGTGATGCATTTAGTCTTTGACCATTAAATATGATCTTAAGTATGTGTTTTTCATGGATGCCCTAATATTACTAGGTTGAAGGAGTTCCTGTCTATTTCTAATTTGGGGATGTTTTTATCTTGAAAGGGTGCTGGATTTGTCAAATGCTTTTTTACCCCATCTATTAAGATGATCACATAGTTTTTCTCCTTTATTCTATTAACATATTATATTAATTGGATTTTGAATGTTAAACCAACTTGTATTCCAGGAATAAAACCCATTTGGTGGTGGTGTATAATCCTTATTATGTTACTGGATTTGTTTGCTAGTGTTTTGTTCAGGACTTATGTGCCTATGTGTATTGGTCTACAGCTTACTTATAATGTCTTTGCTTGCAATGATTTTAGTTTAAGAATCATTAATCTTTTAAGGTCATGATTCTAGGCAAACATTTTTTCATGGAAAGAAGGGTCATGGGACATGATCTAAGGAAAACAAATGGGAAAATATGAAAGCACTGAAGCAATAGCTTGAAGCTTTGAATAGGGATTTCTGCTTGACGGCCTGGGAATCATTAGCCAGAGGATGTAGAGCATTAATACATGCCCAATAGTGCCTAAAATCCAGTCATTTAAAAGACACAACAACTGCCTAAGCTTTCAATAAAAAGAAATGATATAACCAAAATAAAGTTCAAAATTTGTTTTACCTACTTTTGGTTTTATTATTCTTACATTTCAGCTTCTTTCTTTAAAAGGAGTGAGTCGTCTACAGGGAGCTTTGTTTACCACCACCACCTCTAATTTCACTTTTATCCCCTCCACATCAGATTTCTGAGATATAAGTTCCATCATATAGCTCTCTAGTGTGGAAGTCCCTGGAGTGTGGCCTTTGCCTACAACCTGGTGAACTTCAAACCCTTTACCTCTGCTTAGAAGGCTTGCGTGGCCTGACTTACCTCTCTAGCTCCATCTTTCACCACTCTCACCACATCTAAGCCACTCTGGGCCTTCAGCTGCTTGATTGTAGCAGGCTCTCCCCTCTTACTGGAGGTTTCTCCTCCATGGTTCTCTCTGTCTGATCTGTTCTTCCTTCCGCCTATTATATTTGGCTAATGCTCTCTCATTCCGTAGGTTCCAGATTAGATTATGTGCCTTCAGGAAGCTCTATTTGACCTCTGAAACCTGGTTAGGTGCTTCTCCTCTGAGCAGTCAAAGCAATTGTAGGTCTTTTGTTTCAGCTCTTAGCGCCTTGTTTTACAACTGCTTGTTTGTCTATACGCTTTGGGACACTAAGTTCTGTCTGGGCAAGAACTATGTTTACCTCAGTGCCTAGAACACTTAAAGATAGATAGGAGCTCAAAATATATTTGTTAAATTAATGAGTAAATACATGAACTAATACGAAGTTCATCAGAATCTGGTCCTTTACCTTTTCAGTCTCGTTTTCTGTCACTTGCTACCTACACCCAAACACATACCACTCTCATCACACATGCAGTTCCCTGGACATACTGAGCTCTCGTATACCTTCTCTGCCCTTCTGTGAGGGACACCTTAACCCACTTGAACATTCAGTGAACACCTGTGAAGTTCTTAGTTTTAATTATCACATTCCTAGTGAAGTCTTCCCTGACTGCTCAACTTCTCCCCAAAGCCAGGTCAGTTAGGCTTCCCAAGCTCTGTATATCCTTATTTATATTGAAATGATCTCATCGGTGATCTTGCCAATTCCCAGTGCTTACCACGATGTTTGGTACCTAGTGAAACACTTACAAAAAGTTTTCTGAATGCAGAAGGAAATAATGAACAGGCATACAGGGAGAGGCAATATACTTAAGATTTAAGAGTGGACTAGGGGTTGAGTCTAAAATAAAGAGAAAGGACCTAGAAAATGTTTTGAAAAGGTCAATATCCCTTATTAATAGACTAAACATACAGAGAGTAGGAAATGAAAAGGAAGATCATGGGTGATCTACGTTTATGAAGTTAGAGAACATGGCCAATAACAGGAAACTACAGGGAGAAAATGGACTTAACACCTACCGATAGAGGCTTAACAGATATGCATCATGGATTGTTCTGTTCAGTTTTTTACACTGATATTTAGAAAAGACACTAGACAGGTGTTATACAGTTCTTAACTGTAAACAGATGGGAAGAGTAAAGTTAAGAAATAACCTTTTTGGATGGCGTCACCGACTCGATGCACAGGAGTTTGAGTGAACTCCAGGAGTTGGTGATGGACAGGGAGGCCTGGCGTGCTGCAATTCATGGGGTAGCAAAGAGTCAGACACAACTGAGTGACTGAACTGAACTGAACTGATACTTGAATGGTCTAGTGATTTTCCCTAGTTTCTTCAATTTAGGTCTGAATTTCGCAATAAAGAGTTCATGATCTGAGCCACAGTCAGCTCCCAGTCTTGTTTTTTCTGCCTGTATAGGGCTTCTTCATCTTTGGCTGCAAAGAACATAATTAATCTGATTTGGGTATTTATCTGGTGATGTCCATGTGTAAAGTCTTTTCTTGTGTTGTTGGAAGAAGAGTGTTTGATATGATCAGTGCATTCTCTTCGTAAAACTCTGTTAGCCTTTGTCCTGCTTCATTTTGTACTCCAAAGCTAAATATTACTCCAGGTATCTCTTGACTTCCTACTTTTGCATTCCAGTCCCCTATAAAGAAGAGAACATCTTTTTTGGGTGCTAGTTCTAGAAGGACTTTAGGTCTTCAGGTCTTCATAGAAACATTCAACTTCAGCTTCTTCAGCATTACTGGTCAGGGCACAGACTTGGATTACTGTGATATTGAATAATTTCCCAGCCCTATGCAATCATTAATCTTTCAATCTCGATGGATTTGAGTGCTATGGACATTTCTTACAAATGGAATCTCATAATATGTAGTCTTTTGTGATTGGCTTCTTTTACTTAGCTTATTGTTTTCAAGATTCACCCATGTTGGAGCAGTACTTTATTTTTTTTGCCAAATAGTATTCCATTGAATGGATATATCACATTTTAAAATCCATTTAGTTAACTGACATTTGGATTATTTCTACTTTTTGACTATAATGAATATAGTTACTCTGAATATTTGTGTACAAATCTCTGCATGGATGTATGTTTTCATCTCTTTAGGCATATACCTGGAAATGGAACTGGTGGGTCATATGGTAATCTATGTTTAACCTTTTGAGAAACTGCCAAATTATTTCCAAAGTGGTTGCACCCTTTTATATTCCTACCAGCAATGTATGAGGGTTCCAATTTCTCCACTTTCTCATCAACACTTGTTACTGTATTTTGCATTTAAATTGATTTTAGTCACCCTACTAGGTTGTAAAGTTTATCTCATTACAGTTTTGATTTGCATTTTCCTAATGACTAATGACAATGAATATCTTTTCATGTGCTTGTTGGCCATTTGTATATCTTCTTTGGAGAAATGTCTATTTCAAGTCTTTTGCCCATTTTTTAATCAAACTGACTTTTTGTTGCTGGATTCTAAGAGTTTTTTTTTAAATATATTCTGGATACAAGTGCCTTATCAGATATATGATTTACAATTATTTTCTCCCACTCTATGGGTTGTCTTGTCGTTTTGTTGATGGTATCTTTTGAAGCACAAGATTTCAGTTTTAATGAAATCCAATTTTTCTATTTTTCTCTTTTGCCATTTGTACTCTCGGTGTCCTTTTTAAAAAGGATTCACCTAACCCAAGTCATGAACACTTATGCCTATGTTTTTCTTCTAAGAGTTTATAATTTTAGTTCTTACATTTAGGTTTATGATCTATTTTGAGTTAATTTTTATACACGGGGAAAGGAAGGGATTCAAATTTATTTTTTTGCATGTGGCTATCCAGTTATTTTGGGGGGCTCCAAAATCACTGCAGATGGTGATTGCAGCCATGAAATAAAAGACACTTACTCCTTGGAAGGAAAATTATGACCAACCTAGATAGCATATTAAAAAGCAGAGACATTACTTTGCAATCAAAGGTTCATCTAGTCAAGGCTATGGTTTTTCCAGTGGTCATGTATGGATGTGAGAGTTGGACTCTGAAGAAAGCTGAGTGCCGAAGAAGCTTTTGAACTGTGGTGTTGGAGAAGACTCTTGAGAGTCCCTTGGACTGCAAGGAGATCCAACCAGTCCATTCTGAAGGAGATCAGCCCTGGGTGTTCATTGGAAGGACTGATGCTGAAGCTGAAACTCCAATACTTTGGCCACCTCATGCAAAGAGTCGACTCATTGGAAAAAACCCTGAAGCTGGGAGGGATTAGGGGCAGGATAAGAAGGGGACGACAGAGGATGAAATGGCTGGATGTTGTCACCGACTTGATGGACGTGAGTCTGAGTGAACTCCGGGAGTTGGTGATGGACAGGGAGGCCTGGCATGCTGCGATTCATGGGGTCGCAAAGAGTCAGACATGACTGAGCAACTGAACTGATCCAGTTATTCCAATATCACTTTTCTTTTCCCTTTGAATTGGCTTGGGTCTACTGTCAACAGTCAATTGACTGTAATATGAAGTTGAAAAGTATTTCACTATAAAGGTAATGGTTTATTTTTTGGAATCTCATTTCTGTTCTGTTGATTTATATGTCTGCCATTATACCAGTATCATGCTGTCTTGATCAGTGCAGCTTTGTAGTAAGTTTTGAAACTGGGAATTGTGAGTTCTCCAGTGTTATTCCTTTTCAAGGCTGTTTTGGCTATTCTGAGTCCCTTGCATTTCCATACAAATTTTAGGATGTTTGTCAATTTCTGTAACAAAGGCAGCTAAATATTAATTGAGATTGCATTTAATTTGTAGATACATGTGGGTAGTATTACCATCTTCAATATTAAAACTTCCAACACATGAACAGGATGTCTTTCCATTTCTTTAGGTCTTCTTTAATTGTTTCCAACAGTGCCTTATAGTCTTCAGAGTGTGAGTTTTATGCTTATTTTCTTAAATTTATTCCTGAATATTTTATTCTTTTTGAGGCTATTGCAAATGCACTGTTTTCCTAATTACATATTTGGACTGTTCATTACAAGTGTATGGAAATACAGTTGATTTTTATAAATTAATCTTGCATCCTAAAACTTTTTTTTTTTTTTTAGGATGAGCTTGTTTTTGCTGAATTTGTTTTTTGATCTATTAGTCTTTTTTTAGTAATTTACAAAGGATTTTTATATACTCAAGATCATGCCATTTTCAACAGAGATAGCTTTACTTCCTCCTTTCTGATCTAGATGACTTTTACTTCTTTTTCTTACTCGGTGATCCTGTTCTCGGTTGTGGGGGTGGGGTGATGCATTTAGTCTTTGACCATTAAATATGATCTTATGTATGTGTTTTTCATGGATGCCCTAATATTACTAGGTTGAAGGAGTTCCTGTCTATTTCTAATTTGGGGATGTTTTTATCTTGAAAGGGTGCTGGATTTGTCAAATGCTTTTTTACCCCATCTATTAAGATGATCACATAGTTTTTCTCCTTTATTCTATTAACATATTATATTAATTGGATTTTGAATGTTAAACCAACTTGTATTCCAGGAATAAAACCCATTTGGTGGTGGTGTATAATCCTTATTATGTTACTGGATTTGTTTGCTAGTGTTTTGTTCAGGACTTATGTGCCTATGTGTATTGGTCTACAGCTTACTTATAATGTCTTTGCTTGCAATGATTTTAGTTTAAGAATCATTAATCTTTTAAGGTCATGATTCTAGGCAAACATTTTTTCATGGAAAGAAGGGTCATGGGACATGATCTAAGGAAAACAAATGGGAAAATATGAAAGCACTGAAGCAATAGCTTGAAGCTTTGAATAGGGATTTCTGCTTGACGGCCTGGGAATCATTAGCCAGAGGATGTAGAGCATTAATACATGCCCAATAGTGCCTAAAATCCAGTCATTTAAAAGACACAACAACTGCCTAAGCTTTCAATAAAAAGAAATGATATAACCAAAATAAAGTTCAAAATTTGTTTTACCTACTTTTGGTTTTATTATTCTTACATTTCAGCTTCTTTCTTTAAAAGGAGTGAGTCGTCTACAGGGAGCTTTGTTTACCACCACCACCTCTAATTTCACTTTTATCCCCTCCACATCAGATTTCTGAGATATAAGTTCCATCATATAGCTCTCTAGTGTGGAAGTCCCTGGAGTGTGGCCTTTGCCTACAACCTGGTGAACTTCAAACCCTTTACCTCTGCTTAGAAGGCTTGCGTGGCCTGACTTACCTCTCTAGCTCCATCTTTCACCACTCTCACCACATCTAAGCCACTCTGGGCCTTCAGCTGCTTGATTGTAGCAGGCTCTCCCCTCTTACTGGAGGTTTCTCCTCCATGGTTCTCTCTGTCTGATCTGTTCTTCCTTCCGCCTATTATATTTGGCTAATGCTCTCTCATTCCGTAGGTTCCAGATTAGATTATGTGCCTTCAGGAAGCTCTATTTGACCTCTGAAACCTGGTTAGGTGCTTCTCCTCTGAGCAGTCAAAGCAATTGTAGGTCTTTTGTTTCAGCTCTTAGCGCCTTGTTTTACAACTGCTTGTTTGTCTATACGCTTTGGGACACTAAGTTCTGTCTGGGCAAGAACTATGTTTACCTCAGTGCCTAGAACACTTAAAGATAGACAGGAGCTCAAAATATATTTGTTAAATTAATGAGTAAATACATGAACTAATACGAAGTTCATCAGAATCTGGTCCTTTACCTTTTCAGTCTCGTTTTCTGTCACTTGCTACCTACACCCAAACACATACCACTCTCATCACACATGCAGTTCCCTGGACATACTGAGCTCTCGTATACCTTCTCTGCCCTTCTGTGAGGGACACCTTAACCCACTTGAACATTCAGTGAACACCTGTGAAGTTCTTAGTTTTAATTATCACATTCCTAGTGAAGTCTTCCCTGACTGCTCAACTTCTCCCCAAAGCCAGGTCAGTTAGGCTTCCCAAGCTCTGTATATCCTTATTTATATTGAAATGATCTCATCGGTGATCTTGCCAATTCCCAGTGCTTACCACGATGTTTGGTACCTAGTGAAACACTTACAAAAAGTTTTCTGAATGCAGAAGGAAATAATGAACAGGCATACAGGGAGAGGCAATATACTTAAGATTTAAGAGTGGACTAGGGGTTGAGTCTAAAATAAAGAGAAAGGACCTAGAAAATGTTTTGAAAAGGTCAATATCCCTTATTAATAGACTAAACATACAGAGAGTAGGAAATGAAAAGGAAGATCATGGGTGATCTACGTTTATGAAGTTAGAGAACATGGCCAATAACAGGAAACTACAGGGAGAAAATGGACTTAACACCTACCGATAGAGGCTTAACAGATATGCATCATGGATTGTTCTGTTCAGTTTTTTACACTGATATTTAGAAAAGACACTAGACAGGTGTTATACAGTTCTTAACTGTAAACAGATGGGAAGAGTAAAGTTAAGAAATAACCTTTCATGTAGCAATAATGCATTTTAAACTTACGAAAGCTGAAACTCCAGTACTTTGGCCACCTCATGCGAAGAGCTGACTCACTGTAAAAGACTCTGATGCTAGGAGGGATTGGGGGCAGGAGGAAAAGGGGACGACAGAGGATGAGATGGCTGGACGGCATCACTGACTCGATGGACGTGAGTCTGAGTGAACTCTGGGAGTTGGTGATGGACAGGGAGGCCTGGCGTGCTGAGATTCATGGGGTCGCAAAGAGTCAGACACGACTGAGCAACTGAACTGACTGACTGACACTTCCTAGAAAGGGTAAGTTTTAAATAGGCATCTCCGTATTATATGAAAGGGAAGTACATATATGAATATGTATGGCTGCTAAGTCACTTCAGTCGTGTCCGACTCTGTGTGACCCCATAGACAGCAGCCCACCAGGCTGCCCCGTCCCTGGGATTCTTCGCGGAAGAACACTGGAGTGGGTTGCCATTTCCTTCTCCAACGCATGAAAGTGAAAAGTGAAAGTGAAGTCGTTCAGTCATGTCCGACTCTTAGCGACCCCATGGACTGCAGCCTACCAGGCTCCTCCATCCATGGGATTTTCCAGGCAAGAGTACTGGAGTGGGGTGCCATTGCCTTCTCGGAATATGTATGGATTAGTCCTCTATTTTTAAGAAGTGATCTGGTATACAAAAAGTAGAGTGAAAATAACAGGGATAAAAGACAAAATATAACAGGAAGAAAATAAACTTTAAAATACCTGCGTATAATACAGTCTCTATGAGATCTTTAATGTGGGCCCTGCTATTCTCAGAAGCAAGAAGAGGTGCTGTCCCATTGGGAGCTGGAACGACAAGCGGTCCAACTAAAAATGCACAAGCTCCCCCGAGGTAGCTGAGCATCGACGCGATAGCTGTGGCAGTGGCCCGCTCGTCTGCAGAGAACCACGTTGTGGACAGGAATGGAGCTGCGTTCATTACAGTTGGACCTGCCAATCCATTTAACAGCTGTCCTCCATGGATTAGTCTGGAATCAAACAAATCAAAAGGCTGTGAGGTAGCTAAAATAGGCATCTTCTAGACAAAAGGAGTTAGCCAACAGTGTTTACTACAGCAATAAGAATACCTATCTATAAAGAACAAGAGACACCTGACAGGTAAAGTATGGTGACTCTCTGTGGACAAGAATACTGGAGGGGGTTACCATTTCCTCCTCCAGGGGATCTTTCTGACCCGGAAATCGAACCTGGATCTTTTATGTCTTCTGCATTGGCAAGCAGGTTCTTTACCACTAGCGCCACCTGGAAAGCCACAAATAACTGCATATAACCATGATACACCAATGGTCACCCCTTATTCATTTCACAAATATTTACTGAAGCCTGTGATTTGTGCCATGTACCAAAGTAAATACTTTCAAAAACCTTGTTTTATTTATTATCACAACATTATGTGCAAGATATTATTATCTCCATTTATTGAAATGTGAAAGCTTTGGCTTGGAAACATAAAAAAACTTGCCGAAGGGCTAACAGGCAAAGCTAAGATTCAGACCCAGGTCTGACTCCCAATTCCATATCCTCTGAGACTGCCACTTATAGACACCTAGTAAGTGCCTCCAGCCCTACAAATAACACAAATGAGCCCAACATTTCACACCTACTCTCTGCAGGATAACGGAAATACAAAAAGGGAAAAATAAACATTATAGAATCTTCTAATGGAAGAGGACCTGGTCAAGGAATCAGAGGATTTGGTCTGCACCTAACTACTCTAATGCTCCTGGGTAATATGTCTTTGTGGGATTCCATTCCTTCTCCCATAAAATGAAGAGGTTAGTTTAATTTCAGTCTGCATGCCGTGAGTATTTGTTAGGTGAAGGTACTATAATTACAGATCCCTAGGTCCTTTCCAGTCTCAGACTTTAACTGCAAGGCTTAGTGAAGAGTAGCCCCTTGCTTCCATTTCATTTGCTCTTGCTCACCCTTCCTCATTACTGTATTCTGTTCAGTGCTCTGTCCTGTTCCCTGATGAACACGGAACCCGAAAACCCTTTTCCTATATTTCTTTTTCCACCCCCAACATAAACATTCACATTCAAAAGTAGCCTTGAAGGAGAAAAGAAGTCAGAAGTTCAAAAAGCACAGACAAAACAAGAGAAGTGAGTCAACCTCTTCTGCTTTGGAGGTAAAGGAAATGAAACGAACAGTGTACATGACATATATATGATACTACTTTTTCTTTCTGTTCCTTTTGCTTTTTAATCACTGTGTGGGTGTCAGATCTTCCTTTTCACAAGTACCACCTTGATAAAAGTTTTTTGACTGTAGGAGGGAAAATAAACAGGCATTTGGGTAGGGGCAGGGCTCTTAATGAAGAAGCATAAGTGAGTGGGAAGTAGAATATGTGAATTACGTCTGCTCAAACCTTTGTACATGTTAGAAAAGTTATTTGAAGGCAAAATAGCTTCCAGAATCATTAATGTTTCTAAATTTAGGGAACCAAAGACATTTAAAAATATGCTCATGTAAGGGGAACTATTTTCTAAATGACAAACACAATTAAACTGTTTATAAACCAAATACCTCCTCCAAATACCAGAGGATCCTCAGCTGTCACACAGCAATTTCATCACAGAAATATTCTTGAAACACTGTCATTAAGTGGTTTTAATCACGACTCCCTTAATCATGACTTGTGACGGTACAACAATCAAACAATGCATGATGGCTCATAATGGTAGCTACTGTGATATTTAACACCTTTAGTGAGGTGTTCCTGAAAGACTCATCCCATCTAGAAGGAGAAGGATTGGAATGAGCAAGTCTTATTATGCCTAAACATGTTAGGAGTGGAAGGAGAACATGGAAAGAACAATCTATCAAAAAAAAGAAAAACACTTGCCTGGTGACCCCAACTCAGGGGAACTAGATCCCACATGCCACAGCTAGGAGTTCACAGGAAGCAACTCGAGATCCCATGTGCTAGAACTAAGACCCAGTACAGCCAAATAAATAAAGAAATATTTTTTTAAAACCACTTGATAAAACAGAATGAATCCTGAAAACTAAGGTGTAAAACTCAAATAATTGTCATGGCTCAACTTTTGCTACCTGTCAGTGGAATCATGAAAAGATTATTTTCCAAGCAGCAAATGTACATGTCATAGAACATGTGAGCTTGAGATAATATGAGGACCATCCTAGTCCAGTTTACTCAATGCACAGATGCTAAAGTCATATGGTACTAAGGACAATTTGGATGGCTTCTAAGTCTAAAAGGTCACCAAACTTGGGATTGCTGGGGTCTTTGTGCATCTACAACATGGATTATCAAAGTGAAAAATCACAGTAAAAAACATGCTGATTTGGTGTTTAAAAATTATTCTAATTTAAATAATTGTGGGTTTTTTTTTTTTGCATTAAAAGTCATCATACATAAATGCACTCCTCATAAATGAGTTCAGTAGGAGAAATGGAACCTACAGGATTGGGGGTTATCCTCTGAATTTGTGGGAAATCTGGCAGGGAAATCCAGTCCCTGCTCTTCCCAGCATATTTAAATCTTCCAGAACTTAGTCCCTTCCTTCCTGAATTTGTATCCTACAACCCCTCAGGACTTGTCACTTACTAATTGGTTATAAGCACTGCCATCCGGTGACCACGGAACAACACCAATCTGTAAAGATTTTCATGTTTGTCTGACATAGGTTTCTGTCACCTACCATTAACTTACCCTGTTTAAAGAAATTAATTTGTTTGTAAAACTATATTTAGAAATAAAATTAAGTTACATATATATACATACACACACACATATATAAAGTCTAGTTTTTCCATTTAATAGTAATGCAAAATTAGATGTATGTTTTTTCCTGAAAAAGTGTTGGCCCTAAGACACAATAAAATCATACAAAACATTACCATAAATTCTTTAAAAATGACAATTAAGAAGAGGAAATAATTATAAATTCTTCAATACAAGCTGTGTGTTGCTTAATTCATTCAACCAACATGTCCTGAGTATTCACTGTGTATTGGGTAGGGACTGTGATAGCAATAGGTGCATGCGAATTTAAAATTAAAAAGCTTAAACTCTTTAGAGTAGCTGAAGAGTCCGGAGAAGCAATGGCACCCCACTCCAGTACTCTTGCCTGGACACTCCCATGGACAGAGGAGGCTGGTAGGCTGCAGTCCATGGGGTCGCTGAGTCAGACACGACTGAGCGACTTCACTTTCACTTTTCACTTTCATGCATTGGAGAAGGAAATGGCAACCCACTCCAGTGTTCTTGCCTGGAGAATCCAGGGATGGCGGAGCCCAATGGGCTGCCGTCTGTGGGGTCGCACAGAGTCGGACACGATTGAAGCGACTTAGCAGCAGCAGCAGCAGCAGCAGCAGCTGAAGAGTCACTTACCAGCACTATATTAGGAATATAAAGAAAAAAACGGCAATAACTAGTCTAAGCTTGTGAGTATCAATGGTGGTCCACCTTCCTTGTCCTCTGACCTCTGACTCTGGTCTACAGCACAGGGGCTTCACAATATTCGCAAACGGACCTGAAGGCCCAATCCCATCCAAGCTCTATCTATCCCCTTCCAAACAGCTGCCCCTTAGCTACCCTTTGGGCCCAGAGAGCACACCCAGGGATGCAGTTCATCCTTGGAAGAACAGACCTGGGAAAGAGGCAGTGCAGGGATTGCTGAGGTTTTGTGTAGCTAGAAAGTGGTCAGGGGCAGGGCAGACACACCTCTGCGGCCCTACAGACTCCTCACCCCATAGGGAATGGCAGAGCTGAAGGAAAGCCAGAGTGGAACCCCCTCAGGCATGGAGTCTAGGACAAGGATTTGCTGGCATTGGCAACAACAGTGGGTACAGAAAAGGGATGGTTTGGAGGGGTGTTGAGGTGGTACAATGGTTACGTGAATGACTAGATGTGGGGGGTGACATTCATAATTCTGTAAAAATGTCCAGTAAGTGCTTGACTACAGGTCACAGGCTAAGGAAAGAGGTCTGAGATGAGACATATATGATTGGGTTGAGGAAGAAACTCTGGAGAACCATCACTTTACAGTCAGAGGAAGAGGAGTCTAGAAAGACGATTGAGAAGGAGCAATTACAGAGGCAGAAAAAAAATGAAAAGCAAGAAAGGCTGGTGTCATAGTAATTAAGAAGAAAAGGGCTTAAAAAAGTGGAAAGTGAGGAAAATCCCATGGACGGAGGAGCCTGGTAGGCTGTGGTCCATGGGGTCGCGAAGAGTTGGACACGACTGAGCGACTTCACTTTCACTTTTCACTTTCGTGCATTGGAGAAGGAAATGGCAACCCACTCCAGTGTTCTTGCCTGGAGAATTCCAGGGACAGTGGAGCGTGGTGGGCTGCCGTCTCTGGGGTCGCACAGAGTCGAACACGACTGAAGTGACTTAGCAGCAGCAGCAATCATAGGGGTGATGCTGCTTCAAGTTTCTGTGAAGAAAATCTCATCTACAACACCCTGGACCTCTTCCTTGCTGGAACAGAGACAACTTCAACCACCCTGCGCTGGGGGCTGCTCTACATGGCCCTGAACCCCGAAATCCAAGAAAAAGTCCAAGCTGAGATTGACAGGGTGCTTGGCCAATCACAACAGCCAAGCAGGCCACCCGAGAGTCCATGCCCTACACCAACGCTGTCATCCACGAGGTGCTGTGAATGGGGAACGTTATCCCTGTGAACGTGCCCCGGGAGGTGGCGGTGGACACCACCCTGGCCGGATACCGCCTGCCCAAGGGCACCGTGGTCATGACCAACCTGACTGCACTGCACAGCGACCCCACAGAGTGGGCCACCCCTGACACCTTCAATCCAGAGCGTTTTCTGGAGAATGGACAGTTTAAGAAAAGGGAATCCTTCCTGCCTTTTTCAATAGGAAAGCAGATGTGCCTTGGAGAACAGTTGGCCAGGACTGAGTTGTTTATTTTTTTTACCTCACTTCTGCAAAAATTTACCTTCAGGCCGCCAGAGAATGAGAAGTTGAGCGTGAAGTTCAGAGTTAGCTTGACCCTTGCCCCAGCCAGCCACCTGCTCTGGGCTGTTTCCCGAGGCTGAAGTTGTTGGGGCGGGGGAGTAAAGGAGAGCAGGAAGAATGGGCCTGTCCCTGCTCGAGGCACTGGACCTGCTCTTGAACGAGGGAGGGGGCTCGTGAGAAGTGAGGGAACAGCATCCAGTGCCTCTAGGACAGAGGAAACTGCATTCAAGCTTTACTGTCTCCAGTGGGACCTTGAAGAAATCAGTTACATTGTGATTCCATTTTCATCCAGAAGATTTAAAGTGGACAATGATTCCTTCTCTAAAGGAAAAATTCCTGTAAAGATCAGAGGAAAGAGTGGATTTTAAGTGGTTTGGAAATCGTAAAGCACATCATAAAAGTCATAGCTCTGAAAAAAAAAAAAAAGTGCAAAGTGAGGTGCCAATAGTTTTAAATCAAACAGAAAGAGGGTTTAACTGAAACATAAGCTCCTCGGTAACAAGGAGGTTTTCCATGATCTGAGCAGAGGCAGTTTCAGCAGACTGTTGAGGATGGAAGTCAGACATGTAAGAAAATGTAAATTTACATTTAGACCCTTCATTCCAGTTGTTAAAAACAGATGCCAGAACAAGAATTAGGTACATAAGCTTAACAGTGTGAAAAGGAAAAACACGCAGCTTAAATGAACAGTCTGAACAGAAAAGTCTCTCTGCCTTCATGTGCTGAGAGAGAAATGCAACTTGTTGTGACTGTCCTAATGCTTTCGAAGCACTCCTGAAAGAAGATGGCTTTCAGAAACTTGTAACTATTGATCTGAGTTGGGTGTTAAAAAAAAAAAAAAAAAAAAAAAACACAGAAAAACAAAAGAGGTGTTATCCACAATCTTCTGTTAAGTAAAGTAGATGTCATAACTTAATTTTTCTGGATCATCACTATGTGCTTTAGTTTTGTTTTGCAGCTATCAGCTAAGTTCCTTGTGGGTTAGGACTGTGGTTTCTAAACTCCCCAGAGTGAGAAGAGAGTGGGGATGCTCTCTAGGATTCAAGAACAGAGAACTGGGATCACGCGGTTCAAAGCTCACAAGGTTTCACCACATACATCACATCAGTTCCACTTTTAGGTTTTAAAAAGCTTGTAGTCTGCAAAACAAAAAACAAAATTTCCCCAAAATTTGGGAAACAAAACTTTTAGAAAAAGACACTGAGGGTGGAAAGAGCAAGGTCAAGGCTTCAGCACTGTCTTAAGCACCGTACACTACAGGAGGGCAGGCAGAAATTAGCAGTACGAGGACGAGGACGTAGTTTTGTCTCCTGGGCGATAAGCTCTGGAGCATAAGGGAGCTTCTGAAGGAAGCTGACTGGTTAATTCAAGGGGTCTAACCCTGGCTTCCTCACCTGAAACTTTGCACCTGATGAAGATGGGTAGTCATATATTGGTTAGGAGGCTGCAGGTGTCCTGACCTCTGCAGCTCAAGATGTGACAGACGTGCAAGGCTTTCCTTCATCCCAGTCTCCTCTCACTGGTCCCTTAATTTATGTCCTCTCTTTCTCTCCTCCTAGCCCACAGAACTTCCTTTTCTTCCCTTCTTTCTCAGGTATTTTTTCTTTGTCAATTTTTTCTCCTTACCTAGCTTCTGCCTACTTCTAAGGCCTAGTTTGTGCCTTCCCCACAGGCCAGGAGGAAGACAGGGGAGTTTCCCTAGTGGACTAAGAAGATTAGATCAGAGCTTTGGGAGTTTCTCCAGCACTGGTTGGAGAAAGCAATGGCACCCCACTCCAGTACTCTTGCCTGGAAAATCCCATGGACAGAGGAGCCTGATGGGCTGCAGTCCATGGGGTCGCTAAGAGTCAGACACGACTGAGCGACTACACTTTCACTTTTCACTTTCATGCATTGGAGAAGGAAATGGCAACCCACTCCAGTGTTCTTGCCTAGAGAATCCCAGGGACAGGGAGCCTGGTGGGTTGCCATCTATGGGGTCACACAGAGTCGGACACGACTGAAGTGACTTAGCCAGCACTGGTAGAATCAGGTGGTAAAGGCTAGGAAGTTGGGGCAGTCCCCCAGCGTCAGCACTGCTCAGCCTGGGGACCCCTGCCATGGTGGGCTGTTTGCCTTGATCCTGTGCACATCAATCACTGCTCCTGCTGTGGAGAGGCTGGGGCTCAGGGGCACGTGGTGTAGCATTTATGCACAGCTGCATTCCTTTTCGTATGATTCAACATACTATAGCTTTTCAAACAAATGCCAACAGCTAAAGTTCAAACCGAAGACCTCTAAGTTCATGTTTTCTCACGAACTTGACATTTTAGCTTGTATGTAATGATAGTTTGCATCCCAATCTTTTGCTTTCTGACATTCTGGAATAAATACCTAGGATTCTTAAATTATTTTCTACTTAGAATAATATGATGTTTCAGAATTAGAATTTTTATAGTTAGAAGAGACTTCAAACGTCAGCAAGATAACCTATTCTCTTCATTTTATAAAAAAAAAAAAAAACTGAGTTCCAGAAAAGCTAATAATATATTTTAAATCACACTTATTTTATAATTCATTTATAACATTCTTTCTCCAGAAAATATTAGTGAGGGGAGTTCCAAAGTCATACTAGCTAATGGTTAAGACAAGACCAGAAATCAAAATTAAACCTGATTTCATCAGTCCACGAATCTTTCTACTCTTCCACACGGCCTCATTCTGAAGGTTCTCTGTAACTAACAGTGATGATAAAAATCATTGATTATTGAAATAACCCAAGGTTCTCAGATCTAAAGGCATGCAGTAGCTAGCATATTTTTATTATGTGCAGAGAATCGTGACTAGCACTGGGGATATAACATTAAAGAGTCAACATTTTAGAAACTGCAGCTATTTCCTTACTGCAAGTCCAGTACTCTTAACTTAAATTCAATGCATTTTTATGATTTAGAATCCATAAAAATACTCATCTCTAGCACTTAACATACCAATGGTTCACAAGCTTTCTCTCAACTTCCAATTCTTAATCATCCTTCATGAGAATAAACTCTTGTGTTAAAGAATTTCCTGGATATTGACAATGGTCCAAAGTGCTAGTAATAGCTTTCCTTTATTAGTGTAAGAAGATAATAAAAAAAGTCAGAGATGTTATGAATTAATTACAGGAAAAAGAAAGTTAGGAAGGGAGAAACAGAGTGAAATGGTGAAAAAGAATGGGCTTTATAAAGATTTTTACCATAGCCTCAGTTTCTTTTATGAAAATCTATTTCCCTTTTGTACCCTTTAGTAATTTTGGCCAATTATGATTCAATTAAAAATATCTACTGCATATCTACTATAGTCAAGGCATCTTAGATAGACATTAAAGGTAATATAAAAATAAATACTATAGTCTTGGCCCTAAAGAAGCTTATAATAATAACTTCTCAAGAACAGTTATAGAAAGTTCATAAAAACACACAATAAAAAAGAATATTGGTTAGATATCAAAAGACAGCTTCTAGCCTTAGCTAAATTTATTAACACTATAATCTTTGGTGAACCACTTACTCTTTCTGTTTCAATTTCCCAAAAGGTACTTTATTTCACAGGATTATTATTAAGGCCAAATGCAATAATCCCTCAGCAAGGCACAGGGGAAAAATGGACTTAGCCCTGGTCTGAGAGAGACCTACTACTTCCCCCTACTTGGTCTCATAACATTTTCCTTGTGTTATAACTTTTATTTTATTCTCTTAGTTTAAAAGTATATATACTTGTGGTAGAAAATAAGTGTATAGAGAAGAAAAAAAATCCATAAGTTCAATAATTCAGTAACTCATATAATCACTACTAATCTTTTGATTTTATAGTCTTTTCTTTTTCCTTTTTTAAATGCATCTCTCAATTAAGACGTAGGCACAGGTTCAGTTGAGCTCAGTTCAGTCGCTCAGTCATGTCCGACTCTTTGCAACCCCATGAATCGCAGCATGCCAGGCCTCCCTGTCCATCACTAACTCCCTGAGTTCACTCAGACTTACATCCGTCGAGTCGGTGATGCCATCCAGCCATCTCATCCTGTCGTCCCCTTTTCCTCCTGCCCCCAATCCCTCCCAGCATCAGAGTCCTTTCCAATGAGTCAACTCTTCACATGAGGTGGCCAAAGTACTGGAGTTTCAGCTTTAGCATCATTCCCTCCAGAGAATACCCAGGGTTGATCTCCTTCAGAATGGACTGGTTGGATCTCCTTGCAGTCCAAGGGACTCTCAAGAGTTTTCTCCAATACCACAGTTCAAAAGCATCAATTCTTCAGTGCTCAGCCTTCTTCACAGTCCAACTCTCACATCCATACATGACCACAGGAAAAACCATAGCCTTGACTAGACGGACCTTTGTTGGCAAAGTAATGTCTCTGCTTTTCAATATGCTATCTAGGTTGGTCATAACTTTTCTTCCAAGGAGTAAGTGTCTTTTAATTTCATGGCTGCAATCACCATCTGCAGTGATTTTGGAGCCCAGAAAAATAAAGCCTGACACTGTTTTCCCTTCTATTTGCCATGAAGTGATGGGACCAGATGCCATGATCTTCGTTTTCGGAATGTTGAGCTTTAAGTCAACTTTTTTACTCTCCTCCTTCACCTTCATCAAGAGGCTTTTTAGTTCCTCTTCACTTTCTGCCATAAGGGTGGTGTCATCTGCATATCTGAGGTTATTGATATTTCTCCCAGCAATCTTGATTCCAGCTTGTGCTTCTTCCAGCCCAGAATTTCTCATGATGTACTCTGCATAGAAGTTAAATAAGCAAGGTGACAATATACAGCCTGGACATGCTTCCTTTCCTATTTGGAACCAGTCTGTTGTTCCATGCCCAGTTCTAACTGTTGCTTCCTGACCTGCATATAGGTTTCTCAAGATGCAGGTCAGGTGGCCTGGTATTCCCATCTCTTTCAGAATTTTCCCAGTTTATTGTGATCCACACAGTCAAAGGCTTTGGCATAGTCAATCACAGATATTATATTGAATATACAGTTTTATGCACTGAATCATTTTAACTTTATACTCTACATAAGCATTTTTTCATTTCCTTCTTTACAATCGCTAATGGCTCCATTAATAGTGTATCATACAGATGTACGAAAACTCACTTGACATTTTCCTAATGTTTGCTACTTATTTGTTAATATTAATAATGCAGCTGTGATAATCTCTGTATGAAAATATTTGCCATTTCCAAATTGTTTCCTTAGGGTCAACAGGTTGGAGGGTATGAAGATTTTCTTGTTGTTGCTTAGTCACTAAGTTGTGTCCAACTCTTTTACAACCCCATGGACTGTAGCTCACCAGGCTCCTCTGTCCATGGAATTCTCCAGGCAAGAATTCTGGAGTTGGTGGCCATTCCCTTCTCCAGGGGATCTTCCCGACCCAGGGATTGAAACTGTCTCCTACCTTGGCAGAGGGATTCTTTACGACTGAGCCAACAGGGAAGCCCTTTATAAAATATACTCCAAAGTTATATTTCAGAAGAGTCTGAAGTAATTTACATTCCATGAACAGTGGTCGGCAGTGTCTGTCCCACCAGCGCTGAGTACCCATATTTTAAAAATATGCACATAAAAATAAAAATTTTTTTTCAATTTTAATAGAACAATACACACACACACAAATTTGGTGTGTTAAGTCTTCTATTGATGTTTTAACAAATTACCACAAACTTAGTGGCTTTAAGACAAGACTCATTTATTCTCTTACACTTCTGTAAATCAGAAGTCCAACAGGGGTCTCACTGAGCTAAAGTCAAAGTGTGGCATGGCTGTGTTCCCTTCTGGAGGCTCTGGTGAAGAATATGCTTCCTTGCCTCTATCAGCTTCTAGCAGCTGCCTGCTTTCCTTGGTTCCTGGCCCCTTTCCTCTATCTTCAAAGCCAGCAACAGGGATTTGAGTTCTTTTCACATTGCCTCTCTCTGACTTCCTCTTCTATCTCTTATTTAAGGGCTTTTATGATTACACTGGGCACATCTGGATAACCCAGGATACTCTTTCTATTTTAGGGTCAGATGATTAGCAAACTTAATCCCATCTATAATTGGAGCTCTTCTTTGCCATGTAACAGAATACATTCACAGGTTCTGGGTATTAGAAGGTGGACATCTTTGGAGGATGGGGGCATTATTCTGCCTACCACACTTGGTAAGGCCAAAAAGGCAACTCCTTGTTTTAATCTGTATTTCTTTTTTGACTACTGGTCTTTTTTTCCATTGGTATACTACAAGTTTTCTTATTTTGAATGAGTGTTTAATATATTTATATATATTTATTTACCTGTTCTTGCCCTTATTTTGACAAATATTTTTCCTTTTGGTCAATTCTGTTTTAAGCTTAACAACCTGTACATTTAATTTTTTTATGGTGGATAAACATATGCTTTATTTGAACAAACATAAAAGAGAGCTCCTAGCACATTTCAGCAATACAAAGTTCAGCAATCCAACAAAACAGTAATACAGTTGGCCCTGTCTGTTCATAAGTTTTGCATGCCAGATATGGAAGGCAGGCTGTTCTATACCATTTTATATAAGACTTGAGCATTTACACTTAATTATTTGTAAGTGGCCACATCTATCAATTTTTCTCTTTATAATTTTCCTCTGTTTTTCATACTTTGGAAAAAAAATTTCTATGTAGAGATCAGATAAATATTCCTATATATTGTTTTTCAATTAAATAGTTAACCATTTAGTTCATCTGAATTTATTTTGGTGCATGGTATGAAATGAGGATCTAATATCTTTTTCTCCTAAATAGACAGCCAGATTGCCTGTGGTAGAGACAATAAACTATTTCTAATTTCCTTTTAGGTACAGAACACCCCAAGTTTGTGCTAGAGTAAGTAACAGTCTGCATTTCCAAGCTCCCCTTGCAGTGAGGTGGGGCCTTATTACCAAGTTTGGGCCAATGTGATGAGAGCAGGAGGATTTCAAGGTCACTCCCATGAGAACAAAATGCTCTCCCTGGTCCCTCTCCCTCTTCACATAGGATGAAGTGTGACTGCAGTGCTGAGGCATTGCTCTGGACTGTCCTGCTAAGGTCATCTCCCTCGGGGAGCAACAAGACAAAGGAACTCAGGTCCCTTGTAGGACAGAGCTGCCTATGCCTAGGCCTCCCTGCCAATCTGGACTATCATATTAGGAAGAAATACTATCTTGAGTTACTATATTTTGAGACACCTCATTATAACAGCTTAACTGTTTGTTGACTGAGAAATTAGCTGCAGAATAGGATTTTGCATTTGGAAAGGCACAACATATTTGGCACTGGCTTAGTGGTTAGGCTGCAGGCCGAAAAGGCAAGTGATTTGTGAGATACAGCAAAACCACTGCTTGTGATTACCTAGAACTGGGTGGAAAAAATCAGAAGACTACTCTGTTTCCCCCCTTTTGCTGATTTTAGGATGGCACTACAAGAGAGGTGGAGGCAAACAAGTGTTGGCTGGTTTGCCAGCATAGACAGAAGGGACAAGAGCTCAGCTAACAGAGTTTCCCTTTGCCCATGGCCTGCTATCCAAATTTAGTGAGAATCTAGGAATTTGAAGCCTCAGGTTGCTTCTGTATCTTTAAATGGCAGGAAATAATGTCTTTCAGAGCCTGTCTAGCAGCAAAGATCAAATTAAAGGTATTATTTTCCAACCCATGCCTAACTTTTTTCAGATGGCATCCACATAGCCACCATGAAATTGAGGGGAAAGGGATAAGCTGAGCACAAAAGGAGTATAGGAAAGGAGATTCAGCAGGAGTAGGAACCATAGTCAGGAAGCAACAGTTAGAACTGGACATGGAACAACAGATTGGTTCCAAATAGGAAAAGGAGTACGTCAAGGCTGTATATTGTCACCCTGCTTATTTAACTTATATGCAGAGTACATCATGAGAAATGCTGGGCTGGAAGAAGCACAAGCTGGAATCAAGATTGCCAGGAGAAATATCAATAACCTCAGATATGCAAATGACACCACCCTTATGGCAGAAAGTGAAGAGGAACTAAAAAGCCTCTTGAGCAGAGTGAAAAAGTTGGCTTAAAGCTCAGCATTCAGAAAATGAAGATCATGGCATCTGGTCCCATCACTTCATGGGAAACAGATGGGGAAACAGTGGAAACAGTGTCAGACTTTATTTTTTGGGGTTCCAAAATCACTGCAGATGGTGACTGCAGCCATGAAATTCAAAGACTCTTACTCCTTGGAAGAAAAGTTATGACCAACCTAGATAACATATTGAAAAGCAGAGACATTACCAACAAAGGTCTGTATAGTTAAGGCTATGGTTTTTCCTGTGGTCATGTACGGATGTGAGAGTTGGACTGTGAAGAAGGCTGAGCGCCGAAGAATTGATGCTTTTGAACTGTGGTGTTGGAGAAGACTCTTGAGAGCCCCCTGGACTGCAAGGAGATCCAACCAGTCCATTCTGAAGATCAACCCTGGGATTTCTTTGGAGAGAATGATGCTGAAGCTGAAACTCCAGTACTTTGGCCACCTCATGCAAAAAGTTGACTCATTGGAAAAGACTCCGATGCTGGGAAGGATTGGGGGCAGGAGGAGAAGGGGACGACCGAGGATGAGATGGCTGGATGGCATTACTGACTTGATGGACTTGAGTCTGAGTGAACTCCGGTAGTTGGTGATGGACAGGGAGGCCTGGCGTGCTGCGATTCATGGGGTCGCAAAGAGTCGGATACGACTGAGTAACTGAACTGAACTGAAGAACCATTGCCTTAAGTAAAAATCTTTGGGTGTGGCTACATTTACATGAACCTACTGGATACAAGTAGAGAAGAAGCGTACTAAGTGTTTGAGGGAAGTGTGTCACCAAAGACACCACAAAACGGTTCTATGAAACTTAAAGATTGCTTGATTCCTAAAGCAATCCTGAGGTCCCCAAATCAGCACCAGCAAACACAAAAGACACAGCCCCTAAGAATGGCATATGTTGCAATTGCAGGTGTATTCACTAAGAACAATGGACCCAAAAAGAGCCTTGCCGAGCTCAAAAGCCAAAAATCACAAAGAACAATCAAAGGAGTTACTCCCAGAGAACCATCAAGAGCTGATAGAAGCCATAGATTCTAGATTTCAAGCTAGATGGAGCGACTGGACAAAACTGTGGATTTTCTCTTTTGAGGAAGGACGAACATGTTTTCTGTATAGGCAGAGGGGGCACATGGATACTCGGAGACATAAGATAGCAGAGAATATTAACTGTCTTTTTACATCCATTCCCATTTTCTTTTGTTATAGTATCCATGCATTTGTTGTTGTTGTTGCTATTATTTCCTAAATTAATTTACAAACCAACTTTGTTATGTAAGACATGGGACAAATCCTCCCACTTCTACAAAAAGAAACCAAATATGACATTCCATGGGGAAAATGAGGCTTCCATAATCTTCAACAGGATGTACTTGCTTCTAGGTAAGATTTCCTACCCAGAAGAGCACTGCTTAATTGAGTGCTTTGAACCACTATCTCTGTTTACACTGTGATCAGTTCAGTTCAGTCACTTAGTCATTTCTGACTCTTTGTGACCCTATGGACTGCAGCACACCAGACTTCCTTGTTCATCACCAACTTCTAGAGTTTACTCAAACTCATGTCTATTCAGTCCATAATGCCATTGAACCATCTCATCCCCTATCGTCCCCTTCTCCTTCTACCTTCAATGTTTCCCAGCATCAGGGTCTTTTCAAATGAGTCAGTTCTTCACATCAGGTGGCTAAAGTATTGACGTTTCAGCTTCAACATCAGTCCTTCCAATGAATATTCAGGACTGATATCCTTTAGGATTGACTGGTTGGATCTCCTTGCAGTCCAAGGGACTCTCAAGTCTTCTCCAACACCAGTTTAAAACCATCAATTCTTTGGTGCTCGGCTTTCTTTATAGTCCAACATCCATACATGACTACTGGGAAAACCATAGCCTTAACTAGATGGACCTCTGTTGGCAAAGTAATGTCTCTGCTTTTTAATATGCTGTCTAGGTTGGTCATAACTTTTCTTCCAAGGAGTAAGCATCTTTTTACTTCATGGCTGCAATCACCACCTGCAGTGATTTTGGAGACCCCCCAAAATAAAGTCTGCCACTGTTTCCACTGTTTCTCCATCTATTTGCCATGAAGTGAAGGGACTGGATGCCATGATTTTTGTCTTCTGAATGTTGAGCTTTAGGCCAACTGTTTCACTCTCCTCTTTCACTTTCATCAAGAGGCTCTTTAGTTCTTCTTCACTTTCTGCCATAAGGGTGGTGTCATCTGCATATCTGAGGTTATTGATATTTATCCCAGCAATCTTGATTCCAGCTTGTGTTTCATCCAGCCCAGCATTTCTCATGATGTACTCTGCATATAAGTTAAATAAGCAGGGTGACGATATACAGCCTTGACGTACTCCTTTTCCTATATGGAACCAGTCTGTTGTTCCATGTCCAGTTCTAACTGTTGCTTCCTGACCTGCATACAGATTTGTCAAGAGGCAGGTCCGGTGGTCTGGTATTCCCATCTCTTGAAGAATTTTCCATAGTTTATTGTGATCCATACAGTCAAAGGCTCTGGCATAGTCAATAAAGCAGAAATAGATTTTTTTTTCTGAAACTTTCTCGCTTTTTCGATGATCCAACGAATGTTGGCAATTTGATCTCTGGTTCCTCTGCCTCTTCTAAAACCAGCTTGAACATCTGGAAGTTCATGGTTCATGTATTGTTGAAGCCTGGCTTGGAGAATTTTGAGCATTACTTTACTAGTGTGTGCTGCTGCTGCTGCTGCTGCTGCTAAGTTGCCTCAGTCATGTCCAACTCTGTGCGACCCCATAGACAGCAGCCCACCAGGCTTCCCCGTCCCTGGGATTCTCCAGGCAAGAACACTGGAGTGGGTTGCCATTTCCTTCTCCAATGCATGAAAGTGAAAAGTGAAAGTGAAGTCGCTCAGTAGTGTCTGACTCTTAGCGACCCCATGGACTGCAGCCTACCAGGCTCCTCCATCCATGGGATTTTCTAGGCAAGTGTACTGGAGTGGGTTGCCATTTCCTTCTTCAACTAGCGTGTGAGATGAGTGCAATTGTGTGGTAGTTTGAGCATTCTTTGGCATTGCCTTTCTTAGTCATTGGAATGAAAACTGACCTTTTCCAGTCCTGTGATAGCTACATCTTTTTTTTTTCTTTTTTCTTTAGCAGCCTTGCATTTTAACTGGGGGCATGGCTGCTGAGCTGCATGTCCAGCTCCTCTTGCAGATAGGTGTGGCCATATGACCAAGTCTGTACCAGTGGGGTGTGATTAGAACTGATACATACAGCTTCCTGCTCAATACCTAAAGACGTAGTCACTTGCCCTGGACGTCCTATTTCTCCTTCCTGTGGACTGGAATTAAAGCATGATATGAGTCAGCTTTGACCACCTGGACAGGAATATTACCACAGGGGATGTTAGAACAATAGAAAAGGAACTTGAGTCCCTGGAACAGAGCTGCCTACCTGGTCTGGTGCAGGCCATTATCTTTCAGACTGTTTCTTGGGAGAAAAGTAAATTTATTTCTTGAACTTGTGTATTTTTTATCTTTTTACACAGCTTAGCCTATCCTTTACAAATAAATAGACTGTCAATAACAGTTGACTCCCAAGTTTTGATTTAAATAATGAAATCTAGGAACCAACATTTGTTAAGTATGTCTATTATGTCCATTTTCTTTCATAAGTGCTTATACTTTTAATATTATTTTATGTTAGATATATTTATAACACATATTTTTGCTAGTTTGTATTTTAATTTTATGACTTATCTTAGAAGTATGAGGGTTCAGGGTTTATGTAGTCAAATCTACACATCTTTCCCTTGTGATTTCTTTCACTGTTTTCCCACTCAGAAAAGCAGTCTCTTATCTTTCTTTCTCTTATTCTCATTATTGAAGATCTGATGTGATCATTTTAGATTCTCTTAATTAGTGTTTTCATTCCAAAATGTGAGATTAGCACATGGTAAAGATATTCTCAAGCAGAGTTAAGAGTACAAAATAAAAAGTAAATCTCCTATTCATTCCAGACTTCTAGGTTCCCAGGCTTCCTCCTCAGAAACAACCAACAGTAATGGTTTCTTTCAGCAACAGTCCTTGCCAAATATATCCCTCCCACTATTTTTTCTAAGTAGGAATATATTAAACATAACATTATAACTTTGTCTTTTCTCAAACTCAACAATATATCTCGGAGATATTTTCAAATCAGCACTTAACAGAACTTTTACTCCCTTTTCGCAGCTACATACTATTTCACTGTATACTTCATCATCACTATCCCTGTGCTGAAGACATTTGGGTTGTAATCAGCCTTTAACAAACATGACTGTCCTTCCAAAATGATATAGCTTTATATGTGGGCTAATTTTCTAGAAGGACAGCTATTGGGTTAAAGGACATGTACATTTTTAATTTAATAAATACTGTAAAAATGCCCTCTAAATAGAATTCTCCAAATTACTTGTAACACCTATTTTTTCCCCTATACCTCAGGCAGCACAGCACATTATCATACTTTTTCATCTGTGCCAATAATCAGACATATAATTGCTTTTTCAATTTTCTTTAACTATGATGAAGTTGTTGAGTATCTTTTCTTAAGATTTGTGTCTCAATTTCTGTAATTACTTGCTCACATATAACACTCATTTTCCTACTGACTTGCTATTTTTCTTATTGATTTGACAGAGTTCTTTTCAACTAAGGAAATTATCCATTTGTCTTATTGTTGCAAACATTTCACAGTTTTTAACTTTTCTTTTGACTTTGTTTTATACTATATATATATATGTATTTTTATAGTATATTTAATCATGCAGATACTCTTAACTTTTACATAGTCAAAAGTATTATACTTGGTTAATCCAACTGGAATTTACTTAAGTGGAAGGACAGATTCTTCCTCATTCTTTTTTCAGATAGCTAAGCAGTTATCATAAAACCATTTACTAAACAACTGATTTTTTCTGCTATGATCATTTTAAATTTAAGATTGTCAGCTACAAAGCATTTCACAATGGAGTATATTTCTAGAAAATCTACGTTTACTAGAACCATGCTATTTAACTATTTATCATATATTAGTAATCTACTATTAATATTAATAAAAATTACACTGATTTGAAAGATAATATGTCATGGAAATTATTGGATACACCTCTGATTAAAAGCAGATATAACCTACTATAAGTTCACCTTCTAGAAGTCTGTAAATTGTTTACTAGGCATGCCATATTGCATTTCACACTATAGAGTAATGCCATTTCGTATTTTTTTAATATATGATTTGCTTCCTAATGATAGAAGAAATGCTTTATAGTTCATTATTCTAAGTTCCTTATTTATCTGTGGTGTTAATAAGAGAAAAGTGGCATACCTATATGTAGATAAAAGCAATACTGATACTATGAAGAGGTAAAACACCATTAGGAAGGTGGTATTAATAGTTGTGACTGAAGAAAGAGCTTATCGGAAAGCTGCTTCTCACATGTCTTAAGACTCATAAAAGCTAAGATACAGGAAGTAAAAGGTACTGGGTCCCTATTCAGAAGGCTGGGTCAGAAGCTCAAAAAGCTTCAAGTGAAACAGGGGTACAGAAACAGATGGC
This sequence comes from Cephalophus harveyi, assembly GCA_006410635.1. NCBI lineage: Eukaryota > Metazoa > Chordata > Mammalia > Artiodactyla > Bovidae > Cephalophus > Cephalophus harveyi. The sequence goes on along the minus strand of SJYT01063323.1, from coordinate 94,783 downwards.
TAAATACTTGTTTCAGTGCTGGCCAAATGCACAGAAGGTCTTTATCCCTTCCGGTTCAGTGTCAAGTGGGAGTCTTAAGCTTAAAAGTGGTAATCTAATAAGGCTTCTAGTCAAAAATAAGCATTCTAACTGTAGCATTTTCACTGTAACAGCTGCATGTGTGTTGTTAATAATATTGCTCTACAGAAATATTGCATAGACATAAATGAAGTCTCTTTCAAGGGGATAATATTCCCATATTCCTTATATGATAGGTGAACACACAAAGGATGAAATATTCAATTTATACTTTCTTTTTATGAAAGGTTCAATCTCTCGGAATTCTTTCTTTCTTCTCTTTCCTTTCTATCTTTGTTTACATTTCTTTATGAGCTCTATTTATTTTTCATACCATTTTCTCCACCACAGAGTCAACTCTTTATTATTCCTTTAATTTTATATTTGGAAAGGATATGAAGGGATATAAAAATAGAGAGAAGCAATAGAATAGATGGCCCAAAACAGAAGAAAAGCTACCAGAAATACTAGGAAGCATTTTTAAAGACTGCATTGTTGAATTTCAGCTTATACTGAAGTTTGTACTTAAAAACTGTAGATGCTTTAAAAAAAAAAAAACCTGTATATTTGAAAAATTAAGAACATTTCAAACACAATGAAACTCATCTGTTAAAATCTCACTCAGAAGGATAGGATATGAAGACCAGCATTCCACAGAAACCCAAATGATATCTGCCTTTAAAAATATGAAACACTTATACTCTCAATTTTCTGGAAAGGTAACATATTTTAAAAATCTGAAAATGAACAGCATTTATTTTGAAAATGAAAAATTCTGTTCCAAATAAAAGTCAACATCTTGTACCTAAAATCCACTCCTTCTCCTCCTGGGTCCCGTGTGTCTGTTAATGGAATCAACAATGTCAGAGTCTCCAGAGTGAAACCTCAGTCATATCACCTCTGATGTCTTTCTCACATGTTCCCTATCACATCGATGCTATCCTTTCCATTCCCACAACTTCTCAGGCTGAGACAGTCATTCTGGACTCCTCACTTCCTGTTATTCTCTTTATTCAATCCATTAGCAAGTCCTTCAAAATATAATCAGATTTGACCACTCCTCACCACCACCACTGCCACCACTATGGCTCAAGTCAGCATCATCTCTCATGCGGTTTATTCCACTGATTCCCTACCTGGTCTCCCCACTCCTGCATCCTCAATAAAGCAGCCTGTGACCATAGTTCTCTTCGGCTCAGAGCTGCCAATGATTTTCTAGCTCCAAAAAAGCTGAAGTCCTTAAGTGGTCTTGAAGGACCTGGTCTGACACTCCCGTCGCCACCCATGACTGGTCTCATCTCCCAACCCTCTTCCCATAAAGTCTCTGGTTAGGCTCCAGCCCCGCTAGGCTCCCTGCCAGGTTGCTGTTCTCTTCCCATCCTTTATACTTGCCATTCTCTCTGCCTGGAATGCTTGCCCCTTACATAACACATCATCCATTCATTCACTCCTCCAGGCTTCGCCCTCAAAAGCTATCTTCCCAGTAACCATTTTTTCCTGAAATTTGACCATCCTTTCACTTCTGTCCTATTTCAAATCCTTCTTTCCTATTTTTTTCCCACAGCACATACTATATATTTAACTTATTTATCTAGTTTATTGCCAGTCTCCCCAACTGGAATGTAAACTGCACAAGGCAGAGATTTTCCTACTGTGTTTTCTGCTGCATTCCCCATGTGCAGAGAAGAGCTTGGTACACAGGAGGAGTTCAGTGAACTTAGTTGAATAAATGAATTAATAAATGAATAAACAAATGAAACAAAAGGATGACTCCAGCTTGGGCTCTCACACTGCATCCTTCCTGGTTTCCTGCTAGCACTCTTAACCCTCTGTAATCAGTCCTACAGTCTTCAAATCAATAGCTTACCTAATATAGGTCTGATCCTATTGCTGCTCAGATTAAGAACCTAAGTGGCTCCCAACTGTCCAGTGAGGGATAATGGTTCTAAGGGATGGTGTCAATATCATGCATAATCAGGATACCCTTTTCTAAACTCCATCTCTACATACTGCTTTCTTATGCTTTATTCTGTATACCAGTGTCTCTCAAACTTCAGTCATTTACGGCTCCTTGTTAATGGGAAAAATTTTCTCAATGGCTCTTAAGGTCAAATCCAAGGATCCCAGTTTAATAAACACTAGGCAACTGACATCCTGGTCAATAAAAATTTATTTTTTTTTAATTACAGATTATTATTGGTTAAAAAATATTTTAATATTATAACTGAAAGGAAAACAAATTTCTAAAATCTTCATATATTCTGTATCCCTTGAGAATAAATCCATATACCCCAGGTGCAGAAATGCTGCTATACAGAAAAGAAGCTACCTACCCATCCCAGAAGAAACCTGTGCTTACCTGCCTCTCTGCCTTCGTTCTTGTTGTTCCTCTACCCCAGAATATCCTTCCCCTAACTATAGTTATCAAAATTCTATTTACCCTTCAGTGCCTACTTTAATTATCACCTCCTTTGTGAAATCTTCTTTTTGAGATCCTCAGCCAAAACTTCTCTCAATCTCTTGTGGCAATGTTATAAATCTTCTATGGCATCGCCTATTAACACATTATTCTTCCTTTGTTCCATGGTTATTATAGCTCTTGGATAGCATGGAGATTATTCTCTATTTATTTACACAACAATCAGTCCAGGATCTTCCATATGACAACTAATAAATGTATACTCAATTATTTATCATGTCAGGGGAAAAAATGCTACTATAAATATGACCCTCTGACTTTAAAAATAGAACTGTTTACTAAAAGCTTATAACCAAACATATATAATACACTCATAACAGAAAAATGTGGGAAAAAAATTTAAGTTATTTATATGATTTACCTTCTTTTAAGCATTAAGTCTGATACAGGTATGCATCTTAGACCAGTTCCCAAAACCATAAGGAAGGATGTTAGAAGCACAGTTATTCGAAGACCTAAAAGAAAACAAAAATATCTGGATTATTTTCTATTTTCTCTTCAAGTAAGTCAATGTTAAGAACAAAGATTTTTTTACTCAATCATACTGGTATTATATTCTAATATGGCTTTTCTCTATAACTCCCAACATGGGAAGAGAGAACTCTACATGCTGAAAATGAAATGATTTTAACTTTAAGAGAAAACCTGAATGATGACATCAAGGATTGAGTAAAAATTTCTATGAGCTCCAGATTTTTGAAATGAATGGCTAATAATGCTTTGTTCAGATATAACACTAAAATATATAGAAAATAATTTAAAAAGATATTTTAGTTTTACATCTCAAATAGAAAATTTCCAATTTTCAAAGGCAAGCTGTTAATTTTAAAAATTCTAAATTGCCCCCTAAATTTTTTTTAACATGATAAAGATGTG
>SJYT01063323.1:65855-89626 GCA_006410635.1 Cephalophus harveyi | reverse complement strand
GCCTATTACTTATTTTATCTCATAATCAGGACAAATTTGTTATAGGGTCTTAAGAGATAGTCCATTAGAACTCTTTGATTATTAATACAATAGTATTAATATAATAGTATTTAATGTTGTTTTATCAGATGGCTTTCAACTTATAGAATAATGTTGTTTAAAAAAAAGAGAAAGCATGGTTTAGGGTTTTAGAAGATAATGTGGATCAGATAGCTCTTCCCTTTGTATCCCAAATATGATCAACTATTTTGAAAATGTGTGCTAATGGTCAGTTAAGTGGATAACAGGGCAAAAGAAAATATAAAATGTAAAAGTAATCAAAAACAGATACAATAGTCTGGCTGTGGCTGAATAATATAACAAGATTCTATCTTCCTATTGTCGGATCGCTGCACTTTTCTTAGCACTAAATTAATGCTGCCTTACTGTTTTGTAGCAGCCACATCCCAGAGGTGGCTCATATGGAATATGTGGCCAAAGTAGCAACATTTCTTCCAGTTTTTCCCAGACCCAACACCCATGAAACCATTTCACAGTGAACAGACTTAAACTGTTTAATGCAAATTTTCTCTCTCTTTTTTTTTCCCCCAGAGTTTTCTTTTCTTGGCAGAAGGGAGATGGTTAAATGTTTGGTTTCCAAAGGGCTTCTCTGCTTGAAGGAAATTGAAAGTCAACAAAACTATAATTATGCAGATTAAACACAGCAAGGAAAATAAATTTGAGATTCAGATCAGGCACACACATGCTACATTGAGGATAATTTGTGACATGAACTGAGTTAGCTTTATATGATCTGAATATGATTAATATAATTTGGCAGAAGGAATAACATAGAAAATTGTGCTGCTCAGGAACAAGTAATGCATACATACTGCTCATTTACTGCTTCTACTAACAACGCAGATTTTAAAACCACATTACAGCCACAGGAAATTAATAATTAATAAAAAGTACATTCATAGTCATAAATATCCTAAACTTGCAAACTGTTGCTCTTATAAGGTCATACTGGGTGCCTTATGAGATAGTGGATAGAATTTTATCAGTTTGGGTCTATAAGACTCACATTCTACATTATGTTTATTTCCTCCTAGTATTTGGTTTCTAATTAAGGTAAATAGCCACCAAGTGGGCAGTGGGGCATTGTGTATAGCCCTAAGGTCCAAATAACTAGGTTTCTTATTACTACTGCTCAAAGCTAGCACAAAATAGCTGATATAAACTTTCAAGAATAAAGAAGTTGTGAAAAGCTGATTACTATAAAGCAATCTTACAGGCACAACTTGTGGCTTTCTTAGTTTTAATTGTTGCCAAATATTACCCAATCTACCTCAGCTGATGCTCAGTTTTGAACAGAATGCTTTCTTGCTTTCTTGATCTCATTTGAATTTTGACAAAGCAGGACTCTGTAGTTCCATGTACTCAAAAAGACAGCAACTGACTTTGGCAAGAAGTATAAATTCTCCAGGAAAAATATGCTTATGAGACATCTAGGACCTTCACATAAATAAATCCCAAGTGATTACAGTACTAGGATGTGAGTGCAAAAACCACCTGACGAAAGGTACAGGAATAACTTTGGAAAACTAAATATGATAATAAGAATAAATTCTACTCAAATATGGCATCCAGACTTTGCAGGAAGCCCCTTTCCAATGGATGATAGCGCCTTTGCTGGGAAACTACTGGGTACAGGAAGACAGTCTCCACATTGGTGCCTAAATATCGTGATACAAAATTGAGTGCCAAAAAAAAGAAACAAACACCCAACCCACTCCACCACACACACCCACACCCACACCCACACCCACACCCACACACAGAGTGGACGCATGGAAATAATACACACAGTGGATGCATGGAAATAAGTTTTATCTGGTAAAACTGTCCTCCTCAGGTTCCATCAGCTGGAGTGAAGATAAGCTCTGATTGTTCCTGGTATAGATCACTTGTCCCTGTACCCCACAGCCAGAGTCTCGCCACCGGGATCTGCCTCCGAGACTATGAGGACTAATTAGTGCCTGTTTTCCTGTTTACACTAGTCAAAAAAGACCCAAGATTCACAGGTTATCCTTATCCCAATATGGCTTCACACATCCTAAAATCTGACCTCATCTCTGTCAGGGCTTGAACTCCCAAAATCTTTCCACTGTGCCTTCCGGAGCTCTCAGAATCTGCAGGTCAGTGGAATCCCTACATTATCAAGCTCTTTCATAAACACTGTCTTCAACTTTTTACTCCTCTGAAACCTCTTCCCTGAGGACACTGCTTCCCCAGCCACTTCCAGATCACTTTCTCTCTAAATAAAGCTCCCAGTCTCGTCTCTCCTGATGCTTTGGTTTTCTCTGGTTGAAGCAGTATGATGATGATGTGCTTTGCTGTAGTTTTATTCAGGCTGCAACTTGTTCTGTGTGGTTTTATGCTGTTTCTTCTACTAGGATTCTCATATTTCTGGATTTAAGGATATCAACAAATTTGGAAACTTTTCTGGCATTATTTCTTTAATCTCTCCCTCCTACCCCATTTCATCTTACTCCATGCCCTCTTCCCTTCAGTTCAGTTCAGTTCAGTCACTCAGTTGTGTCCAACTCTTTGCGACACCATGGACTGCAGCACCCCAGGCCTCCCTGTCCATCACCAACTCTGTTTCCATTGTTTCCCCATCTATTTCTCATGAAGTGATGGGAACACATGCCATGATCTTCGTTTTCTGAATGTTGAGCTTCAGGCCAACTTTTTCACTCTCCTCTTTCACTTTCATCAAGAGGCTCTTTAGTTCCTCTTCACTTTCTGCCATAAGGGTGGTGTCATCTGCATATCTGAGGTTATTGATATTTCTCCCAGCAATCTTGATTCCAGCTGTGTTTCTTCCAGTCCAGCGTTTCTCATGATGTACTCTGCATATAAGTTAAATAAGCAAGGTGACGATATACGGCCTTGACGTACTCCTTTTCCTATTTGGAACCAGTCTGTTGTTCCATGTCCAGTTCTAACTGTTGCTTCCTGACCTGTATATAGGTTTCTCAAGAAGCAGGTCAGGGGGTCTGGTATCCCCATCTCTTATGTCCACACATTCAAAGGCTTTGGCATAGTCAATAAAGCAGAAATAGATGTTTTTCTGGAACTCTCTTGGTTTTTCGATGATCCAGCGGATGTTGGCAATCTCTTTTCATCTGAGACTCTAATTATACATGTATTATGCCACTTAAAACTGTACTGCTCACTGATACTTGTGGGGGTTTTTAAATCATTTTTTTCGTCTGTGTTCTACTCTAGATAGTATTTATCAGTCCATCTTTAAGTTTGCTAATCTTTTCTTCTACAATGCTTAATCTGCTGTTAAAGCCTATCTAGCATGTTTTTTCTGATTTCAGACACAGATTACATCCTCATCTCCAGAAGTTTAACATTGGTCTTTTTTTTGTTTTCTGTGTCTCTCCTTAACATGCTTTCTTCTATCTTCTTGAACACACTAGTATATCCATTTATAGTAGCTGCTTTGATGTCCCTGCCTATTAATTTTATCATCCATGCCATTTCTTGGTCTCTTCTACTGATTGCTTTTTCTCCTTTTGAAATGTTATATTTTCCTGTATCTTTGCATGCTTAGTAACTTCTGATTTGGATGTCAGGCATTCTGAATTTTAACCTGTTGGGTGATAGATTTTTTTTTAACTCCTTTAAGCATTTTTGAACAATGTTCTGGGATATAGTTGCTTTTGATCTTTTCAAGGAGTACTTTTAAGTTTTATTAGGTGGAACCAGAGAAGCCTTTAGTCTAGAGCTTGTTAATCATTACTGCTGAGGCAGCACCCTTCTGATCATTCAATCCAACCTCTTATGTATTATGAGTCTTTCCCATTTTGGCTGTTGGGAATGGGAACTATTCCCAGACTTGCATGAACTGTGAGAAGTGTCTGCCTGCTCCTTTCTGGTAGTCCTTTTCTCAGACTTGAGTAGTTTCTTCACGTGTAAACTGCTAGTCATTGCTCCGCTGAAGACCCAAGAACTCCCTACAAATCAAGAACTCTCTCTCAGTGAACTCTTTTCCTCTCTGGTATTCTTCCCTAAGAATCCTGGCTATGGTGGCCTCTTACACATCTCAACTGTCTCCTCAACTTGGGAAAACTGTGAGGCTCTGTTTGAACTCCATATCTTTGGGTGAAGCAATTGTAAGGATCACTGTCCTGCTCTACCTATTGTCCAGTGTCTGAAAACCACTGTTTTACTTTGATTTTGTTTTCTGTTTTGAGTAGTTTAAGATGGAAGAATAAATCCAGTTCCCGGTACTCCATCATGGCCAGAAGAGCCATTGACCCAATTCTGACTGTCACGCTCACCACTCCCAGCTGTGACTGCCTACAGACCACCACGTACCTGCCTCCACATCATTCACCCTCCAGGCTTAAACCTGTTTTGGCTCATTATTACCTCTGAGGACATTATATCTTCCACAAATCTGGTGATTTCAGTGCAAGAGATGACCTTTTCAATACCCAGGCCTCTCAGTCCCCTGACTTCTTATTCCACGATCATGTCCTCTACCCTACCTTGGCTGTCCACTCTCTTGGTTAAACTCCGACCTTATCTTTACCATAACTGCATCCATGACACAATCCCAATTTCAAGCATCCCACTCTTCTCTCCTTCCCACCATGACCTTCTCTCCTTCCCACTCATTCCTTCCAGTACTCTAAATTCTTCATCCACTGGGAATAACAATTTTGGAGCCTACTACTTTTTCTCATCCATCTCATGTGTTTCTTTTTCTCCTTTACCTGCTTTAGATTCCGTGATCCATTGTTATATCACTCTCTACATAATCCTCTACTCTTTGCCTGCACTTTGTTAGTCGTACAAATTTGGCAAACTGCACCTCTGGTGATCTCTCTCTTTGCCAACTCTGCCCATGCCTGTGCTTGCCCTACAGAACAGGCAGGAGGGAGACACACAACCATGCTAACCGGTCATACTTGAAATCAATGCCTCACTTAAAGCAGTCCCTCTGAGCTGTCCAACAATCCTACTACAATTTCCTAGTCTGCGTATTCTCTCCTTTCCTAGTATTACAATTTATCACATTTCTTCAATTTTCCAAGAATTGTTCTCCTAGCCTTACTGTCAGGTGGCAATATTGTTTCTTATTTTCTGAGAACTATAAACAAAGATAACTCCCACAAGCTCCTAGCACCCACCATCTGCATCTGTAATCTATACACTCTTACCATTTCTTCCATTACTATTGAAGAATTAGCTGTCAATACTTCTTTCTAAGGCCAACCTAGCTACTTGTGCTCTTGAGGACTGCATCCCATTTTGCTTACCCAAGGATATGGCTATAGCAGTTCCTCTCCCTCCCTCTAGCATTGTCAATTTCTCCTTTTTTTCTGGATCCATTAGGACACTGCATTCCAGAGAAATGCTTTAATATCTCTTATCTTCAAAATACCTTCTCAGTAGTCACACTTCCCTCTGGCTACTCCTTCATCTCTCTGCTGCCCTTCACAGTGTGTTTAACATAAATGTCTATACTCTTGAACTTACCCCCACCACTCTAATGAGACTATTCTTTTAAAAGACACCAAAGATCTCCATGTTGCTAAATCTAAGGCTCTACCCTCAGTCCTCACTAGCTGGTTCTTCCTTATCTCTCCAAGCTCTAAATGTTGGAATGCCCCTGGGCTGTCTTCTTCTGAAGCAACATCCCTCTCCACTGGTGACCTCACTCAGCTCCAAGACTCTAAATACCATTGCTGCTGCGGCTGCTAAGTTGCTTCAGTCATGTCGAACTCTGTGTGACCCCATAGACGGCAGCCCACCAGGCTCCCCCATCCCTGGGATTCTCCAGGAAAGAACACTGGAGTGGGTTGCCATTTCCTTCTCCAATGCATGAAAGTGAAAAGTGAAAGTGAAGTTGCTCAGTCATGTCAGACTCTTAGCGATCCTATGGACTGCAGCCTACCAGGTTCCTCCGTCCATGGGATTTCCCAGGCAAGAATACTAGAGTGGGGTGCCATTGCCTTCCCGGACTAAATACCATTACAGGTTGACAAAATACAAATTTATTGCTCAGGCAATAAACTGATAGTTTCAGCTCAGTTCAGTTCAGTCACTCAGTCATGTCCGACTCTATGTGACCCCATGGACTGCAGCACACCAGGCTTCCCTGTCCATCACCAACTCCCAGAGCTTACTCAAATTCATGTCCATCGAGTCAGTGATGCCATCCAACCATCTCATCCTCTGTCATCCCCTTCTCCTCCTGCCCTCAATCTTTCCAGCATCAGGATCTTTTCCAGTGAGTCAGCTCTTCACATCAAGTAGTCAAATACTGGGGTTTCAGCTTCAGCATCAGTCCTTCCAATGACTATTCAGGACTGATTTCCTTTAGGATAGACTGGTTGGATCTCCTTGCAGTCAAAGGGACTCTCAAGAGTCTTCTCCAACACCACAGTTCAAAAGCATCAGTTCTTCAACTTAGCCTATCCTATATCAAATAGGCATTTCAAATTCTTGATCTGCAGGCTAGATTCATGATCTACCCCCAAAATGCTCCTCCCACAATCTTCTACATCTCAGTAAACTGCAGCTTGATTCTCCCAATTACTAATGCTAAAAAAAATTGAGAAAGATCTTAGAATCCTCCAATTTCCTCTTACTTCACCTCTGCCTATACTGGTAAGACTACTTTCAACGTGTATCTAGAATTCAACCACTTCTCAAATCCTTCACTACCTTCACCCCAGTTGGAAGTCATCATCAGCCCCATCTGAGTTGCTCCATTACCCTTCCAACTGGTCTCCCTGCTGTGGCTCTTGTTCTCAAGATATTAACAGAGTCATCATTTTACCCTCCTGCTCAAAACTTCCAGTAGAGTGAACCCTCCTCACATCTTCACGACCAGCATCCTCACAGTGGCCTTAAGGCTCAACTCGGCCACACAAGCCTCATTTGAAATTAATGCCCAGTCACTTAAAGTAGGCCCTCTGAGCTGCCCAACAATCCTTCTACAATTTATTTCTCTACTATGTATCTTTTTCACATATGCCAAACAAGCTTATGACCTTTGTCTTTGTCCCAAAGAGTCTTGTCCAGAATTGCAAGGTACGTTTCCTTTTTCCCTCAGGTCTCTGCTCACACACATATGATCAGTAAGGCCTTCCCTGACAGTCTAGAGAAAGTATCACCCAATCACATCCCCTTTCTCCCCTGCCCGACTTCCATTTTTCTCTAAAACATTTATCACCATCTGACACACTAAGCATTTAATTTTACTGTCCTTTGGTGCCTGGACCTTCTCATTAGAATGTAGGCTCCATGAGGGCTATGTCCCCAGAGCTCAGCACACATTTGGGTGCTATCTCCTTGAAATTTTCTTCATTGGCTTCCAGGGTACACACCCACTTTTGGCTCTTTTATTATCTCACTAGGTAGTCCCTTTTTATCTCCTTGCTGGAAAATGAAAAATGAGAGTACAAAAGCAATTTCAGGAAGATAACTGATCTTCTACTAAGTTGGGTGGGACCCATGACCACAAGACCAGACAACTACCTACCCTCTAGGGAGAAAGATACCCAGGGATGCCAGGAACTTACTTCTATGCATGCAAATGCGACCCCATGAATCGCAGCACGCCAGGCCTCCCTGTCCATCATCAACTTCCGGAGTCCACTCAGACTCACGTCCATCAAGTCAGTGATGCCATCCAGCCATCTCATCCTCGGTTGTCCCCTTCTCCTCCTGCCCCCAATCCCTCCCAGCATCAGAGTGTTTTCCAGTGAGTCAACTCATCGCATGAGGTGGCCAAAGTACTGGAGTTTCAGCTTCAGCATCATTCCTTCCAAAGAACACCCAGGGCCAATCTCCTTCAGAATGGACTGGTTGGATCTCCTTGCAGTCCAAGGGACTCTGAAGAGTCTTCTCCAACACCACAGTTCAAAAGCATCAATTCTTCGGTGCTTGGCTTTCTTCACAGTCCAACTCTCGTATCCACACATGACCACTGGAAAAATCATAGCCTTGACTAGACGGACCTTAGTCAGCAAAGTAATATCTCTGCTTTTGAATATGCTGTCTAGGTTGGTCATAACTTTTCTTCCAAGGAGTAAGAGTCTTTGAATTTCATGGCTGCAGTCACCATCTGCAGTGATTTTGGAGCCCCCCAAAAATAAAGTCTGACACTGTTTCCACTGTTTCCCCATCTATTTCCCATGAAGTGATGGGACTGGATGCCATGATCTTCGTTTTCTGAATGGTGAGCTTCAGGCCAACTTTTTCACTCTCCATTTTCACTTTCATCAAGAGGCTTTTTAGTTCCTCTTCACTTTCTGTCATAAGGGTGGTGTCATTTGCAAAGTGTCAGACATGACTGAGCGACTGAACTGAACTGATGCAAATAAGACATGTGCAGTAGGACAGCCAACATATGAAAGCAGAACGGGCTTTTTTCTACTGAAAAGTAAGGGAATTTTAAATTTCTTTTTTGTTGCTCTGCTGCTGCTGCTGCTAAGTCACTTCAGTCGTGTCCGACTCTGTGCGACCCCAAAGACGGCAGCCCACCGGGCTCCTCCATCCCTGGGATTCTCCAGGCAAGAATACTGGAGTGGGTTGCCATTTCCTTCTCCAATGCATGAAAGTGAAAAGTGAAAGTGAAGTCGCTCAGTCGTGTCCGACTCTCAGCGACCCCATGGACTGCAGCCTACCAGGCTCCTCCGTCCATGGGATATTCCAGGCAAGAGTCCTGGGGTGGGGTGCCATTGCCTTCCCCCTTTGTTGCTCTAGCCAACAGAAAACATAAAATAGAATTCACCATATAGTCATAGAAACACTGAAAGAACTCCTAAAGTAACTTATTTTATAAAGAGAATGTGTGTGTGTGGGCTCAGTCATGTCTGATTCTTTGAGACCCCAAGGCCTATAGCCTGCTAGGCTTTTCTGCCCATGGAATTTTCCAGGCAAGAATACTAGAGTGGGTTTCCATTTCCTATTCCAAGGGATTTCCCAAGCCAGGAATCGAACCTGTGTCTCCTGCATTGCAGGTGGATTCCCTGCAATGGGGAATCCCTATAAAGAAAACAGGTTAAAAAAAAAAAAAATAAAGGACTTCCCTGGTGGTCCAGTGGGTAAGACGCCATGCTCCGAATTCAAGGGACCAGGGTTCAACCCCTGATCAAGGAACTAGAGTCCACATGCCACAACTAAGAGCCCAAATGCCACAATTAACAATTCTGTGCATGGTGCAGCCAAATGAATAAAAAAATAAATATTAAAAAAAAGAAAACAGTCCCTAATTTATCTGGCCAAGAATAGATGTAATTATATATATATATGTAATTATCATATATAGTGAATACAATTATAATAAAAAGGACAAAAATTAGCATTTTTCTAATAGTTGGCTATTAGAAATATTTTTCATAGTTGGCTAAATTTATGGAATAATATTGAAAAATGCTCCTGATAAAAAGTTAAAAGAAACAATAAAATAGCACTTCCCCTTAAGTTATACAACCTGGTAAAGAATGACAGATGAATTGTCACAGATTGAAGGAGATTAACAAGAAATAACAACTAAATGTAATTTGGGACCCTCGACTGAATCTTAGAACAGGGCGAAAAAAAGAGAGAGACATTTGTGGAAAAACTAGTAAAATCCAAATAAAGTCTAATGTAGTTTAAACAAACAAATCCAAACAAAAGAAAACCCCCATTCAGTACAAGAAACTTTCTCGGCAACTAGCACATATCTCGCCTGGAAGTTCCACACTTTCCAGGGCTGGATACTTTCATTGTTAGAAAGTTCTTTCCTGTATTCCTTTGAGTTACAGCTTCTTGTAACTTCATTCAGCTTAGTTCTTCCTTCTAGACTTAGGCACATTAAGTCTAATTCCTCATTTAACACATATTTATATCCTGCCTCAAGTTTCTTTTTGAAGCTTGACACACCCAATTCCTTTCATTTGACACATTATGATTTTTATACCCTTTACATTCTTGTCACACAACTTTTAAAGGACTCCACTTTGCCAATGGCCTTTCAAAAATTAATGCCCAGAACTGAACATTAGAAGCATGTCAAACTATTTCTCTTCTTTTAGATACTACACTTCTGTGCCTAAAATTGTCCTCTACTTTTTAGCAGGTACATCACATTGGCCATGAATCATTTATCCATACTTGTGTGGTATAGTTCAACGTCTTAACATTCAATCCTATGACCATTTTTCTCCTCACAGAATCACACTGGCAAGTGGTAAAGTGAGATGTCTGTCCAGAGTATTCTCTATGAAAAGAGAGTCTTCAGTCATCTGTAAGCTTTATCTGAGAGTTAAAAATCTCAGGTGACACTTGCAGGTGGTCACATACACACACTTTAAAGCTGCTGTGCACCCTTTTTCAGAAACCAAAGCGTCAGGTCCTGAGTTCCCCAACAGCTCTTCCTGGGCTGGAGTCATCTATTACGGAAAGCCAACTCATTACTTCCTTGTATCTGGGCATCATCATTCTATTTTCTGACCTGTCACCCTCAACACCCCCAAACCCCTTTGAAGTCAAAGCATCAGTCATTTTTGTCAGATGTAGAAAACACACAAAGCATGTGCATGGGATGCTCTTATATCCACACATGCAGAAACTTGAACACCCAAAGGTCGCCTAATCCCTGCTGTGGCATAATGGGCCTTGATTTAAAAACAAAACAGTATCTGCAAAGAAATCTTCCCTTATTTGACGCTTTGGGGACGGAGGGTTCCTAGTCAGGCATGGGATGCCAGCAACACTCGATCACCTCAGACAACCTCTAAGACGAAACCGAGGGAGGCGGCTCCCCCAGGAGTAACATCGCTGGCGGGGCTCCCGGGACCCCCTTACCTCTCTTGTCCAGAAGCCACATGAACGCGAAGCAGGGCAGGAAGCCGATGGGCCCCCACAGCACGAGGAGCGCGATGTCCCAGCTGGAGAAGCCGTAGGCCTGGCGCGCCGAGTTCTGGATGGGGCCCCATGTGTTCCAGACCAGGCCCTGCGCGAACCCCAGCAGCGAAAAGAGCAGGAGCACCAACCAGCGGCGCCCGTACACGCGCCCGGGACTTGGGGCTTCCGCTGGCAGTGCCGCCGCCGCCTCCCGGCTTCTCCAGGCAGCCCCCGGCGCAGGCCCGAGCCCCGGCCCTAGCAGCGGCTGCCGTTCCTCCTCGCTGCTCCAGCCCGAGCCCATCTCGACGCGCGGCCCGCGGGGCCACCGCCCCGCACGGTCCGGATTGCCGCCGACCAGCCCCGCGCGGATACTGCCGGGCTAAGCCGAGGCCGAGGTTGCTTTGGTCGCCCTCGGCCTGCCGGCCGCGTTGCTGCGCCTGCGCCTCGCTAGCCGGCCGCGGGCGGGGAGGAGGGGCAGGAGAGACCGGAGAGGAGGGGGCTAGGGTGCGGGATCCGAGGTGCGCTGTCTTCTGGGGCTGGAGAGGCAACGTGGGCGAGAGAGGGAGTGGAGCCGGGGTCCCAGAGCGCGGACCGGGAGGAGCTGGAACGACCGGGAGGAGCGCCGCTGAGCCCGGGGAAAAGGGAACTCCCGGACAGGCTGTAATAGTGCGCCTCGCTAGCCGGCCGCGGGCGGGGAGGAGGGGCAGGAGAGACCGGAGAGGAGGGGGCTAGGGTGCGGGACCCAAGGTGCTGTCTTCCCGGGATGAAGAGGCAACCCGGGCGAGGGACGGAGTGGAGCTGGGGTCCCAGAGCGCGGACCGGGAGGAGCTGAAACGACCGGGAGGAGCGCCGCTGAGCTGGGGAAAAGGGAACTCCCGGACAGGCTGTAATAGAGGAGGTTGGGCGAGGAACCTGGATTGTTGGAGGAAGTGTCCAAGTTTACGTCATGTGCCCAGTAAACAACTCGAAGATCTCCGGTCACTTAAGCTAAGGCTTGTTTTTATATTGGGTTAATTCTCAATTCTGAAGGATTTATAACTTCGGAATTTTGAGCAGGAGATAGAATAAGACTGACGCGTAGTAGGAAGGATTGCCGCATGAAAATCGTTTGTTTTTTATGTACAGTAAGTACTGTCTTATTTAATCAGACGTTTTGCAGTGCTTTACATACCCAACGAGTAAATTATAAACAAGTCAATTTAGTTCATATATAGAAGATACAGATCTTTTTCTACTCTTTTGCCTGTCATTATTAGGAGGACAATAAAGATATATTTATTAAGCCTGAAAGATTTTTGCCCCCAAATGACCTAGATCTATCTCCAGTTATGATTTTGACTAGATGAGTAAACGAGAAGACGGGAAGTTGTCGATCTCTTGATCAAGCAGCTAATAGTTGCATTTATTTTGATATACAAATCCAAAGGTCTGACAGCTGTCGGTTAGTGTCCTGAAAATCTAAGTCAAGTGATATGGCTTGTTCAGGGTTGGAAATGAGTCACAAGGAACGCAATTAAAGCACGTTAGCCTGAGGCTCACATTACCGGCAGCTACGAAAACCAGGTGGAGTCTTGTTGCGGCCAGAAGGGCAAGAGAGATGGGGAGAGACGGGGAAGAGAAGCGTGAACTCTCCCAGTATCCAAGGCTGTCATGAGTGGCTGCACAATAAAGCAAACGCAGAGCCACCTTCCACTGCCTTGAGCACCACAAAAAACCAAACCATCCCCTAAAACTCCAATACCGTTGGGAGGAGGAAAGCGCCAAGGCGAAAACGAAGGACCTGACTAGGAAACGAGGAGAAGCAGAAGCGAAGCCAAGAAACAAAGACAAAAAGAAGACAACGGTTTGGAGAATGTAAGAAGCGTCACAACCGAGACCACGTGCATTCATTTCAAGCACCCCCCCTGAATCAAAACAAACTTGCGTGGCCCCGCCCATTCCGTGTCACGTGACGTTCACGCTCGTGCAGTTTCCGGAAGAGCCCGGTAGCAACCGCTTCACCGCCGGAGTTTTGGCCTCCCTCAGACCGCTTCCCGCTCGGTTTCTCTTTTGGTTTGGGCTGAGCCCGCGTAGTGCTTGCCATGGCAGCAAGCCCCGGGGCGATCACTAATGCGGACTCTGCATCTGGAGGTGGAGAGGAGGAAGGTAGGTACTAGGCGGGTCAGACCAAGAAGTTGTAACCCTCTTGTCTTCTTGACACCTCTCATATGACGGCCTAGCAGTAAATTATGAGTAAAACTATTTGTTTTCTAATAAACGTAATGTTGTTCAAATTGTGGCACCCAGCTTTTAGATCGACTGGTCCAGTTTCCCTCCATCCTACAAGTGTTGTTTCACCCATAAGGGTGTTGTGAATGTTACAGCGGATTGAACCACCCTTGAGACACATGGCGTTATCTTGGACTTTTGTGAACAGGATTATGATTTCAGTGGAATCCTGCTTTGGAGAACGAATGTGAGCCTGAGATCCCTATTAGGATTTATTGAATGATTGCTCCATGCCTGGCACTGTTTTGGGTACTGCCACGGGATCCAGAGACCTTTGACTGTATATAACAACGCCTTTTCCCAGTTGTGTAGAGGGATCTGGAAGGGCAAAAGAGTGACTGCTGCTGCTGCTGCTGCTATGAATACTGTGTGTAGTGCATACTGAGTGAGGATTGTCATCAGGAGAGATGCCAGTGGGGAAAAGATAAATACTTCAAGGAGGGAATAGTTTGAGGTGGGCCTTTATGATTTGATGAAATAGTGACAAACTTAGGTGGTCATGCTGGTGGGGGGCGGGGTGTGAGTCATGGGAAGACAGGGAGCAGAAAAGCATAAGATGGATATGATTGGTGATCAAATAGTCATGTTTGTCTAGAGGAAGAGATGACCATCCCGAGCAGAAGGAGCAAATTACAGCTTCTTACAATCTGACCACAATCTCCTGCCTTTATAACTCCCTTTTTTATGTACCCCAAAGAGACAATTCCTGAGCTTCATCTGTACCTCCAGTCCATTGTTACATTTTCTGTCTATCTATCTCCTTATCTAGTTTAGAGTGCATGTCATAGTTTATTATTCTGATCTTTCTCTTGAAAATACACTTTTCTCTTCTCCTTGCTTGCCTTTTACTCCTCTGACAAAACCCATACTCTGGATGAACCCAAACTTTTGCCCTCTGCACTTGCACCTATATTGCAGAACTTTGCTGTGAAAAGTCCTGGGCAAGTTGATGTGACGTTATAAAATGAAAATAGTCAACCTCTTGAGTATTCACTCAGCATGAGCCTGAGATCTTGTGATCCTCTGTTCTTGTAGTAACCTTGTTTTCTTTTATCAGTGAGGATTCTCCAACTCTATATATCCTCTTTTCGTCTCTTCATCACATTGAGCTGGTGACTTTGCAAGTCAGGCCAGCTCTGCATCTGATCTGCTCTTTTCCTCCTTCACTATCACACTGTTGTCCAAATCATCCACAGTTCTCACCTAAACCACTACTGTATCTTCAGGCCACGTATCCCCATTTCTTCTCTTGTGCCCCTCCAATCCCTTCTCTATTCAGTGGCAAAAGTGATACTGTCTTACTTAAAAGTCTTCAATGAAATCCATTGCAGTAAGAACTTAGATTAAAATCCAAACTCCTAACCATGACCTACAAAAATCTTTGATCTGGGCTCTGCTGATGTCTCTAGGAGCACCTCTTGTCACTCATCACCCCTTCTGCTCTTACCTGCTTTTCATATAACTGGCTTCTTAGTCTTCATATTTTAAGGTATGTCACCACCTGAAACCTTACCAGATTAACCCATCTAAAGCAGTCATTGTAGTTTTCCCCTGATCCCTAAGCGTGTTTGTGTTCTGTAATACAGCATCCTGCTTCCTGCACTTAGCACAATCTGTAACTACTTGTTTATTGTTGTGTCTTCCCTTAGACCTTAAGCACCTTGAGGGCAGTACATATATCTGTTTTATTCACAGTGTTGCCCAAGTAGCAATACAATATCAGGCTCCTGAAAGTGAAAAGAAAGTGAAGTGGGTCAGTCATGTTCAACTCTTTGTGGCCCTGTGGGCTGTAGGCTACCAGGCTCCTCCATCCGTGGGATTCTCCAGGGAAGAATACTGAAGTGGGTTGCCATTTCTAGGGGAGCTTCCTAATCCAGGGATTGAACCTGGGTCTCCCGCATTGGAGGCGGACACTTTACCCTCTGAGCCACCAGGGAAGCTCTACAGTGTTAGGCTCCTAGTGGGCTCTTAATACCCATTTGTTGAGTGAATGAGTAAGGGAATCCCGAGGCAAACTCAGAGGTAGAAGGAGAAAGAGCAACTCAGAGTCTAGCAACTCAAAGAAGTTGGTGTAAGAAATGTTAAGAGACATAGATCCTAAAGGCACCTTATACCAAATTAGGGACTCTGTACTTTGTGACAGAAGCTTTTAAGGAGCTTTAGATAGGGGATCACTGCTTTAAGGAAGATCACTGCAGCTGAAGGATGGAGGATAGATTGGAGGAAGAAACACTGAAGGAAAGGTGCTTAAATCTCCTTAGCCACAGCATTCTCCTCTGTAAAATGCATAACTGTTGTGAAAATTAAAGATACTTGTAGATCATCTAGCGTAAGTGTCTGGCAGGAATTACATATTCAACAATATGTAGTTTTTTGTTGGGGAAAAAAAAAGTGCTGGCATTGGTGACTGACTGATGTTCAAACTGAGAGAAAAGAGATTGGAGATGGCTCTGAAATTTTCTAGCCTGAGTAACTACGTGTAAATTAGGAACCTGAAGAAAAAGGAGGTGGTTGGGAGCACTGTTAAGTTTTAGTGTGCATGCTGAGAGTTTAGGTTTACAATGATGATGTGAAAGATGTCAAGCATGTTGCTGGGGAGGAGGAGGTTTTTATTGTTTATTCAGATACCACAAATTCACCCTTTTAAAGTGTTTTTTAGTATGTTCACAAAGTTGTACAGCCATCACTAATGTAATTCCAGAATGTTTTCATCATACCAAAAAGAAACCTAGTTCCCATTAGCAGTCACTCCCTATTCACCCTCTCTCCATTCCCTGGCAGTCACTAATGAACTCTGGCGCTATGGATTTGCCTATTCTGGGCATTTCATATAAACTTGGAATCATACAGTAGGTGTCTTTTTGTGTCTGGCTTCTTTCACACAGCATAATGTTTTCCAGGCTCATCTATGTTGTAGCATGTGTCAATACTTCATTACTTGCTGTGGCTGAACACTATTCTGTAGCATGGATATGCCGCACTTTGCATATCCATTCATCAGCGGGCATTGTGTTGTTTACACTTTGGGGCTTCTGTGAATAATGCTACTATGAACATTTACAAGGTTCTGTGTGAACATATGTTTTCTGTTTCTCTTGGGCATGTATCTGAGTGGAATTGTTGGGCTTTCTGGTGAGTCCATATTTAACGATTTGAGGAAACTTGTCATTCTTAATCTTGAAGTCCTAAGGAGGGAAATAAATCTGATTAAAGTATGGGTTTGCTCCCCTGAAAAATATAGCACATGTACGCATTTTTGCAGGTGATTTCAAATATTTGTATTAAAGGATTGATTCTCTGAATCCTGTCTGTCGAGCTTTCAACCCTATTTTTAAACTGCCATCCTCCCCAGAAAACACCACTTCGGGGTGACTGCCTATTACCATTACAAGTAAATGGGCAGAATCCTCCTGGAAGAGAAGACTTTGCTTTCAATTAGGCAAGTCTTGTGTGAATAAAGGGTAAGAAAAATACAGACATTAAATAAATGCATGTGAAAGGTTCACTATGTTTAGTATAGTAACAAGTATTGTGGGGGATCATAGAAAAGTTAGTTTTTGAGCAAACACTACCACTCCATTATCAAAAAATATTTGAATGTCACTGTAAATGGGAGGCCCTTCTGTCTGGGGAGACTCTTTCATCTGGTGAGACTGAGACTGAAGACAGTTCCTGCCCTAAAATAGCCTATAAATATAATTGGGGGGAAAGAACACAGATAAAAAGACTTGAAGGATAATGCATAATCACACCACAGGAGGCATGTTACATGCTTTGCGGGTGAGAGGAGAATGAATGCGAGTTGTATTGGTCTGTGCTTCTGTGCATAATTTGAAGGTTTGTTATACGGTCCTCGCTCTGCACGCAGCCTTGGGTGCCACAGGCCCACTCTTAGAAGACTTGAGCACCTAAGAATTTTAGAATCCTCAGGATTCCTGGAACCAATCCCCCTCACATACTGAGGGACAGCTGTAGTGTGAATATGGAAATGAGTGAAAGAAGTCGTTTCTGGTGAGGAGGCCAGGAGTAGAAGTGAGTGGAGAAAAGCCCAAGGTACACAGCGGGCAGAGAGTGGGAAAGAAGGTGAGGAATCAGACTGGTCCTACTTGGAGTGGAACGTGGTAGGGCAGACAGGTGAAGCAGGGATGATTATGTCCTTGGAGACCTGAGAGGAGCAGGGTGAACCAGAACATTGAAGTGAAGAAGAAAATCATAGGTTTCAGTTTTCTCAAAAAACAGGGTAAGGCGCCACACTAAGTGAGGGAGTGGAGAGAGATATTGGGGATTTGACAGTGAAGAAACTTTGTCAGGTTGCTGCAGGGGCGAGGGCGATTGGGAGTTCCTTAGTGGCAAATAGTGTGTTCGGGTGCTGGAGAGGGAACCGTAGAAGTGAGCATGAAATCCTGGAACTGATTGATCCCTTTGTGTTGAGAGTGCTTGTGAGTTTGCTCAATAGTTCATTGTACAGAAGTGGAGAAAACAAATGGTTAATTTTAGTAAAGTTTTATACACTTAAAAATGAGCTCTTATTTCACAAAACATTTCTTTGCTGTTAGTTGATGTCAAGCACTGTACTCAGCTCTATATGAAAGTAATGGTTTGCTTTCAAGATTGTGATTTTTTTTTAATTGTGGTTGACTTACAATATATTATTTTCAGGTATATTACATAGTGATTTGATATTTGCATACATAATGAAATAATCACAGTAAGTCTAGTAACCATCTGCCCATACAAAGTTGTTACAGTATTATTGACCATATTCTTTATGCTGTGTGTTATGTATTCGTCATAGCTTGTTTATTTTATAACTGGAGGTGTGTCCCTCTTAATGTCTCCTTTACCTTTTTCACCCACCCACACCTTCCTCCCTGTTTGTGCAAGGTGTCTGTGAGTCTGTTTTTGTTTTGTGTGCTTGTTTTTTTAGAGTCCACATTAAGTGACATCATATGGTATTTGTCTTTTTTCTTTCTGATTTGGAATAATACCACTAGATCCATCCATGTTGTTACAAATAGTAAAATTTCTCTTTTTTCATGACTGAATACAATTTCATTGTATATATACATACCACAAGGATGTGATATTTCTAGTTTGAAGTAACAGCTTGGAAATTATTAAAAGAAACATGAATAAGCAGAGCACAGAGGATTTGTGGGACAGTGAAAATACTTCCTATGATATTACAGTAGTGGATATATGTCACTATATATTTTATTGTTCAAATCCATAGACTGCACAACATCAAGAGTAAACCCTAAGATACACTGTGGACATTGGGTGATTACGGTGTGCCAGTTTAGGTCCATCTTTGGTGAAAAATGTACCCTTCTGGTGAGTATTGCTGATAAAGGGAGGGGCATATATGGGAACTTTCTGTACCTTCCTTCTAATTTTGTTTTAAACCTAAAACTGCTGTTTAAGAAATGGATTTAAACAAACATGAAACTACTTATTGTTAACAGTCAACTCAAGTGCTGAATGTGAGATGTTATTTCTAAGATCATACATTGGTTGAAGCGTTTCAGTGAAATTAAAAATTGCGGTATTTTGAATCTGAATCTTTCAGAGTGAGATTGTATTTGCTTCCATTGGACTCTGAGTTTACAATTTTTTCTGATTATTTTTTTTTAATTGAAGTATAGTTGCCTTATAATCCTATGTTAGTTTCAGGTATATAACATGATTCAGTATTTTTACAGATTATACTACATTAAAAATTATTACAAGATGATGGCTGTAATTCTGTGTATTATATGGTATTTCTGTGTTGCTTATCTATTAATATTTTATACACAGTAGTTTCTATCTGTTCATCTCCTACCCCTAATCTCATAGTTGGGGCTTTCCAGGTGACACTAGTGGTAAAGAATCCCCCTGCCAGCGCAGAAGATACAGTTTCGCAAAGAGTTGGACATGACTGAGCACACAGCACAGCAATCTTATAGTTTGAGTTATACCCAAGCTTATGCCTTGATGAAGTGAAGGGTTAAGTATTATTCACTCAGTCATGTCCGACTCTTGGTGACGGCGTGGACTGTAGCCCACCAGGCTCCTCTGTCCATGGGATTATCCAGGCAAGAATACTGGAGTGGGTTGCCATTTCCTTCTCCAGGGGATCTTCCCAACCCAGGAATCGAACCAGGTTTCCTGCATTGCAGGCAAACTCTTTACTGTCTGAGCTGTATCAGGGAAGCCCTGGTGAAGTGAAGGATTCCACCAGGCTCCTCTGTCCATGGGATTATCCAGGCAAGAATACTGGAGTGGGTTGCCATTTCCTTCTTCAGGGGATCTTCCCAACCCAGGAATCGAACCAGGTTTCCTGCATTGCAGGCAAACTCTTTACTGTCTGAGCTGTATCAGGGAAGCCCTGGTGAAGTGAAGGATGCCTACTTTCTAACTGTTCTTCCAGTCCTGCCTGAGAAAATAGCTCATGCCAGAGCTGAATGGACTTTAGTTTCATTAACAGCCGACACTCATACATAATTAGATTTATTCCTTTTCAGTGAGAGGCACCATACTCTCCATGTCATTCTTGTTCTAATTTTTCTAAAGGGCAGGAGGAGGCAGGGAAACCTGAAGGAAAACAAGAACCTGTGTGATCTTAAAAAGTCAAAAATTCTCTTGCTAGAGCACATGTGTAATTCACATGTGGCTAAGGTACTTCATATCTGATAATGATTAACATTAGGAAAGACTAGAGATCTTTCAAGAAAATTAGAGATACCAAGGGAACATTTCATGCAAAGATGGGCTTGATAAAACAGAAATGGTATGGACCTAACAGAAGCAGAAGATATTAAGAAGAGGTGGCAAGAATACACAGAAGAACTGTACAAAAAAGATCTTCATGACCCAGATAATCACGATGGTGTGATCACTCACCTAGAGCCAGACATTCTGGAATGTGAAGTCAAGTGGTCCTTAGAAAGCATCACTGCGAACAAAGCTAGTGGAGGTGATGGAATTCCAGTTGACTATTTCAAATCCTAAAAGATGATGCTGTGAAAGTGCTGCACTCAATATGCCAGCAAATTTGGAAAACTCAGCAGTGGCCACAGGACTGAAAAAGGTCAGTTTTCATTCCAATCCCAAAGAAAGGCAATGCCAAAGAAAGGCAATGCCAAAGAATGCTCAAACTACCACACAATTGCACTCATCTCACATGCTAGTCAAGTGATGCTCAAAATTCTCCAAGCCAGGTTTCACCAATACATGAACCGTGAACTTCCAGATGTTCAAGCTGGTTTTAGAAAAGGCAGTGGAGCCAGAGGTCAAATTGTGAACATCTGCTGGATCATGGAAAATGGAAGAGAGTTCCAGAAAAACATCTATTTCTGCTTGATTGACTATGCCAAAGCCTTTGACTGTGTGGATCACGATAAACTGTGGAAAATTCAGAAAGAGATGGGATACCAGACCATCTGACCTGCCTCTTGAGAAACCTATATCCAGGTCAGGAAGCAACAGTTAGAACTGGACATGGAACAACAGATTGGTTCCAAATAGGAAAAGGAGTACATCAAGGCTATATATTGTCACCCTGCTTATTTAACTTATATGCAGAGTACATCATGAGAAATGCTGGACTGGAAGAAACACAAGCTGGAATCAAGATTGCCGGGAGAAATATCAATAACCTCAGATATGCAGATGACACCACCCTTATGGCAGAAGGTGAAGAGGAAGTAAAAAGCCTCTTGAAGAAGGTGAAAGAGGAGAGCGAAAAAGTTGGCTTGAAGCTCAACATTCAGAAAACAAAGATCATGGCATCTGGTCCCATCACTTCATGGGAAATAGATGGGGAAACAGTGGAAACAGTGTTAGACTTTATTTTTTGGGGCTCCAGAATCACTGCAGATGGTGATTGCTGCCATGAAATTAAAAGACGCTTACTCCTTGGAAGGAAAGTTATGACCAACCTAGATAGTATATTCAAAAGCAGAGATATTACTTTGCCAACGAGGGTCTGTTTAGTAAGGCTATGGTTTTTCCAGTAGTCATGTATGGATGTGAGAGTTGGACTGTAAAGAAAGCTGAGTGCCGAAGAATTGATGCTTTTGAACTGTGGTGTTGGAGAAGGCTCTTGAGAGTCCCTTGGACTGCAAGGAGATCCAACCAGTCCATCCTAAAGGAGACCAGTCCTGGGTGTTCATTGGAAGGACTGATGCTGAGGCTGAAACCCCAATACTTTGCCCACCTCATGCAAAGAGTTGACTCATTGGAAAAGACCCTGATGCTGGGAAGGATTGGGGGCAGGAAGAGAAGCGGATGACAGAGGACAAGATGGCTAGATGGCATCACCAACTTGATGCATATGAGTTTGGGTGAACTCCAGGAGTTGGTGATGGACAGGGAGACCTGGCGTGCTGTGATTCATGGGATCGCAAAGAGTCAGATACCACTGAGCAACTGAACTGAACTGATATTAGGAAAGCAAAACTGTTTAGTATTTTAAAAATTGTGACAAAAAACAAATAACAGAAAATTTATCATCTAACCGTTTTTAATTTAGGGATTTGATTTAGATCATACCTCAATGGTCTAGTGGTTTTCCCTACTTTCTGCAATTTAAGTTTGAATTTGGCAATAAGGAGTTCATGATCTGAGCCACAGTCATCTCCCAGTCTTGTTTTTGCTGATTGTATAGAGCTTCTCCATCTTTGGCTGCAAAGAATATAATCAGTTTGATTTCGGTGTTGACCATCTGGTGATGTCCATGTGTAGAGTCTTCTCTTGTGTTGTTGGAAGAGGATGTTTGCTATGACCAGTGCATTCTCTTGGCAGAACTCTATTGACCTTTGCCCTGCTTCATTCTGTACTCCAAGGCCGAATTTGCCTGTTTCTCCAGGTGTTTCTTGACCTCCTACTTTTGCATTCCAGTCCCCTATAATGAAAATGACATATTTTTTGAGTGTTAGTTCTAGAAGGTCTTGTAGGTCTTCATAGAACCATTTAGCTTCAGCTTCTTCAGCATTACTGGTCAGAACATGGACTTGGATTACTGTGATATTGAATGGTTTACCTTGGAAACAAACAGAGATCATTCTGTCATTTTTGAGACTGCATCCAAGTACTGCATTTCGGACTCTTTCGTTGACTATGATGGCTACTCCGTTTCTTCTAAGGGACTCTTGCCCACAGTCGTAGATATAATGGTCATCTGAGTTAAATTCACCCATTCCAGTCCATTTTAGTTTGCTGATTCTTAAAATGTCAATGTTCATTCTTGTCATCTCCTGTTTGACCACTTTCAATTTGCCTTGATTCACAGACCTAACATTCCAGGATCCTATGCAATATTGCTCTTTACAGCATCGGACCTTGCTTCCATCACCAGTCACATCCACAACTGGGTGTTGTTTTTGCTTTAACTCCATCATTTCTCCACTGATCTCCAGTAGCATATTGGGCCCCTACCTACCTGGGGAGTTCATCTTTCAGTGTCCTGTCTCTGCCTTTTCATACTGTTCATGGAGTTCTCAAGGCAAGAATACTGAAGTGGTTTGCCATTCCCTTCTCCAGTGTACCCCATTTTGTCAGAACTCTCCACCATGACCCATCTTGGGTGGACCTACATGGCATGGCTTATTGTTTCATTGAGTTAGACAAGGCTGTGGTCCATGTGATCAGACTGGTTAGTTTTCTGTGGTTGTGGTTTTCAGTCTGTCTGCCCTCTGATAGAGAAGGATAAGAGGCTTATGAAAGCTTCCTGATGGGATAGACTGACTGAGGGGGATACTGGATCTTGTTCAGTAAATCCTTACTGAATGGGGGGCCATACTCAGTAAATCTTTAACCCAATTTTCTGTTGATGGGTGGAGCTGTGTTCCCTCCCTGCTGTTTACCTGGGGCCAAACTATGGTGGAGATAATGAAGATAGTGGTGACCTCCTTCAGAAGATCCTATGCATATACTGCTACAGTCTGTGCCCCCAACCCTGCAGCAGGCCACTACTACCCACGTCTTCACCGGAGACTCCTGGACACCCACAGGCAAGTCCAGGACAGTCTTCTATGAGGTCACTTCCTTTCTTCTGGGTCCTGGTGCACAAAGTTCTTTTGTGCCCTCCAAGAGTCTATTTCCCATTCCTGTGTAAGTTCTGGCAGCTCTGTGGTGGGGTTAATGGTGACCTCCTTCAAGCAGACTTATGCCATACCCACTCCCAGAGCCCCTGTCCCTGCGGCAGACCACTGCGGACCCATACCTCCACAGGAGATGCTCAAACACAGATCTGTCTCAGTCTCTGTGGGGTCCCTGGGTCCTGGTGCACAGAAGGTTTGTTGGAGCCCTCTGAGCGTCTCTGCAAGGAATGGGGTTTGATTCTAAACGCAAATTCACCCCTCCTACTGTCTGGCTGGGGCTTCTCCTTTGCCCTTGGCCATGGGGTATCTCCTCACAGCTGGTTCAGTGAAGCGCAGCTGCCACTCCTGACCTTGGACATGGGGTATTTCCTCTGAGCTGCTCTAGCGATGAGATGCAGAGTTCTAAAGAATAGCATGGAGAGATAAAAAAGCCTTCTTCAGTGATCATTGGAAAGAAATAGAGGAAAACAAAGAATGGGAAAGACTAGAGATCTCTTCAAGAAAATTAGA
>SJYT01063323.1:28058-65333 GCA_006410635.1 Cephalophus harveyi | reverse complement strand
CACACGCTAGTAAAGTAATGCTCAAAATTCTCCAAGCCAGGCTTCAACAGTACATGAACCATGAACTTCCAGATGTTCAAGCTGGTTTTAGAAAAGGCAGAGGAACCAGAGGTCAAATTGCCAACATCCACTGAATCATCGAAAAAGCAAGAGAGTTCCAAAAAAAATCTACTTGTGCTTTATTGACTATGCCAAAGCCTTTGACTGTGTGGATCATGATAAACTGTGGAAAATTCTGAAAGAAATGGGAATACCAGACCACCTGACCTGCCCCTTGAGAAATCTGTATGAAGGTCAAGAAGCAACAGTTAGAACCGGACATGGAACAACAGACTGGTTCCAAATAGGAAAAGGAGTACGTCAAGGCTGTATATCTTCACCGTGCTTATTAAACTTATATGCAGAGTACATCATGAGAAACGCTGGGCTGGAGGAAGCACAAGCTGGAATTAAGATTGCTGGGAGAAATATCAATAACCTCAGATATGCAGATGACACCACCCTTATGGCAGAAAGTGAAGAAGAACTAAAGGGCCTCTTGATGAAAGTGAAAGAGGAGAATGAAAAAGTTGGCTTAAAGCTCAACATTCAGAAAACAAAGATCATGGCATCTGTCCCATCACTTCATGGCAAATAGATGGAGAAACAGCAGAAACAGTGGCAGACTTTATTTTTGGGGGCTCCAGAATCACTGCAGATGGTGACTACAGCCATGAAATAAAAAGACACTTACTCCTTTGAAGAAAAGTTATGACCAACCTAGATAGCATATTCAAAAGCAGAGACATTACCAACAAAGGTCTGTCTCATCAAGGCTGTAGTTTTTCCAGTAGTCATGTATGGATGTGAGTTGGACTATAAGAAAGCTGAGTGCCAAAGAATTGATGCTTTTGAACTGTGGTGTTGGAGAAGACTCTTAAGAGTCCCTTGGACTGCAAGGAGATCCAACCAATCCATCCTAAAGGAGATCAGTTCTGGGTATTCACTGGAAGGACTGATGTTGAAGCTAAAACTCCAATACTTTGGCCACCTGATGGGAAGAGCTGACTCATTTGAAAAGACCCTGATGCTGGGAAAGATTGAAAGCAAGAGAAGGGGATGACAGAGGATGAGATGGTTGGATGGCATCACTGAGTCAATGGACATGAGTTCAAGTAAACTCCAGGAGTTGGTGATGGACAGGGAGGCCTGGCGTGCTACAGTCTATGGAGTCTCTAAGAGTGGGACATGACTGAGCAACTGAACTAAACTGAACTGAACCGTTTTTAAGAGTACTGTTCATAGTAAGTATATTCACATGAATATGAAACAGATCTTGAGATCCTTTCATTTTGCAAATCTGAAACTTTGTATCCAGGAAACAACTCCCCTTGTTCCTCTCTCCTCAGCCCAGGTAATTGCCATTCTACTTTCTGTTTGAATTGGGCTGTTAGATGCCTCATATAAGTAGAATAATACCACGTTTGTCTTTCTGTGACTGGCTAAGTACTTGCATAATTCCATTAGAGTTTTTCTGACCTAGTCTAAATGTTCATTATTTTTTACCCTGATATATACCATTCCAGCAGAGAAGGCAATGGCACCCCACTCCAGTACTCTTGCCTGGAAAATCCCATGGACGGAGGAGCCTGGTAGGCTGCAGTCCATGGGGTCGCTAAGAGTCGGACTCGACTGAGCAACTTCACTTTCACTTTTCACTTGCACACATTGGAGAAGGAAATGACAACCCACTCCAGTGTTCTTGCCTGGAGAATCCCGAGGATGGGGGAGCCTGGTGGGCTACCTTCTGTGGGATCGCACAGAGTCAGACATGACTGAAGCGACTTAGCAGCAGCAGCAGCAGCATACCATTCCAGATGATTGATGAATTGTGTGTATATACAGTAGTCATCAGACTGATGAAGCCATCATGGACTTACATAGTATATATTTAGAAATAAATTAGCTCACAATACTAGGACCCAATTCTTTGTTCTTACTGTATCACTATGGTGAGTCTCTATATTATAACTTGAGGCTTACCCTTATATCACCCTCTGAAATTTTTAAAATGTGAAACTATTAACTTTAAAATTCATACCTGACATGAGAGGTGAGCTCATTGCAATTTCAGAATCTTTTCCTCTGTTGTGTGTACTAAGTCACTTCAGTCGTGTCCGACTCTTTGCGACCCTATGGACTGTAGCCCACCAGGCTCCTCTGTCTAGGTAAAAATACTGGCGTGGGTTGCCACGCCCTCCTCCAGGGGCGCTTTCTAACCCAGGAATCAAAGCCTCTTATGTCTACCTGCATTGGTAGGTGGGTTCTTTACCACTAGCACCACTTTCTGTCAATTAATATTGACAGAAGAGTATTCTGGAAACTTGGTAAATTTTGCATATTCTTGTCTTAAATTTTAAATCTCAAATACAAATCCAAGCCAGATACTAACTGACTGAAGCCAGATTGCTAGCAGATTCAGAGAAATTAGGTTTCAACTGATATTATACTTTGCATTAATTAAAGAAAAAATTAACTGAGAACAAATTAAATTGCTTTTTGATGGTGTTTAACTATCTCCAAAGAATTGTTACCAAAGCTGTAATAAATTTTCCAAATAACATGCTACCTTTAGAGAGGGAAGACTGTTGTGTGACACATAGATCACTAATCTGTTTTTTCAGCAGTTTCTAAGCCATCTAATTAGAAATTGCTGCTTGCTGCAAGTTTAGACCTAAATACACTTATCCTTTAAAGGCTGTTGAGGTTGCTTCAGAATTTTTATAGCTCTTTGCAGACATCTCTGGCATGGAATGACTGGGTGCATCCCTAGGCTATTTAACTAATACAATGCAGATTGCATTCTTCTTTAAAGAAATTATAACACTTAAATTTGTTAATTTAACAGCCCAGTTCATTGTTGATTAAACTATCAGAAATCAAATTAGTTTTATTTCACAACCAGCTGATTGTTTTATGTGACTGATAGGCCTGAAATTCTGCAAATATGCTGATTTCCTGTTATGGTGAGCAGTCTACTGATATATTCTGCATGTGCTGTATGGCACTTTTCATTCATTTAGCAAATGTTTGAACATTTAATATATTCCAGTCACTGGGCCTGGTACTTTCTCAGCAAATTTTGATTTTTAGGATCTCTTTTAAATAACCTCCGAGATGTTTGGAGTTTTTTCTTATCAGATCTTTAGATACGTTCTAAAAAAGTTAATGTTACGTTAGAGGAAAAAGTATTTATTTACTTCTTTGAAACTCTTGCCTCCAAGCACTACTCATGTATTACTAACGTTACTAAGACCATGTTCAGTTCAGTTCAGTTCCTCGGTTATGTCCGACTGTTTGTAACCCCATGGACTGCAGCACGCCAGGCCTCCCTGTCCATCACCAACTCCTGGAGTTTACTCAAACTCATGCCCATTGAGTCATTGATGCCATCCAACCATCTCATCCTCTGTCGTCCCCTTTTCCTCCCACCTTCAATCTTTTCCAGCATCAGGGTCTTTTCTAACTAGTCAGTTCTTCACGTCAGTTGGCCAAAGTATTGGAGTTTCAGCTTCAGCATCAGTCCTTCCAATGAATAATTAGTACTGATTTCCTTTAGGATGGACTGGTTGGATCTCCTTGCTGTCCAAGGGGATGTACTTAGTTGTAAAAATATGAGGACTGTTTTGAGAACATTCAAAGCCATATGATCTATTGGCTCTGATTTAAGATAAGCAGAGTAAATAAATCCTCATCCCCAAAGGGCTGATACTTCTATTTTTCTCTGTCATTTAAAGTTCTGGAAGCAAGATGTTCAAAGCTTGAGATTTTACAACCTTAAAGCTGAAAAAAATGTTACAGTGGGTCACACTAGCCATGATTGATTCAGGCTGTTACAGAGCACTCTAGAGAGAATACAGTTGTCCTTGAAAATCACAGCCTCAGAAGGCAAGGTGCTATACTGGTTATGAACCCCTGACTACAAGTTAGTTTATTTATGTGAAAGGATTCAGGAGGTAGAATTTTGCTGGCTTTGGTTCAGGGGCACAAAGATGGACATTCTTTGCATACTTTCAGCTGGTGTTCACTGTTTCCCCAGCCTTTGTTTTCTCTCTCAAGATGGTAACCATGATACCTGTTTTCCAGGCAGCATGTAGGAGAGGAGGACGAGGGGGGGAAAGGCTGATTTAGCAACTTCCAGATACATCTCTGGTCACTCCCATCTGCGAAGGAGTCTAGGAAATGTAATTTTTTGGCCACTCCCATTGCCCAAAGTTCTGTTAGCAAGGAAGAAGGGAACAAATACTGGATAAGGTAGGCAACTAGCAGTCTCTACTACAGGATTAACTACTGCCCCCAACACACATGGATACAAATGAGAACATCCTTCTGCCCCCAGCAGCACACATGTATCTGTTACCTGTGAATCCATCTGAAGTTTCCCTTCACCAACATTTTTTAGGTTATACTGTCTCTATGAGTTTTTAGTGCTAGTCCTATGGTTTTAATTCTTTGGAAGCAGGATTATGTGATAGAAAGAGCACCAGACTTGTAATTGGAGAACCTGACCTGTTGTCCTGTCACCACTGGTGTTTTGACCTTTGACATCTGAACTTTCATTATCACTTGGATAATGGAAATAAAATACCCTCTGTAGCTGTGTTTTACAGACTTGTTAGAGGATCCAATGAGTACTTTTGTTTTAATGTCTGTAAAAATGTGTGGCAAATAGTAAAGCCTTACACAAGTAAATATCTGGTATCCAGGTGGCACACTGGTAAAGAATCCACCTGCCAATATAGGAGATGCAAGAAACATGGGTTCAATCCCTGGGTCAGGAAGATCCCTTGGAGGAGGAAATAGCAACGCACTCCAGTATTCTTGCCTGGAAAATCCCATGGACAAAGGCACCTGGTGGACTACAGTCCATGGGTCACAAAAGAGTTGGACATGACTAAGCACGCACACACCCATTGTTACAATGATGATGATGATGTTGAAAACCAAACTCTGATCTTCCCAACAGAAGATGTTGCTTCTAACTTTTCTCTCGTGGCAAGTCAGAAAGTCTGGAAACCTGTCTTCCTCATAGCTGCATCTGCCTTCCACCCTACATCTCTGTGGTCGTAGTAGTCTTTAATGTTATTCTCTTAGTATTTCTCCATGTCTACCATCTCTGCCTTCCTCACTGCCACCCCTTGTTGTTCAGGGCTTTATTACCACACTTCTCGCCTGGCTGTTGCAATAGCTTTCTGAGTCAGGTCTAGTCCCTACAGCTCTACGTATTTCCATAGAGCCCTTGTTGTTATTGTTACTGAACAGAATGTACCAGGGGACTGTACCATGGGAGAAATATCTAGTAAATTATTTTTCTACTTTTGAGACATTAGATTGTTTATATTTTCAGGTTTTTTTATTATGGTAATAGATATTTTATGCAAATGTGTAGATTGTTTTATTTCACTGATAGGCCTGCTGGTCATATACATGTTCATAATTCATATATATATGAATATGTATATGGCTTATGATTACCTATTTTATTAAAAGCAAATTTCTCTAACATGAGTTATTAAGTTAATAGGTGGTTCTTTGGGACTTCTACTTCATTTTCCCAGTTGTTTCCCAAAGAGTAGTTCTAATTTATATGTCACAAACAACAGGTACTATCATGAATGTATTGTAGCTTTTGAGGGTCTAGCAAAACTTTAAAAATATATAATTGAAACTGTGGCTTGTCTATTTTCATACACAAGGAATCCAGGCACTCCCAGTCCAGGAAGACTTGGTACAATGCAGTGTAGGTAACCCTGTACTTTTATAGGCTATACATTTATAAGTTGGCATAGAATAAGACCTTTTTTAAAAAAAATGCCTGGTTATAGCCTGTTTTGCTTGTTACATAAAGGTCACTTAAAGATAAACTTGGAGCTTCTTTTACATAGAGACCTAAGAGGGTAAGTGTATTAACAGATCAGGTAACTGGAAATAGAGGGTTTTGCTGATTGTACTAGAGAATCAAAAATACATGTTTTACAGATCTGAGTATGAATCATTTTTTAACTTTCCCCCCACCAGACTTTCATCTTAAGATATCTTTAAAGAGAAACTTACTTGTTCTTTTATTTAACGCATATCTTTACTTTACCGGATTAACATTCTGTGATTGAAAATTTATGGACGTCCTCAGTAAATCAGTGTTAGTTTGTGCATATTCCCCTGTACAGATTATACATGCAGTTGGAATTAAGGATTACCACCGATATCCACCCTAGCACATCTTTTATCTTTGTAAATCTTGCAATAAAATAATCCCCCCTCCATCCCTGCCCCTTCCCCCGCATCAACTGCTGTATGAGTTCAGTAGTCTTTTTGGCATAAACCTGTGCTATATCAAGTAGAATTGTTGCTAACTCCAGCAACTCTAGTTGCACAAGAGTAATTCCCATTAGTATTTCTTACATAATTCTCTAGGAAATAATATTTTGAAAAATTTGCATCTTTTAAAATGTGTGTCATACTTGGAAAGCCTTTAAAAATTTTTTTTGACATTGAAAATTGTAAATATTTTCCAACATCTACAGTTTAATATTTGAGAAAAGTCACTGAAGAATTATGGCTCTTTGGGCCCAAATATTTATGTAAACAGTTAGAAGTAAAGTGTAAATGCAGTGCAATTATACCAAAAGATTTGCCATAGTAGAACCAATAGTAGCTGTTTATGCTTCGTATTCGGAGAAGGCAATGGCACCCCACTCCAGTACTCTTGCCTGGAAAATCCCATGGACGGAGGAGCCTGGTGGGCTGCAGTCCATGGGGTCGCTGAGTCAGACATGACTGAGCAACTTCACTTTGACTTTTCACTTTCATGCATTGGAGAAGGAAATGGCAACCCACTCCAGTGTTCTTGCCTGGAGAATCCCAGGGATAGCAGAGCCCAGTGGGCTGCCATCTGTGGGGTCGCACAGAGTCGGACACGACTGAAGCGACTTAGCAGCAGCAGCAGCAGCATGCTTCGTATTATCTTAAATAACTTTTTAGTTGTCTATATAGTTCTCTTATTTCTCTCCCTAGGTAAACATGTCAAACCTTTTACACCAGAGAAAGCAAAAGAAATCATAATGTGTTTACAACAACCTGCAGTCTTCTATAACATGGTTTTTGATTGGCCTGCACGACAGTGGACTGCGGAACATCTTTCTGAGGTCCTTCGTGGCAAGCAGATACGATTTAGGATGGGAAGGAAAAGCACAGACACAGGTAGGACTACCAGGAATCGTCATCGTAATGTGTCTTCATAATGTTCCCATGTCTCAGCCACGGTTTCTTTATCTCTGAAGAATCCTTTATTTCTAATCCTCTTTTTGACCATTTGCAGATGAGGAAACTTTTATTAGAAGTTTTCAACGGATAATTTAAGATTTTTTTTAGGCTAAATAACCTGAAATTTGTAACCCCATGTAAAATGTATATGTTCATATTATCATAGTTCATTGATCACGGTAGACACTTAATAAATATTTGTTAATGTGCTATTACTTACCTGACTGAGAGACCAATGCTAATCTGACAGTCCCCTCCATTTTTGTCTCATGTAAAAATGTGTCCTTTTATTTGTCCTTTTATTTATGTGTCCTTTTATCAGTCACTATTTATAGTGCTTAGTCTTGGTGTAATTTTATCTCTCTGCTTCATCAGCCGCCTGACCTCTGTTGTGTTGTATAAATGTGAAACATATGTGAAGCTGTTTTTTTCATCCTCTTAAGCAACTAGATTTTTCCAGCTCCCCTTTTTTCCCTGAAGACTTGTACCTGATTTTTTTGCCTTACAGTCAGAGAAGGCAATTACCGTTACTCTAAAAATAGTTAATTTAAAGGAAAAAAAAAACAGATTAGAAATGTTTCTAATCTAAAGAAGTCTATGATCATGGTTTGGCTTCAGAATATGTGTGTATCTTCTGTTTAAATATGGACAGATTTGGTGGTCTAGAAATTCATAGTGTTTTAAGCCTTGCTGTGAAGTGGCTCTGTGAAGATATTAAGGATATCTATTAATAACCCCAAAGGAACTAAAAAATTGCCCAGTTTCTCTTCCAGCTTCTCTAAGCTTCTTTCTCTCATGTATATCCCATAAAATTGCTGGGTTTTTGGTGTCTAGGACCTCTTTATACTTCAGTGACAGGTAGAGCAGTATCAACATAAACTCTTTGACTCCTCATTGTGGTTTGTTGTATTTTTAAATTAAATGCTAGACCAGCAGCAGCCACGTAAAAATCAGCTTGTGCTCTTGTTTTCTTGATTTTAGTCACATAAATCTTCCACTCACTGAAGTTTCTGTTAAACAGTAATTTGAAGAAAAATAGAAATTGTAATTTTTTTCACCTCCTGGTTAGACTCCAAGTACTGCTTCTAATAGCTATTGACAACTATTGTGTCAGACACTGTTCTGAGTGCTTTATACATATTAACTCTCTTAATCTTCTTCAAGCCCACTTAGAGTGGAACTGTTATTATGCTGTTTTACAGAAGAACTAACAGTAATTTGACATTTTAAAGTTAGTACTCATGCAGAAAAGAAAAAGGGAAGCAGAAAGTCTCGTAGAAAGACAATCTGTTCTTTGGACAAAATTCATATAAAATCCACCACTTAAAAGTACACAATTCAGTGCTTTTAGCATCTTCATAATTTTGTGCAATTACCACCACTATCTAATTCCAGGACATTTTCATCACACTGCAGAGAAATATGGTTCCCACTGGTGGTCACTCCTCATTCACACCCTTCTCCACCTCTGCTGCTGCTGCTGCTGCTAAGTCACTTCAGTCGTGTCCGACTCTGTGTGACCTCATAGACAGCAGCCCACCAGGCTCTCCCATCCCTGGGATTCTCCAGGCAAGAACACTGGAGTGGGTTGCCATTTCCTTCTCCAATGCATGAAAGTGAAAAGTGCAAGGGAAGTCACTCAGTCATGTCCGACTCTTCGCGACCCCATGGACCACAGCCTACCAGGCTCCACTGTCCATGGGATTTTCCAGGCAAGAGCACTGGAGTGGGGTGCCATAGCCTTCTCCTGGCAACCACTAATCTACTTTCCTGTTTTTATAGATTTACCTATTCTGGACATATAAAAATGGAATCATGTGGATGTGGCCTTTTGTGTCTAGCTTTTTTTCATGTAGCATGTTTTTAAAATTTACCCACGTTGTAGCATGTGTTTGTATTTTCTTTTTATTTCTGATAATGGGCTGGAGGAAGGACAAGCTGGAATCAAGATTGCCGGGTGAAATATCAATAACCTCAGATATGCAGATGGCACCACCCTTAGGGCAGAAAGCGAAGAAGAACTAAAAGAGCCTCTTGATGAAAGTGAAAGAGGAGAGTGAAAAAGTTGGCTAAAACTCAACATTCAGAA
Organism: Cephalophus harveyi; assembly: GCA_006410635.1. Taxonomy (NCBI): domain Eukaryota; kingdom Metazoa; phylum Chordata; class Mammalia; order Artiodactyla; family Bovidae; genus Cephalophus; species Cephalophus harveyi. The sequence goes on along the minus strand of SJYT01063323.1, from coordinate 55,942 downwards.
AACTAAGATCATGGCAACTGGTCCCATCACTTCATGGCAAATAGATGGGGAAACAGTGGCTGACTTTATTTTTCTGGGCTCCAAAATCACTGCAGATGGTGATTGCAGCCAGGAAATTAAAAGACGCTTACTCTTTGGAAGGAAAGTTATGACCAACCTAGACAGCATATTAAAAAGCAGAGACATTACTTTGCCAACAAAGGTCTGTCTACTTAGAGCTATGGTTTTCCCAGTAGTCATGTATGGATGTGAGAGTTGGACTATAAAGAAAGCTGAGCGCCAAACAATTGATGCTTTTGAACTGTGGTGTTGGAGAAGACTCTTGAGAGTCCCTTGGACTGCAAGAAGATCCAACCAGTCCATCCTAAAGGAGATCAATCCTGGGTATTCATTGGAAGGACTGATGTTGAAGCTGAAACTCCAATACTTTGGCCACCTGATGGAAAGAGCTGACTCATTGGAAAAGACCCTGATGCTGGGAAAGATTGAGGGCAAGAGGAGAAGGGAACGACAGAGGATGAGATGGTTGGATGGCATCACCGACACAATGGACATGGCTTTGGGTGAACTCTAGGATTTGGTGATGAACAGGGAGGCCTGGCATGCTGCAGTTCATGGGGTCTCAAAGAGTTGGACACAACTGAGCAACTGAACTGAGCTGACTATTCCATTATGGATAAACAGTGTCAGTCCATTCATCAGTTGATGGATGTTTGGGTTATTTCCACTTTTTGACTGTTATGAATAATGCTACTATGAACATTTCTGTACAAGTTTTTGTGTGGACATATGTTTTCACTTCTCTTGGGTTAAACCTAGAAGTGTAACTGCCCAGTCATACAGCAACTATGTTTAACTTTTGAGGAACTGCCAAACTGTTTTCCAAAACAGCTGAACCATTTTACATTGCCACTCCAGTGTGTGAATGGTCTAGTTTCTCTCCATCCTTGCTAATACTTATTTCATTTTTCATTCTGGCTATCTAGAGTGTGTAAAGTTTTATCTCATTATAGCTTGATGCATTTCCCTAATGACTAACATTGTTGAGCATCTTCCTATGGTCTTATTGACCATTTGTATATCTGATTTGGAGAAATGGCTATTCAAGTCCTTTGCTTGTTTTCTAATTGAGATGGTTTTTGTTTTTATGTGGTTTTGTTTGCAAAACAGACAAAATGTTTTTGTTCAGTGGTAAAAGAGACCTTCATATATTCTGAATATTAACTCTTTATCAACTATATGACATGCAGATACTTTCTCATGTGGGTTAATAATTTGTTCTTTTTAAGTTACTTCTTTGTGTATAAATACACTACTTCCACAAGCACTTTTGGGTAGTGTTGTAAGAGAACTGATTCAGGTTGGCTCGTGTGGGTTCAAATTTTGCTTTGAGCAATTCAAAGTTAAATGTGTTCATATTCATTAAACATTTAGAATAGTGTCTGGCACATAGTAAATGCTCAACAAATGTTATTTTAAAATAGAAATAATTTAAAAATAAAAAATATACCTTCCTCATTTTAGCACTGGAAAAATGGGAAGACCCAGAGAAAATTATAAAGACTTATTCCTGTTACCAAGAGGCAATCACTGATTACATTGTGTTGTATATTCAGTGCAAGCCTTTTTTATATTTTAAAAATAAAGTTGTATAAATTTTAACAACCTGCTATTTTTCTTAACATATTCTGAGTAGCTTCTTTTGACATTAAATACGACTTTTAAATGGCTACCTAATATTCAATTGTATGCTAGTATCACTGTTGTTATTGTTGTTGTTTAGTTGCTAAGTTGTGTTCGACTCTCTTGCAACCCCAGGGAGTGTAGCCCGCCAGGCTCTTCCATCCGCGAGACTTCCAAGGCAAGAATACTGGAGTGGGTTGCCATTTCCTCCTCCAGGAGATCTTCCTGACCCAGAGATCGAACCCATGTCTCTTTGTCTCCCGCGGTGGCAGGTGGATTCTTTACTGTGAGCCACCAGGGAAACTCTGATAGTATCAGAGTTTTAATTTAGTTTTAAAATTCTAATTTGATTAGATTGCTTAGAGGTTTTAATTTATAAATAAGACTGTAGTGAACATGTTTGAAAGTAAATCTCGCCCAAATTTCTGATTATTTTCCTAGGAGAATGACTGGCCAAAGGGTATGAGCATTATCACCAGGAGCAGCACTCTCCATGGCGCTGCTTACACCAGAAGCCTCTGAGTCATGCTGATGGCCTCTCTCAGTGGTGTCTGGTGACTCAGTGACTTACATCCTAAGGATCCAGCATCTGCCTGCCTCCCACTCCATGACCATCCTCCAGCTGGGATTGCCCTGCTGTCCTCGCCTCCATGGTTGCAGTAGCCCCATGCCTAGTCCCTCTTCACCTGCTCTCCTCTCACCCCAGCCATTCCTCATAATGAAACCCAGAGACAGTTTTTTAAAAAAGAAAAATCTCATCTTCTTTATCTGTTTAGAACCCGTAGATAGTGTCCTATTACCCTTAGGCTAAAGACCAACATTTTTGTTAATGGTATGAAAAGCTCTGTTTGCCTCCTCTTTCTGAGCTCAGGGCAGATAAGCTTTTAAGATTTTTGTGTTTCCAGAGATTTGTTTCTTCTTACTTCAGGGCCTTTGCATATACAGTCTAGCGATTCTTCTCTCTTCCCCAGCTTCCCCTTACCCCAGCTTTACCTAGTTGGTTCCACTGCTTCCTTCAGATCTCAGCTCAGAGGTCATCGTTTCATGGCAGTCTTTCTGACCACATTCTCCCTCCCTCACCCCCCAAATCAGGTATGACTACCGAGTTATCTTGGACCACATGGTATTTCTTAGTAACACTTAGCGCAGCCCTGATCAGATGGTTAATTGTGTAAGCAGTTAGCAGTTTAAAGTCTCTCTTTGCCTCAAGAAGGTCCCTCGTGAGAGCCAGGGCCATGTCTCATCATTGGCTGAACACCTAATATCTGGATAGTCAGACATCTGTGGAGTGAAAGAATAAAAGACCTTTGATACCTGAGGCCAAGTGCTTTGCAGAAGGGTGGTTTACATTTACTCTCCTTTCAGAACATACAAGTGTTTGGCCACTCCTTTGCCCTAACAGAAATTTATGTTTTTTAAAAAATACCTTGTTGATAGGTGAAAGATGAGTGCCTCATAACTTTAATTAACATTTCTTTGTTGGTGTTGTTGAACATATGTTCATGTTTATTAATAGTTTGCATTTTGTCTGGTAATTTTTCTTTCAGTTAGGGTTTCAGGTTTTGGCTTCTTTTTTTAATAAATAAATTATATTTAAAGAATACTGTGTTTGTTATTAATGTACTAATTTCCCAGTTTATTGTTTGCCTTTTGATTTTGCTTCATATCTTTATAGTAAGATCAGATAATATTTGATTAATATTTTTATTCTTATTTTATTTAGAAATTCCTTCTGTACCCTGACAATAGTAAATGTTCTAATATTTTCTTTTAATAGCTTGATTACTTTTTCACATTTTACTCTTTATCCATTCCATATTTATTTGGTATGTTATGTTCACTGACTTTTTTCCAAATAGTTAAGGTGGTGATAGTATCTTTATTGTAGTACCATTTACTGAATAATCCCTTCTTTTCCTACCAACTTTGAAACTACCTTTATTATATTATCGTATTCTTATATATTTCAGCATCTGTTTTTGGACCACATACTGAACTATCAGTTTTGGGGCCAGTAAAACACTTGCTAAAAACTATTTTTTACAGCTGTTATGTATTTTAATATTTGAAAGAACAACTCATCTTCCCCAGTCACTCTTCTGTCTCAGCATTTTACTGGATACTGGTGGCACAGTGGTTAAGAATTAACCTGCCAGTGCAGGAGACACAGATTCAATCCCTGGGTCAGGAAGATTCCACTGGAGAAGGAAATGGCAACCTACTCCAGTATTCTTGCCTGGAGAATTCCCTTAGACAGAGAAGCCTGGCGGGAACAGTCTGTGGGATCACAGAGAGTTGGATGTGAGTAAGTACGCACGCATGCATATGCACAATTGAAATTTATTCCTCTAAATGAAACTTAAACAGTGTTTGGTTCAGTTCACTCAATCAATCATGTCCGACTCTTTGCGACCCCATGGACTGCAGCACGCCAGGCCTCCCTGTCCATCACCAACTCCTAAAGTTTACTCAAACTCATGTCCATTGAGTTGGTGATACCATCCAACCTTCTCATCCTCTGTCAGCCCCTTCTCCTCTTGCCTTCAATCTTTCCCAGCATCAGGGTCTTCTTAAAAGAGTCAGTTCTTCGCATCAGATGGCCAAAGTTTTGGAGTTTCAGCTTCAACATCAGTCCTTCCAGTGAATATTCAGGATTGATTTCCTTTAGGACGGACTGGTTGGATCTCCTTGCAGACCAGGGGACTCTGAAGAGTCTTCTCCAATACCACAGTTCAAAAGCATCAATTCTTCTGTGCTCAGCTTTCTTTATAGTCCAACTCTCACATCCATACATGACTACTGGGAAAACCATAGCTCTGAGTAGACAGACCTTTGTTGGCAAAGTAATGTCTCTGCTTTTTAATATGCTGTATAGGGTGGTCATAACTTTTCTTCCAAGGAATAAGCTTCTTTTTATTTCATGACTGCAGTCACCATCTGCAGTGATTTTGGAGCCCCCCAAAATAAAGTCTCTCACTGTTTCCATTGTTTTCCTATCTATTTACCATGAAGTGATGGGACTGGATGCCATGATCTTAGTTTTCAGAATGTTGAGTTTTAGCCAACTTTTTCACTCTCCTCTTTCACTTTCATCAAGAGGCTCTTTAGTTCTTGTTCGCTTTCTGCCCTAAGGGTGGTGCCATCTGCATATCTGAGGTTATTGATATTTCTCCTGGCAATCTTGATTCCAGCTTGTGCTTCCTCCAGTCCAGCATTTCTCATGATGTACTCTGCATAGAAGTTAAATAAACAGGATGACAATATACAGCCTTGACGTACTCCTTTCCTGTTTTGGAACCAGTCTGTTGTTCCATGTCCGTTTCTAACTATTGCTTCTTGACCTGCATACAGATTTCTCAGGAGGCAGGTCAGGTGGTATGGTATTCCCCTCTCTTGAAGAATTTTCCACAGTTTGTTGTAATCCACACAGTCAAAGGCTTTGGCATAGTTAATAAAGCAGAAGTAGATATTTTTCTGGAACTCTCTTGCTTTTTCAGTGATCCAACCAGTGTTGGCAATTTGATTTCTGGTTCCTCTGCCTTTTCTAAATCCATCTTGAACATCTGCAAGTTCATGGTTCACATACTGTTGAAGCCTGGCTTGAAGAATTTTGAGCATTATTTTGCTAGCGTGTGAGATGAGTGCAATTATGTGGTAGTTGGAGCATTCTTTGGCATTACCTTTCTTTGGGATTGGAATGAAAACTGCCCCTTTCCAGTCCTGTGGCCACTGCTGAGTTTTCCAAATTTGCTAGCATGTTGAGTGCAGTGCTTTCACAGCATCATCTTTTCACTTTTAGTAAACAGTGTATTCACATTAAACAAGACATGTTGCCTGCCCTCAAGCCATCAATCACTGCAGCTACCTCCTCCTCCATAATGGTGCTCGTCAGGGGCATTAAGAATGGAGAAAAACCAGATCTTGGTTCCAGATAGTTAAGATGTATATCAAATAAATTTTTTTTGTAATTAGCTGTAATCTTTTGAATGTTTAATTGCCTTTTTTCCCCTCCTCCCCACAAAAATTCCTATATATCCCAGCTCCTCCCTTACCTCTTTGAAACAGTTCCGCAGAGCTATTTTAGCAGCTGTTTCCTAGGCTGTATTCCTCAGTAAGATCCTCTGAATAAAACATAACCCACAACTTTTAGGTCATGTGGTTTTTTCCTCCTTCAGTCAACAAGATTTTTAAAAAATATTTATTTATTTAGCTGCACCAGGTTTACTTATGGCATGCAAGAACTTTAGTTGCAGCACGTGAGATCTAGTTCTCTGGACAGGGATTGAACCCAGGTCTCCTGCACTGAGGTCATGGAGGCTTCAGTTCAGTTCAGTTGCTCAGTCGTGTCCGACTCTTTGCGACCCTATGAATCTCAGCACGCCAGGCCTCCCTGTCCATCACCAACTCCTGGAGTTCACTCATACTCACATCCATCGAGTCAGTGATGCCATCCAGCCATCTCATCCTCTGCCACTGACTTAACAGGGAAGTCCCCAGTCAAAAGGATTTAAATGAAAATTCTTGAAGTACTATGAATTACATAATTTGAAAGGATCTACCATGTGACAGTACTGTACCATCCTACACAGGAACATGAAATCTTTGCTCATTAAGTTTTTTTTTTTTTAATCTCAGTAAAAAGATTTGGGTAAAAAAAAGTTTTCTTACAAGTCTACAAATTTCTGAAAATATTATTAATTTTTTATAGCTGTTAGGAAGGAAATATTTTTGCCTATTCTGTTTTTCTAATTGTGATTGGTACACAAATAAATGCCATTTATTTTTTGTATTTTTTTAATCTTTAATAGTGTACATAGTTTTTTATCTTAATAGTGTACATAGTTTTTTAGTTTATTCTTGTGGGCTTTTTAGGAAGACAAGTATTTGTTCTTACAAGCAATAATAACTTTTTTACCTTTCTATTGAGCATATTTATTTCTATTTTAGGTCATGGTTAGAATTTTTCTAGAATGCTTGAAATAATAGTTTTGACAGCTAGCATATTTGATTGTAATGTATCTCATTTTATTTTAGGAAGCAGATTGTGACATCACATCACTCTTTGAAGCCATTTTGGATTGAATTCATTTGCCAGCATATATTCTCAGGGACAACACTAAAACTTAGCTGGCAATAATTTGCCAAGCAGATGTATAAATAAGCCTGAACATTTGTAGATAGGGAGTGGAGTAACCATCAGAAATCATACTCGGTACCCACATTCCAAATGTTTCTTGCTTGTGAGATGATGAAGTCTTAACAAAATGGAAAAATACTTGTTTCGGTGCTATGCACAAAAATACTTTAGGACTCCCTTTATAAGAATTAAAGCTTAACTCAACTTTTACACTGTTTCCAAATCCTAAAAGCAGTTGAGCTGCTTCTTACCTAAAATTTTGATAGTAAGTAGGATGAAAGTTTCAGCTGCCTGAAATATTAAAGAACAATAGCAATCAAATTAGAAAAGAACAATTCCATTGCACAGAATAAACTAAGAAAAACAAGTGTACTACCCAGAAAGAAATTGTCATGATAACGAATGAAAACGGTTCCTTTGGTGCTGCTAATACCAGGAAGGAGTAAAAAGATTCTATTTTGAAATCACTATGTAAATAAAAAAGTCTATCAGTTTTGTTCGTTCCATTCATTGTAGTTTTCCCTGACATTAACAGTTCTCTGTTACTGTCTTTCCCTGTAACAGTTCTTTCCCTGACAGTAACAGTGTAATTTTTCCATTTTTAGGTTTTCATTTTTTTAAGTATAGAACTTGCTGTGACAAAATGATGAGGCTGCAACACAAATGTGCATATGAAAACTGGTCATAACTGAAAAGTCCTCCTCAGTCTACCCCAGAGGCAGGCAGCTCAAGTAATGGCTTTAGTATTCAGTTGGATTTGTTGGACTGAATTCTGTGAAGTGAAAACTCACAAGACAGTGGAAGGTCTTCAGGCTCACATTGGAGGTTAATGAAATGATTTAGAAATGATTCCAGCACCATGTAGCTTTCTTGGTTTTTTTTTTTTTTTTTTTAAAGTGTTTTCCAATGCTGTTATGGTAAATTCTTGATGATGATGTTGATGATTAAGAGCTCATATATATTGATGGGTTACTGTGTACTAGCCACTGTTCTAAATGTTCCTCAAAAACGGTCAAATTTAAACAGTTCTTAAATATACTGGTTTTTAGATAAATGTTCCCTAGTAAAGTTTTCCTGCTTTTCAAAGTCAAGTGACAAATTAATGAAATAGGTGAATTAGGGGTGACACACACCCTCCCCTCTATTATTTCTTTGCAGTTCTGAGGCTTTAGGATAAAGAAATGAGGAAAGGTGATTGAGATAATCTTGAACCATTTGGGAGAAAATGGAAGGAAAAGATACAAGCCCTTTGAATATGCTTTTCTTCTTGGTACTAATTCAGCTAGTTTTTAGGTGCCCCAAGTTATGGGTTGATGAAGAGTCAGACATGACTTAGCAACTAAACAAGTAAATATATAAATAAATAGTAGGACATTACTAGTACTTGTGCCTATGGCAACCTACTCCAGAATTCTTGCTTGAAAAATCCCATTGACAGAGGAACCTGGTGGGCTACAGTCCATGGGGTCGCAAAGTTGGAAATGACTGAGCGACTAAGCACAGTACTAGTAATAGTGCCTAGCTTTTGCTAAGTATCTGTCATCTGTCAAGCACTGTGCTGATTGAATTATGTGTGTTAGATCTATATTCCCTCTTGAAAGGATTTCATGCTTTGCAAAATAGATTGTCATCAGATTACTTGAATATTAACATTGCAATGTACGTTTAGAGTATTCTGCTAACTGCAAAAGAGAAATTATTTCATCACTATTTAGAATAATAATTCTTTTATAAAACAGTTCTACCTGTAGGAACAAACCACTCTGGACAGACAGCAGACTATCCTTCAAGCTTTCCTGATCAATCCTCATCTCCGGTCTTTGCCTTTTCCTAGGTTGGCTGTGGCACAGAATTTTGCATCTAATTATATGATGCCTCACATTCCCTGTTATTCTGGTTAAAGTTTTCTTTTTGTCTAAATATATTCTAAATTCAAGAGTATTATCCATTTCTTTTATGTTCCTGGAAACCTGAACATAATACTAGTCACAAATTAGGTACTTAATAAATGATTCTGAAATAAATGAGTTAATGAATAAATAAACAGACTTTAAATTGCCATTCTCCACTTAATGGACAGATTCTAAGGGGCTCTATATGATAAATGTACAGCATAAAGTCAAAAGTTTTCAAAAGACAGGGTTACCATTTTTTTTTTTTTTAATTTGCAGTAGTTCTCAAACTTTTTAGACTCAGGATTCCTTTATACTTAAAATAATCGAGGGGACTTTCCACTAACTAAAATTCTGTGCTCCAAATGCAAGGGGCCCACGTTCCATCCCAGGTCAGGGAACTAGATCCCACATGCCACAACTAAGACCCAGCACACCAAATTAAATAAATAAAAAACGATTGAGTACCCCAGTGAGTGAGCTTTGGTTGATGTAGGTTTTATCTCGTGATGCTTACCATTCAGTTCAGTTCAGTTGCTCAGTCGTGTCCTACTCTTTGTGGCCCCATGGACTTACAGCACGCCAGGCCTCCTTGTCCATCACCAACTCCCGGAGTTCACTCAAACTCATGTCCATTGAGTTGGTGATACCATCCAACCATCTCATCCTCCGTCGTCCCCTTCTTCTCTCGCCTTCAATCTTTCCCAGCATCAGGAAACCTGAACACAATACTAGTTACAAATTAGGTACTTAATAAATGATTCTGAAATAAATGAGTTAATGAATAAATAAACAGACTTTAAATTACTATTACTAATTAAAACTGAGATATGTCTACTTAAAGAAAGATGCTCAATGTGATAGCTGTGAGTTTAAGTTTTATTTGGTGTCTTAATTCCTTAATAGCTCAGTTGTTGAAGAATCCAACTGCAATGCAGGAGACCCCAGTTCGATTCCTGGGTTGGGAAGATCGCTGGAGAAGGGAAAGGCTACCCACTCCAGTATTCTGGCCTGGAGAATTCCATGGACTGGACACGACTGAGCAACTTTCACTTTCACTTTCTTTTAATGAAAACTTCAGCACAGGAGAGAGCCTCTTAGGACCTCTAAGAAAACTGCTCCAAAGGGTAGGGAAGAAGCCTGTATATATATATGAATTTGGGCTAGGGAACATGTGGAGTCAAGCAAACATCTTGGTAGTCACAAATAACCAATATATAAAGTTAATGATTTTAGTGCTTTTCTTTAGGAAGATGCAAGAATCTGGTCATTGAAGTTCTTCCCAAGATATATATCTAACTATCCAAGAGGCCTGCTCGTCCAAAGCACAGAGCACCCTGTTATGGTCTTAATTTCTTCTCTCTGAACCACAGAGTGCTGCATCCTGTTATGGTCTTGGTTTTCTCTGAGAGTGCACTGTTAGTCAGGGACTGCAGTGGGTTACCACTTTGCCCTTGTAGAACTGGTTGGTGAGCAGTTCTCTTTGTTTTTGTTTACAGACATTTAAAAATATAAGAGTATAAGCAGATATTCTACTAAGCACATACAGCTAGTCACACATACTGCTGTGACTAGCTGTCACAGCAGTGACATCAACACATGTCATGTAGCCCCTCGAAAACGCCATTGTATTCCTGTGAGAGAATAAGCACGAGAAGGACAAATACTGTCATAGTATTATTATAAAAATAGTTCAGACCTCACAGCTCCCTGAAAAGATCTTGGAGAATTGATAAAGTATTCCTCTGGATCACTGCATCAGGCTATAGAAAGAGTGGTCTTTAAAGATTAAATTTGTGTTTTTTTACTTTTAAATTTAATCATGAATATTGTTAAGTGTTATTCAGTTCAGTTCAGTTGCTCAGTCATGTCCAACTCTTTGCGACCCCATGAATCGCAGCATACCAGGCCTCCCTGTCCATCACCATCTCCCGGAGTTCACTCAGACTCACGTCCATCAAGTCAGTGATGCCATCCAGCCATCTCATCCTCTGTCGTCCCCTTCTCCTCCTGCCCCCAATCCCTCCCAGCATCAGAGTCTTTTCCAATGAGTCAACTCTTCGCATGAGGTGGCCAAAGTACTGGAGTTTCAGCTTTAGCATCATTCCTTCCAAAGAACACCCAGGGCTGGTCTCCTTCAGAATGGACTGGTTGGATCTCCTTGCAGTCCAAGGGACGCTCAAGAGTCTTCTCCAACACCACAGTTCAAAAGCATCAATTCTTTGGCACTCAGTTTTCTTCACAGTCCAACTCTCACATCCATACATGACCACAGGAAAAACCATAGCCTTGACTAGACGGACCTTTGTTGGCAAAGTAATGTCTCTGCTTTTGAATATGCTGTCTAGGTTGGTCATAACTTTTCTTCCAAGGATAAGTGTTACAGATGGTTCTAATTATTTAGCAAGTACATAATTAATTTCTAATTAATGTTAAATAGTAATTTCTTGGTTGAAATGATCTTCATTTGAAAAAGCAACAATATTTAGAAACTGTGTTCTGTATGCATTTAAAGTTGGGTTCTTTTCCATTGCAGCTCCTCAGTTTGAAACCTCATGTAATTATGTAGAAACTACACTTGAAGAGTTTCTTTCCTGGAACTGTGACCAGTCTAGTATTTCCAGAGCATTTAGAGACTATGATCATTCCAAATTCTGGGCTTATGCTGACTATAAATATTTTGTCAGTTTATTTGAAGACAAGACAGATATTTTCCAGGTAAGTCAATATATTTCTTTTAGTCATGGTATAATTTGTTCTTGAGAAAAGTTCACAAATTAGAATCTTCCAGGTACCCTTTTCCTCACCGTCTTTTTCTCTCAAAAGTCTTGTGTATTCTGTCCACTCACACCCAAAGATTCCCTCAAAGGAAGTGTGATGCTTGGGCCACCAAGGTGAACAGCCTTCTTACTGTTTTCCTAGTTGCCAGACTTCCTGCACAGTCTCTCCTTTGCCTTTTAAACAGCTCCTGAATCAGTTTGGAGTATGTCAGAAACATAGATTGTGTATACAACTTCATTTCCTCCTGACCTTCATCTAAGTTCTTATCCTGTCAGGCAGGCAGATGGAGGTACAAAGCTGGTTACGTGAGGAAGCATTCAAGCATTCCTAGGATCCTAGAAAGCCTCCTGGCTACTGCTGCCTGCTCTCATTGCTCGGAGGTGGGGGGTGGGGGCTGTTTAATGCAGGTTTATGGCCTGAGCCAGAAAGTGCTGGGCTCCCAGAGATTCGCTGTAGAAGTCCTACAGAAGTGTGCAGGCACTTGCAGGAGTAAGAATGTGGAAGTCCTTTGCTTTGTGTTGACATAACCGACAGCAGTTTGCATACTATGGTATCCTCTTTTCAAAATGCTTTCTACCTCAAACGGCCAGTTCGTTTTGTGGGGTGATTTTGCAAACTCCCTGCTCTGGGCTCTGTCTTAGGCACATGGGCCAGGAATGGGAGTCGTCCCAGGAAGCTGTTTGAATGACTCTGCCTTGCCCACCATCAGGTCAGAGTTCTAGAGTCCTTCATCCTGCCCTTTCAGGATGTATTTTGCCATCACAGCAGGCTGTTTACACCTCCCCACCCCTACCCCATGCTCTCGCCTGTTACCACCACACAAACTCTGGACTCTCCTCTCATACAGGCTGATAGTCCTTGGACTCTTGAGTCATTTTGCATTGAGCTTACATTTTTCTGTTTCACCTTGAGTCAAGGTTTGGATGCTGGTGTTTACACAGTTATTATAATACGGTGATCAATAATACTTTATATCTTTCCTTTATTAACATTTTAAATGTTTTCTTATAATAAATTATCCTTTTTGTAAAAGAAAGGAAAACGTGTCACTTAGCTCATAATTGTTAGCTGAAGATACTTTTTTTTCTCACAACCATGAAAGAAATGCATTGGTTTTGAAAACATTCAGTAGATGCTTTCTGAATCCAATCTATATCAATGTACTATTTACTCATTTTTAAATGATAATTTTGAGCTAATACTTTAATAACCTTAATTGTGATTACTCTATGGAACTTTAATACTGACCTTTCAGAAATCATAGTTAATTTTTAGAGTATTTTATTATATTTCTCATACCCTAACCCACCCTGCATATTAGACTAGTATTTTTTATTATTATTATTTATTTTTGGCTGCGCTGGGTCTTCGTTGCTTTGCATGGGCTTTCTCTAGTTGTGGGGAGCATGGGCTGCTCTTCATGCAGTGTTCGGGCTTCTTATGGTGGTGGCTTCTCTTGTTGTAGCGCATAGGCTCTAGATGTGTGGGCTTCAGTAGCTATAGCACTCAGGTTCAGTAGTTGTGGCTTGTGGGCTCTAGAGCGCTGGCTCAGTAGCTGTGGCACACAGGCTTAGCAGCTTCAGAGTATGTGGGATCTTCCCAGATCACTGATCAAACCCATGTCACACCCTGCGTTGGGAGGTGGTTCTTATCTACTATGCCACTGGGAAAGTCCTAGGCTAGTATTTTATTATTCTATATTTCAGGTTAAACACAATAATAATAATATTTATCAATACTTGGTCAGTTTTCATTCCATTCCCAAAAGAGATCAATGCCAAAGAATGTTCAAACTACTGCACAGTTGCAAAGTAATCCTAGCAAAGTAATCCTCAAAATTTTCCAAGCTAGGCTTCAACAGTATGTGAACCGAGAACTTCCACATGTTCAAGCTGGATTTAGAAAAGGCAAAGGAACCAGAGATCAAATTGCTAACATCTGTTGGATCATAGAAAAAGCAAGGGAATTCCAGAAAAACATCTGCTTCATTGACTATGCTAAAGCCTTTGGCTGTGTGGATCACAGTACACTTTGGAAAATTTTTAAAGAGATGAGAATACCAGACCACCTTACCTGCCTCCTGCAAAACCTGTATGCAGGTCAAGAAGCAACAGTTAGAACTGGATATGGAACAACAGACTGGTTCAAAATTGGGAAATGAGAATATCAAGGCTCTATATTGTCACCCCGCTTATTTAATGTCTATGCAGAGTACATCATGTGAAATGCCAGGCTGGATGAAGCACAAGCTGGAATCAAGACTGCCAGGAGGAATGTCAATAACCTCAGATATGGCAGAAAGCAAAGAGGAACTAGAGAGCCTCTTGGTGAGTGAAAAAGCTGGCTTAAAACTCAACATTCAAAAAGCTAAGATCATGGCATCTGGTCCCATCACTTTATGGCAAATAGATGGGAAATAGTGGAAACAGTGACAGACTTAATTTCTTGAGCTCCAAAATCACTGCAGATGACGACTGCAGCCATTAAATTAAAAGATGTTTGCTCCTTTGAAGAAAAGCTATGACCAACCTAGACAGCATATTAAAAAGCAGAGACATTATTTTCCCACAAAAGTCTGTATAGTCAAAGCTATGGATTTTCCAGTAGTCATGTATGGCTGTGAGAGCTGGACAATAAAAAAGGCTGAGCCCTGAAGAACTGATGCTTCCTAACTGTGGTGCAGAAGAATACTCTTGAGAGTCCCTTGGACTGCCAGGAGATCAAACCAGTCAATCCTAAAGGAAAACAGCCCTGAGTATTCAGTGGGAGGACTGATGCTGAAACTCCAATGCTTTGGCCACCTGATGGAAAGAGCTAACTCATTAGAAAATACCCTGATGCTAGGAAAGATTGAAGGCAGGCAGAGAAGGGGGCAACAGAGCACAAGATGGTTGGATGACATCACCAACTCAGCGGACATGAGCAGGCTTGAGCAGGCTTCGGGAGATGATGAAGGACAGGGAAGCCTGGCATGCTGCATTCCGTGGGGTCGCAAAGAGTCAGACACAACTGAACAGCAACAGCAAAGTGCTTTACCTTTGTAGTCCTCACAATAAACCTATGATTTAATAATATCCCTGTTTTAAGAAAAATGAGGCACCAAGAGGTTAAGTAAACCTTTTCTTCAAATTGTACAGCTATGAAAAGAATAACCTAAGCAGTCGCCCCCCCCCCCCCCCCGCCGTCTTTAACTGCTGCTCTGTATGCCTGCAGAAGGCTCGGATGCATTACTCCACAGCTAGGATGAAGGCCTTCTGTCTGTGCTGAATCTTGTCTCACTCTGCCTTGGGTGAATCTCTAAACTGACCCCATCAGTTGTTCTGTCTCAGCCCAGGCATGGCAGCACTGTGCAGACATGTGTCCTTTCCTTAAGTGTGGGTATAAAGGACAGCCTTTTGATAATGTGCTGGAATTCTATTTGAGCCCTTATACAATCTGATATTTTTAGTTGAATGAGTTTCCTGTCAGCTCACATTATGGTGATTAATTCTCTGGATTAGAACAGGCAAATCTGCTATAAACAGCCAAGTCATTAAGATTATATCATTTTTTTATCTCAGTTTTCTGAGCACAAAGTCTTATATTTAAGATAGCTAAGTTGTGTTACTTTTACCACTATAATTCAGTCACTAAATCTGACTACTTTTATTTCAGGCTTTCTTCCATCTGTCTTAAAATGGTGGGTAAACATTAAAACGGATAAATTTTTAAATGTTTACTTAAAATAAACTCATTGTATGTGAATATAAATGACATTTTTATAAAAATAATTATATTCACCAATATTTTAATGTTAGGAGAGTAGTGGCATTGTTTTACATTCTTGTAAGTCTCTTTAATGTCTGGCATGGCAACCAACTAGTCGGACACAACTAAGCACCAGAGTTGAATAGAAGAAAGCTGATTTTTTCTATCTGCGTCATTCAGTCTGTTGCGATTTGTTGGTTTGTTTGAAGTGTATGAAGAATATCTGGTTTCACATACATATGCAGCTGAAAAAGAGAGGAGCATTTTGGCAACCTTTCTAGATAATTGTGGATTTTTTTTTTAATACTCCACCAAATTTGAGTTGTTTCTGCCTCTAATGAGTAGTCTCTTAAAGGTTCGTTAGTTACAGTAATCTGAACCCATAATCAATGAACCCTTCATAGTAAAATCCATTGGTCTATCTTGCATGGAATGGATCTTCAATAGTGGTGTACTGCATTGTATAGATCTTCCAAATGTTGATGCATTTTTACCTACTTCATTATTTCAAAAAGTGACATTTGTAAATAGCATCACCATTCTTATCAGAAAAGTCTTTTAAGTTTTAGGAAGCTTTCTAGCTCATGTGTTTCAAGATACAAGTTTCCAAGATCATTTTTATTTCTGTTCAGAATATTTTCTAATTTCCCTAGTGATGTTTTTCTTTGACTTATGGATTACTTAGAAGTGTAATGTTTATTTTGCAAATACTTGGGGATTTCCAGCTGTCTTTCTGTTATTCATTTCTAATTTAATTTCATTGTGTTCAGAGAACATACTTTGATGATTTTAGTCCTTTTAAATTTATTGTTTTACAGCCCAGAATATAGTCAATCTTGATAAATGCCCCACGTGTACTTGACAGTAATGTATATTCTGCTGTTTTTGTTTTATGACTGCCAATTAAGTTGATTGTTCATGTCTCCTGTATCTTTACTGATTCCCTGTATACTTGTTTCACCCATTATATATAGAGAGAGATATTGAAATTTCTCAACTCTAGTTGTATATTTGTTTCTTTTTCATTTTACGTTGGTCAGTTTTTGTTTTGTGTATTTTGTAACTAGTAACAGTTTAGGTTCATACACATTTAGGATTACTATTTCCTCTTAATGGATTAATATTTTATCAAAATATGATGATCCTCTCTTTTCTGAGTTCTTCCTTTTTCTGATGTCTGAAATCTACTTTGTTTAGTTTGCCTTTGGATAGTGTTAATATAAAAAAGGGGTACTTGTACTATGATTCCATTTATATAAAATTGTGTATGTGCTAAGTTGCTTCAGTCATGTCTGACTCTGAGACCCTGTGAACTGTAGCCCTCCAAGCTCCTCTATCATGGGATTCTCCAGCCGGATTACTAGAGTGGGTTGCCATGCCCTTCTGCAGGGGATCTTCACGATCCAGGGATCAAATCCATATCGCTTAGTCGCATGCATTGGCAGGCAGATTCTTTACAATTTATAGTGACAGAAAATAGATCTAAGAAGGAGGAGTAGAGAGAGGTTACAAAAGGTTAGGAAAACTTTGGGACATGACCAAAATGTTTGTCATCCTGATTGTAATGATTGTTTTTCAGGTGTATATGTAGGTGAAAATTCATAAAGTTATACACTTTAAATATACACTGTTTATTGCACATCGATTATACTTCAATAAGGCTGTTTTTAAAAATGCAATGCTGCTAGTACTGTTTGGTTCCACAGCTTGACAACAACACTTTTATCATCATTGTTTTTGTGCCTTCAATGCAAATGTCAACACAGTGAAATAAGAAAATACCTCACAGATCACCTGAAATGGTCTCAGGGGTCCCCAAGAGGTCTGTGAACCATTTGAAGAATCTCTACATCGTCCCTCCTGAAATTACTCTCTACTCTTCTAGTTCTGACTCCTCCTCTAATTAATTCTGAAATAGTTTCTTATGAAAATATTGAAATTATATTCACAACCATTTCATGACTTGAAAGTGAAAGTTGCTCAGTCGTGTCTGAGTCTTTGTGACCCCCATGGTCTATCTATACAGTCCTTGGAATTCTCCAGGCCAGAATACTGGAGTGGGTAGTCTTTCCTTTCTCCAGGGGATCTTCCCAATCCAGGGATTGAACCCAGGTCTCCCACACAGTAGCAGAAGCTGCTCTTTACCAGCTGAGCCACAAGGGAAGCAGCTTTAAACTGTGTAAGGGAAATAGCATTGAAGACTCTCCCCAGTGTAACTGACACAGCCTGTCTCCTCTGCATCTCCTTGCAGCGCTGGACCACAAGTGTGCTCTCTTGTCTTCTGGCCTTTGCTCATGCTCTTCTCAATTTCTGCCTGTTAGTATTTAACTTCTTAGGGCCTGGCTCAGATTCACCCTTGGCTCAGAAGCCTTCTCAGCCACTTGTACTTACATCCATTTGTCCCTTGCCTTCATCCCTGTATGTTTTATTTGGATTGTTATTTAAATAGTGCATAACATAGAATGCTTGTATCTTGTTCCCCTAACAGCATTGTAAACTCTTTGGAAAGAGTATAATTTTTTATTCCTCCAGACTGCTAACATAGTGCTGAATATATAATGAATATTTGAATGATTACATAAGTATGTTTTTTTCCTAGTCTTACCATTTTTTGTTTTGCTGTTTCTTTGGTCTTTATGACCTTTCACAGAATGTTTTAACTTAAACCCCAAGTTCACCTTCATCCAGTTCTCTGTGGCTTCTAGTTAATCAATTGTAGCATTTGTCAATCTTGATAAGAAATTCTTAGCTGTCTTCAGCCTTATAACTAGTTTTATAAGTATTTACTTATAGCCTCTACTTATTCTTATTCCATGATAAATATATAATATTTATATACTGATAAATACACTGGCAAAAATGTTGGTATTGTTGGAAAATATCCTCTAGCCTTAAAGGTGGCCAAAAATTATGATTTTGACACTTAACTGACTCTCATTTGGCACATAAAATTGGTCTAATATTTTTAGCTGTACATCATATCATTGACTGATCTAAGCAATACATTTTTTGGAACATTTTGTTCTCTACTTTGCAAGGAATTTGTGACAGTAACAAAATTTCTTTGACTCATTAGGTAAGAATGGCAGATGGTACATTTTATAACCATCTAAGAGTCTGCCTGCAATGTGGGAGACCTGAGTTCAATCCCTGGGTTGGGAAGATCCCCTGGAGAAGGAAATGGCAACCCACTCCAGTACTCTTGCCTGGAGAATCCCATGGATGGAGGAGCCTGGTGGGCTGCAGTCCACGGGGTCGCACAGAGTCAGACACAGCTGAGCGGCTTCACTTTCATGGGTATCATTGTAATTGAAGCTATTGTGGACTTCCTTGGTGGCTCAGTAGTAAAGAATCCACTTGCCAATGCAAGGGACACAGGTTTGATCCCTGATCTGGGAAGACCAGACCCCTGGAGAAGGAAATGGCACCCACCCCAGTATTTTTGCCTGGGAAATCCCATGGACAGAGGAGCATGGCAGGCTAGAGTCCATGGGCTTACAAAAGGCCGGACACAACTTAGGGACTGAACAACAACAAGTGAAGCTATTAAGAATCAACATAGAGCAAAGGGATTTGCCCCAAGAACATTTCCCAGGTAGATTCCATTTTATGTTGTGATTCAGATTGACTGTGGAGAGTCAGGAGCCTTGTTAAGTCACCAGGACACAGAATCTCAAAATGCAACACACGGAAGATTAGTTCTAGCCTGTGTTGGGCTTCATAACATAGTTAACGAGAGTATGTTGCAATTGAGCCAGGTGGTTTAGTAATGTTCAAAGGGTCTTGATAGTCAATGATGCTTTCTAATGAGGCAAATTGAATGTAAGAATTTGGGTATTTATCCAAGCCTATCTGTGGGTAGAGTCAACTACCTCTTTTCTGTTACCTAAGGTAATTTTTTCAAGGAAAAAAGAGCCATAAGTACTTGTTAATTTATAGTGTTCATGTAAGGGGCTTCAGACAATAAAAAGAATCTCCCTGCAATATAGGAGACCTGGGTTCGATCCCTGGGTCAGGAAGATCCCCTGGAGAAGGGAATGGCTATACCCATTCCAGTATTCTTGCCTGGGAAACCCTCATGGACAGAGGAGCCTGGTAGGCTATAGTCCTTAGGGTCTTTAAAAAGTGGGATATCACTTAGAGACTACACAACAGCATAGTTAATAATACTGTATTGTGTAATTGAAATTTGATAAGAAAGTAGAATTTAAATGTTTTCACCAAAAAGAAAAAAAGCAAGTATCAGGTGAAGCCTGGCCAGTGAGATGGAGAGGGTTAAGGTGTCAGAGAGATGAGAAGGACGTGGTCATTCAGGCCCATGATAGAGGGCATTTGGATCTAATTCTAACTGCAGAGCAAAGGAGGGGACAAGACTTAATATTTTAAGATCATTATTTGTTTTCTTAATTAATACTACTTTTGCTGCTTTGAGGAGAAGGGGTCAGACAGGCAAAGAATCAAAGTTCTCTGAGAGAGAGAGACCAAAAGAGAATAACCAGGTTGCATGTGGTAGGAGCGGGGAGGGGTGTGGTGTGGAAGTGTCCAAAGAATTGATATCTACAGTGGGTCTCAAAAGAGAAATGTGAATTGGGGTGTGGGTAGTAAGTAGACTGGCCCTGCAAAGGCAACAGCAGGAGCGAAGGCGGGGAGATGTGTGGTCCCTGATGGGAGAGCAGTAGAGAATGGTGTAGCATGGTCTCATATCCTGGAGAAGGACTGCCCACTCCAGTATTCTGACCTGGAGAATTCCATGGACTGTATAGACTGAGCGACTTTCATGTTGCTTCCCTGGTGGCTCAGCTGGTAAAGAATCTGCCTGCAATGCAGGAGAACTGGGTTCGATCCCTGGGTTGGAAAGATCCCCTGGAGAAGGGAAAGGCAACTCGCTCTAGTATTCTGGCCTCATATCAGAATCTGCATCCCCTTTATGGTTCTGCAATGCAGTTTTCAGGTAATATAATTACCTCTACAAATGATTTTTTTTAACTATTAAAATACATGAGAATTTAAGAAATGCGTGATTTAGTGTGTAAATAATTCAAGCATGGCTATACTAGAAGACATACTGAATTAATCAGATGCTTGTACCTACCTACAAGGAAAAGGTTCAGTTTTGAAGAGTTAACGTAAAATTCCAGTGAATATTTCCAATATTTTATATTTAACATTTTGAAATGAGGCTAAATAAGTGTATCTGTATCTCTACACATACAGTCACCATGATGAGACAGTTCCAGCACAGACTGATCTTGGTGTATATATTGCCAACCCAAATGTCAGATGAGTTTCAGTGCCGTTGGTGACTTATTTTTCAAAGTGGTAAACCGCTCTGGATAAAGCTGCAGAAACACAAAAATACAATCCTTCCTCAACTTACTTAGTAATTGTGTTTCTGAAATTCAGTATGTATTAATACTAAGCAGAAATCCTTTTGTTTTTGACAGGATTATGTGAAATTAGAACTCTAGTTTCAGATAACTGAGACTAAGATCAGTTTTCCCAGTGTTATAAATATTGTACAAGATAAAACTTTTTTATATTGTGTTGAGCTGCATCCCTCATGCCCATTCACTGAATGCCAAGGCACCCCCGTCCTGTTTATTATGACAATCAAAAATGTCTCCACATTTTTTAACAATATTGTTAAAAGGACAGAACTGCCCCGTAGTTTCCATATGGATAAAGTGGATATAACTACTTTCAGTTTTCTAGGATTAAATGAGATGATGCATATAAAATGTTGTGATTTGAGCCTGTCCAACCATATGGATTCAATAACCCAAAAGTGATAGCTTGTCAGCCTCTGAATGTATAAATTTAGTGGTAAATAGAGAATTTAGGACTCGAGATGAAAGCTTAGGAGTCATGTATATAGCTTGATTTAAACATTATAAAACAGCAGGCAGAAAGTTAAGATTCATTTTAAGAGGGATAAAAGTAGGGTTCCATGGCCTCCTAAAATCTACAAAGTCAAGGATAAAGAAATATGGCTAGGCAACAGTTCATAAGAAAAAGGCAAGAAATTTCCAACTCTCAAGAGCCTGTGGGGAAAGTCAAAATAGGTACACTCAATGTTATCTATTTTTTGACAAATTTACTTTAACTTACTCTCTCTCTACCACTTTGCCCCAAACCGTTCTCCCTGTGGTTTTCCCAGCCAATTTGCAGCTGAATTTTAGGTAGTTTAGGTCACCCTGATCTAATCATTTCAAAATAATTTTTCCTTGTTTAGTGTTACTGTGTTAGATAAGAGGTACGAGAAGCCTTGTGTCAGTTTTTCATATGGTCACCCCCACACACACCCGGTAGAACTTTCCCTGTGTGGTTTTTTTCTGAAGCAGTGCTCTAGAACAGTGCCTCACCTGGGCTCAGTCCACTGACCCCCTGAAAGTGCATGTGAAAGTGTGTGTGTGTGTGTGTGAACGTGCGCGCGTGCATGTGTGTGCATGTGCGTGTGTGTGCGCGTGCACTCATTTCTCTGAGGAAAGGGGTGTTGGTATTCCTTAAATTTCCAAAGACGTGTATCTATAAGAAGATTGAGTGACTTAACCAGCCTCTTCTTAGATGAGGCAGATCCCTGTTTTCTGTTTTTGTACTGCATGTCTTTCAGCTGCCTTTAAATTCCAAACTGAGGTATGATGAATTGTTCACCAAAGACCGGGTTCATGGGAACCCTCCCTAAGCTCCCTGCTTGGACCGGGTGCCGTTTTTCAGTGATCTCAGCGTGCTTTCTGCTCACTTTGTCAAAGCAGTTCTTCCACTCTGTGGGACGGTTCCATTTATGGGACTATCTTCCATTATTAGATTTAAAAGGAGGGCCTATGTTGTACTAATTTTTTGTATTCCAAACATTCAGCATTATACTAGATATGTAGTGTGCTGTGATGTGCTTAGTTGCCCAGTCATGTCCAACTCTTTGCAACCCCATGGACTGTAGCCCTCCAGGCCCCTCTGTCCATGGGGATTCTCCAGGCAAGAATACTGAAGTGGGTTGCCATGCCCTCCTCCAGGGGATCCTCCCAACCCAGGGATTGAACCCAGGTCTCCTGCATTGCAGGTGAATTCTTTACCATCTAAGCCACCAGGGAAACTCAGATGCTCAAAAATGTTCTCGACCTGAACCATTTACAATAAGCCAACATATTCTTCTTTCCCTCCCAAGCAACCAAGATTTTAAGCACTTAACCTGAGCCAGGTATTCCAGTAGGCATTAGGAAAACAGGTAAGCTCCCTGCATGGAGCGTATGTGCTGTGTCCAGAGGGGACGTGACTTTTGCCAACCCCAGAGCTGCTGCATGGAACCATATGCATGTATAATAGTGCTGACTTTTCGAAAACTCCACCTTTAATAACAGATATCGATTATATGCACATATTCTGCTATCTTCATCACTGAAAACAAAAATGAAAATGCTTTTTCTAGTCTTCCTTAAAACCATCTATTAAAATGTCTCTCCAGAATCCTTTCTCTTTGAGTAATGTTAATCTTCTGCCTCTAAAAATAGAAAATGCAGATTGAAGACACTGTTAAACTAGTGTCAGTATTTAGGACAATGTTCTGCACCTAAAAGTGTTTTTTATTTTGCTTTATTCTTTAAAATTCATGATTCAGAAAATAAAGCCAGACCTTTCTGTCTGGCTCATTAGTGTGTCCTTTTCTTTTCAGCTTATACATATTTTAAGTTCCATGGATTTGAGTTTATGTCAAACTACATTTGTAGTTTTCCAACTTTTATTTAAAAACAAGAACGTTCTTTCTTTAAGCCTAAATAAAATCAAGCAGAGCAGTTTGTTGAAAGAAAGAGAATTAGACATAAGGAGTGCCAAGTTCAAAGTGCCCTCTGTTTTAAAGTTCTTTACACTTAAAGAGTTCATGACTTTAAGGAACATAGGAATAGTGTTTCAAAATATGTGCTGTGTCTCCCCCACCTGGACACTCTGATTTAGTAGGTATGAACTAACATTCCATAGTAAAGGCACCTATAGTTTTAAACAACTACACTAACCCAGGAGACAAACCTAGACAGGATATTAGAAAGCAAAAACATCACTTTGCTGACAAAAGTCTGTATAGTCAAAGCTGTGTTTTTTTTCAGTAGTCATGTACAGATGTGAGAGTTGGACCATAAAGAAGGTTGAGCACCGAATTGATGCTTTTGAACTGTGGTGCTGGAGAAGACTCTTGAGGGTCTCTTGGACTACAAGGAAATCAGATCAGTCAATCCTAAATGAAATCAACCCTGAATATTCATTGGAAGGACTGATCCTGAAGCTGAACCTCTAGTACTTTGGTCACCTGATACAAAGAGCTGACTCATTGGAAAAGACCCTGATGCTGGAAAAGATTGAATGAAGGCAGGAGGAGAAGGGAACAACAGAGGATGAGACTTTTGGATGGTATCATAGACTCAGTGGACATGAGTTTGAGCAAACTCTGGGATAGTGAAGGACAGAGAAGCATGGCATGATGCAGGCCATGAGGTTGCAAAGAGTAAGACACGACTGACCAACTGAACAGCGGCCACCTAGGAGAAGCCTTCTTTCATGGGGTTTTTGAAGTGCAAAAAGTTAATGTATTACTCATACCTCAAAATATCTACACTGTTTAGAGGGAATATGCCTTTCTGGATTCATGAGTTGAGCTTCAGAGATTTAAAAAAAAAACTTCTGTTTCCATTGCAGTCACCGTTCCTACTGCCTGGATCACTTCCACCAGATATCCTCATAACTCCGTCTAGTGTTCATTGTCGGTCTCCAGCCTCTAAAATGTAGGCTTCATTTGGGTGGGCATTTTTGTCTTTTTGTTCACTGATTGATCACATGTTCTAGAAGAGTGCCAGGTGTGTTATAGGCAGACATTAAATATTTGTTGAGTAAAAAGACTTCTTGGACTGCTCTGGAAACCTAAGCTCTTCCATCTGTAGTGCTTTCTGTAAGAGAGTGGTTCCCATTGCCCCAAACCAGATGTGTAAGTGAAAATGTGTAACACTACTATACAGCAGAGTTGGTTGTTTCCTGATGGACTGTAACTTTATTTTCATAACAGGATGTGATATGGTCTGACTTTGGGTTTCCTGGAAGAAATGGACGGGAAAGTACATTGTGGATCGGCTCCCTGGGGGCCCATACACCCTGTCATCTGGACACCTATGGTTGCAACTTAGTATTCCAGGTACAAGGAAGGTAATGCACATGTGCATAGGCATGCAGGAGTGGGGGAGAGAGAGAGAGAAATGTATGTGTGCGTGTGTGTGTGTGTGTCTTTGTGTGTTGCACAGGAAAAGCAGTGACTATTGGGTAGGCAGCGGGACTCCCTGCTCCATTCTATCAGCCCGTCTCATGACCAGGGCAAATCTCTTAACCTCTGGTTCAGTCTCCTCCTTTGTGAGATAAGGGGAGCAGTATACACGGTGGCTTCCGTGTGCTGTGTCTCTCAGCCATGATCAGGATTGCTCTTAGAAAGCTGATCCAGAACTTCCAGGCGTCCACTCCCAGTTCAGCTAGACAGTTGTCTGCTTAGCTGGCTCCTTCTTCCACTTCTTTGAAAATAAAATTAGACTGATAAGGCCTTTCCAGCTCTGACATTCTAAACGTATTCTCCCAAACGAGTCCAGGGGAAGGGAGCAGATTCATCATCTCTAAGGCAAATAAGACTTTATACTTCCTAGTTTAAGAAGTGCAATCAGCTATCTTGAAAGGACAAGATAGCCCTACTGTAACTGCCAGGGGTCACTGGAGGGCTTTAGGACTTGTCTCAGAACTTGGTTCTTTTCTCTCTCTACTTCCCCATCTGTGGATTTCTGTCTGTGTCTCTTCCCTTTTCACTTCTCCCTTCTTTGCCTCAGATGTCCTCCCTCTGTTGGTTCCAAGTATTGGTGTGTCTAATGTTTTGGGAGTTAAGATTTATCACTTCCATTTTCCAAAGAAATTTAAAGTGACTAAACCATTTTACAGTTTTCTCTTTTTGCAAATCCCTATATTATACTACTTTTTATTGCGTGGCATCATTTGTGCATTTCTCTTCCTTAATGAATCAATTTAACAAATGTTTAACTTAAGAAATTCACAGTCCAAACAGGGAGGAGTCTGAAAATTTAACCTGATGGACTGAACCCTGACAGGTTACTCTGGATAAGATAAGAATACAGAAATTTGAAAGAACGGAGGTTATTCTAGGTAGCTCTAGCTATAGGAATGGAAACAGCTTATGAGGAGACTGACTTTGATTTGAGAATTATCTTACAAAGCAGATCTTGTCCCTGCAAAGGGGCTACTTGGGATATCCTGAGATACCCACTAGTTGCTACCCTACCTCCACCAGGCGTCTGCAGAGGAGATTCCAGAACTGAGTGAGAGATGGGCCAGGTGACCCCTGAGGTGTCTCCTGTATTCCTTTATGGATTGAATGAAAATGGGTGGAAACGGGCATGTCACTGCTGCCTTCTTACATCTTTTGTCTCAAGTCTACAATATTAACTTGTATCTTTTTTTTTTCATTAGGAAAAAATGGCATCTCTTTCCTCCTGAAGATACTCCTTACCTTTATCCAACTAGAATCCCTTATGAAGAATCCAGTGTGTTCAGTAAAATCAATGTTGTCAATCCTGATTTAAAACGTTTTCCTCAGTTCCGGAAAGCTCGAAGACATGTGGTCACGCTGAGCCCAGGACAGGTAATGGGAGCTTTAAAACATTGGTGACCTGTCAGTGGACACCCCAGCTATAACTTCTTTCAAGTCCTATGTCACGTGCCTCCCTTCCAGTACAAATGACTGACAGTGGTCCCTTCCCTGCTGCCCTGCTATTGGATGCTAGCTTCTCCAGCTGTAGGTTTCACACAGTCCCGGCTTCACAGGTCATGGAAGGGAAGTGAGAGGAGGGTGCATGGCTCCTCCTGGTGGTGAAGAGGAGAATGGACTGTGGAGGAAGATCCAGGAGCTCAGTCATTTTTATTTAGGTTAAGAGACGGTGTCAAGACATGAGTACTTGGGCACTTCTGAAACATTTATTCACAGTTAATATCTCTTCAAGTACGTTAGAATCCAGGTGCACAAACAGGTTCAAGTGTATCCAGTTAGTGGGCCAACAAAGGCAGAATGAACTAAGAATGATTTAGTGATTTAAGGCTTTTTTTTAATTGAAGTATAGTTGATTTACAATATTGTGTTAGTTTCAGATGTATAGCACAGTGATTCAGTTATATATTTTTTCAGGTTATATATATTGAATATAGTTCTCTGTACTATACAGTAAATCCCTGTTGCCTATATATTCTGGGTGCAGTAGTTTGTATCTGTTAATCCCCTACTCCTAAATTATCCCTTCCCCCATAACCAAACGTATACCCATAAGCTTTTTTCCTGTCTGTGAGTCTGTTTCTGTTTTGTATATAGATTTGTTTTATCATTTTGTAGATTGATATCATACAATATTTGTTGAGAATGATTTGCTTTTAAGCAAGAATGGATGCTGCTCTTGTAACTGACTGTCTCTGAAGTATCTCCAAAGGTTCAGTGCTTAGTGCTCCTACCCAGTAGGGAAAATCACCTCTACAACACTGGCATTGACGGGCCAATATTTTATTAACATTTACCAGGTTTTTTTAGTCTCTTAAGGAGATTTATTCCCTTGGTTATCCCTCTTACCTGCCTGTGTTCCTTCCTTTGCCCCCTTCTCACTGGCTGTTCCGGCCTCCTTTACACTTGAGTGCTCCAGCTCAAACAGTATGACTGTTTCCTCATCTTGTCAGCAGTCACTCCCCATTCACCCACCCCCCCAGACCCTGACAGCCACTTCTCTGTTTTCTTTCTTTATAGATTTACCTACTCTGGACGTCTCATATAAGTGCAGTTGTGCGATCTGTGGTCTTTTATGTCTGGCTCCTTTCACATAGCGTAATCCCCTCAAGGTTCATCCACACTGTAGAATGTTATCGGCTCTTCATTCTTTTCTATGGATGAATATGTTCCATTACAAATAGCTGAGGGAAGAAGAGAAGCTAAAGGCAAAGGAGAAAGGAAAGCTATACCCATTTGAATGCAGAGTTCCAAACAATAGTAAGGAGAGAGAAGAAAGCCTTCTTCAGCGATCAATGCAAAGAAATAGAGGAAAACAATAGAATGAGAAAGACTAGAGATCTCTTCAAGAAAATTAGAGATACCAAGGGAACATTTCATGCCAAGATGGGCACAATAAAGGACAGAAATGGTAGGGACCTAACAGAAGCAGAAGATAGTAAGAAGGGGTGGCAAGAATACACAGAAGAACCATACGAAAAAGATCTTCATGACCCAGATAACGACGATGGTGTGATCATTCACCTACAGCCAGACATCCTGGAATGCAAAGTCAAGTGGGCCCTAGGAAGCATCACTACAAGCAAAGCTAGTGGAGGTGATGGAATTCTAGTTGAGCTCTTTCAAATCCTAAAAGATGATGATGTGAAAGTGCTGCACTCAATACGCCAACAAATTTGGAAAACTCAGCAGTGGCCACAGGACTGGAAAAGGTCAGTTTTCATTCCAATCCCAAAGAAAGGCAATGCCAAAGAATGTTGAAACTACCACACAATTGCACTCATCTCAGATGCTAGCACGGGGCTTCCCTGGTGGCTCAGAGGTTAAAGCATCTGTCTGCAATGTGGGA
>SJYT01063323.1:0-19985 GCA_006410635.1 Cephalophus harveyi | reverse complement strand
GTGTGTATGCCCAGCAGTGGGATTGCTGGGTCATAAGGCAGTTCTATTTCCAGTTTTTTAAGGAATCTCCACACTGTTCTCCATAGTGGCTGTACTAGTTTGCATTCCCACCAACAGTGTAAGAGGGTTCCCTTTTCTCCACACCCTCTCCAGCATTTATTGCTTGTAGACTTTTGGATAGCAGCCATTCTGACTGGCATGAAATGGTACCTCATTGTGGTTTTGATTTGCATTTCTCTGATAATGAGTGATGTTGAGCATCTTTTCATGTGTGTGTTAGCCATCTGTATGTCTTCTTTGGAGAAATGTCTATTTAGTTTTTTGGCCCATTTTTTGATTGGGTCGTTCATTTTTCTGGAATTGAGCTGCAGGAGTTGCTTGTATATTTTTGAGATTAGTTGTTTGTCAGTTGCTTTATTTGCTATTATTTTCTCCCATTCAGAAGGCTGTCTTTTCACCTTGCTTATAGTTAGTTTCCTTTGTTGTGCAGAAGCTTTTAATTTTAATTGGGTCCTATTTGTTTATTTTTGCTTTTATTTCCAGTATTCTGGGAGGTGGGTCACAGAGGATCCTACTGTGATTTATGTTGGAGAGTGTTCTGCCTATGTTCTCCTCTAGGAGTTTTATAGTTTCTGGTCTTAACGTTTAAATCTTTAATCCATTTTGAGTTTTTTTTGTGTGTGTATGGTGTTAGAAAGTGATCTAGTTTCATTCTTTTAC
Organism: Cephalophus harveyi; assembly: GCA_006410635.1. Lineage (NCBI taxonomy): Eukaryota > Metazoa > Chordata > Mammalia > Artiodactyla > Bovidae > Cephalophus > Cephalophus harveyi. The sequence continues at coordinate 19,265 of SJYT01063323.1, read as the reverse complement.
AAGTGGTTGACCAGTTTCCCAGCACCACTTGTTAAATAGATTGCCTTTAATCCATCTTGCCTCCTTTGTCGAAGATAAGGTATCCACAGGTGTGTGGATTTTAAAGCACACTTCAAAACAACTTACTGGTAAAGACTGCAATTCCCAAACATTTAAGATTAGATGATAATTAAAGCACAACATATCAAGTAGCTAGAGTTAAATTTGTAGTCAAATTAATTGTTTACAAAAGAAAAGATTAAGTTCTATTATTATTATTATTTTTTTTTTTTTTTTTGGTCACACTGCATGGTGTAAGGCTCTTAGCTACCCAATCAGGGATAGAACTTGTGCCCCTTGCATTGGGAGTGTGGAGTACCACTGGACAGCTAGGGAAGTCTTTTAATTAATTTAATATTCAATTCAGGGACTTCCCTGGTGGCTCAGAGTTCAAGAAACTAAAAAAGGAATAACAAAATAAAGCCAAAGAAAGCATTCTGTGAAAATACTAATAAATTTATCACCAAGAAAAGCAGAAAACAACAAAAAAAAGTATCTAGGTACATAAATCAGTAATATTGAAACAGAGAAAAGCATAAAGACAGAGTACAGATCTTTTTAAAGCACCTGATATAAATATTACAAACAACTTCCTCTCAAATTCTCTAGCAAAAAATATAAATTACAAAAATCGACTGAGGAAGAAACTAAAAAGCTGAATAATAGAATTCTAATTATTGAATCAGTCAAAAATAACCCCTCTCTCAATAGGCTCAAATAGTTTTGTAGATAAGTATGACAAGAGTTTTATGTTACAGATTATCACTATCACTTTACAAGCTATTTCAGAAAATAATAAAACTTAAAACATTTCCCAAATTATTTTTAGTAGGCAAAATAACCTTGGGACCAAAACGAGACAAGAATAGCACAAGTGTATACAAAGCTTACTTATGAGAACAATGTAAAATTTTACTTATGCAAAAATCTTAAATATTAACAAATCAATGGTGTTTGGGGTTGAACTGGGTCTATGCAAAAAGATAAGCTGAACTCCTAATTCCAGTATTTAAGAATGTGACTTTACTTGGAAATAAGGTTGTTTGTAGATACAATTAGCTAGATTGAGGTCATACTGGAATATAAAGAGTCCTTAATCCAATGAAACTAGTATACATTTAAAAACATGATGTGAAGACAGGTGGAGAATATGCCATGTATTGATGGAGACAGAGACTGGAGTTAGGTAGCTGCAAGCCAAGGAATGCTAAGATTTACCAGCAATCCCAGAAGCTAAGAGAAAGCCATGAGACCGATGCTCCTCTCAGTTCAGTTCAGGGCAGTCCCTCAGTCATGTTCGACTCTTTGCAACCCCATGAATTGCAACACGCCAGGCCTCCCTGTCCATCACCAACTCCCAGAGTTTATTCAAACTCATGTCCATCGAGTCAGTGATGCCATCCAGCCATCTCATCCTCTGTCGTCCCCTTCTCTTCCTGCCCCCAATCCCTCCCAACATCAGAGACTTTTCCAATGAGTCAACTCTTCGCATGAGTTGACCATGAAGTTTCAGCTTCAGCATCATTCCTTCCAAAGAACACCCAGGGCTGATCTCCTTTAGGATGGACTGGTTGGATCTCCTTGCAATCCAAGGGACTCTCAAGAGTCTTCTCCAACACCACAGTTCAAAAGCATCAATTCTTTGGTACTCAGCTTTCTTCACAGTCCAACTCTCACATCCATACATGACCACTGGAGCCTTCCAAAACACATGACTTTGACAACACCTCGACTTCACACTTCTAGCCTCCAAAGCTACTAAGACAATGCATTTCTATTGTTTTAAGCTCAATTCTTTGGTACTCAGCTTTCTTCACAGTCCAACTCTCACATCCATACATGACCACTGGAGCCTTCCAAAACACATGACTTTGACAACACCTCGACTTCACACTTCTAGCCTCCAAAGCTACTAAGACAATGCATTTCTATTGTTTTAAGCCACCTGGTTTGTGGAACTTTGTTACTTCAACCCTAGAAAACATACAAATTGAAAAGTAGAAAAAGAACTGGATCAATCTGGATGATAGGAATACAGAACTGATACAGATTACAAATTTTCTGTACTTTTGAGATTATTCATATTTTAAAAGAAATCAGCTCTCAAGATAACGCACATGAATGAGAGCACAAGGCAGAAGTGTTTGGAGGACCAAACTAAAGGATCCTATTCCTACCTGTGGTGACGGTAACAATCCAGAAAACAGTCATCTAAGCCAGGAGCCAGACTTACAAGGTGTAAAATGAGAGAAGCAGATGAGGGCTTGATTCAAAGGGATTAACTGGAAGAGGCACATACATCAAGTACCCATTGCCATCATGTGCTACAAAACAACCAACCACAAATCACAGCGGTATAAAACAGCATTTATTTAGTTCAAGAGTCTAGTGGGTTGACTGAGTAGTTCTGCTTGTCTGGACCAGATGGCTGATTTTAGCTATGCTCACTTAAAGCAATGTGCATTCTAGAATCTTGAGTGATCCACAAGAATGGACCTCAGCTTTGATGGATTGGCTTTGTTCCATACAATCTCTAATCCCCCAAGAGACTAGCCTGAATATGTTGCATTGGCAAAGGCAAAGGAGCAAGAGAAGAAACAAACACATTCAAATATCTCTCAATTCCCATTGGCCAAAGCAAGACACACAGCCAACCCCAGAGCAGAGTGGGAAGAGCCTACAATGCTACAGAGCAAAGGCCAGGGAGGTCATTAAACAAGGTCATCAATGGATTCAATCCACCATGATAGCTCCCATGATACTAACATCAGTCAAGCAGAAGAGGAAAGGAGAAAAACTGAACACGGGTAGTAAGTTGAAAAAATTACCAAGATCACACAGAGACCCCCTCAAGAAATCCCTGAGTAAGTCTGAAGACACACAGTGACACGATTCCTGAGAAGCATCAGCAGAAGCAGAGAAATACTGAGCTTCATTGTTGCAGTCCTACTTGTATCCTGTCCGGGTGACTGAAAACAGCAGCAATACTTCTTAGTCCTCCAAAAAGTGGAGGCCCAAGTATCTCCCCACTTCCTGGTATTACATCAGATTATGCACCAAAGTTACCCAGAAACATTAAGCATCTGCACCAGTGACCAACATCAATGCTTCCAGCCTATGGCAGATGGAGAGTCAGAGAAAGTTTAAACACACTCAGCTAGTTCATTCTTTTCTTTCCCTTTTGGCCACTCCTACAACTCTTTTGCTAGGTGTTAAGAAAACACAGCCGGAGAAGGAAGTGGCAACCCACTCCAGTACTCTTTCCTGGAAAATCCCAGGGACAGAGGAGGCTAGTGGGCAGCTGTGTATGGGGTCGCACAGACTGGACAAAACTGAAGCAACTTAGCAGCAGCAGCAGCAAAAAAAACACAGCACGTGGGGAAAGCCCACTAAAAGACACTCCAGTGAAAAATCTGCCTGGCAATTCGTTTTTTTTTTTTTTAGATTTTTGAGCCCCCAAAATAAAGTCTGACACTGTTTCCACTGTTTCCCCATCTATTTCCCATGAAGTGATGGGACCAGTTGCCACGGGATATGGATGACAATTATTATTTTAACTAATGATAATATTCAGAAGTAGCTCACTCTGTCTCTTAAGAAATTCCTCTGAAATTTTTCCACCTAACAAGTCCCTTCTTCTTTTACAAGAAAGGAAATCTGGCTCCTTGCTTTCAGATACATAATTTGACCTACTGGAATTCTGGTGAGAAATAGAGCTGACTGGTTTGTAGAGGCAGAATAACTCAGAACAATTTTAGTTACGAAATTTCCCAGGGAAGCATAGAGATGGGAATCCTACATGAATTACTTACTGAAAACTTATTTGCTGCATTCGGTGTTTGGTGGGAATGGCACAGAAAAACAAAAACAATAGATACCTACTTTTATTGATAAAATAGAACTCCCATCTAAAGCCTGAGACTAGCCTAGACCCCCATTCTCATACCTTTGTCCACATATACCCTAACTCTTAGAAGTGACTGACTTGTTCTGTACCATATTTATTCTATTTATTCTATACTACAGGTATGGACTTCCTAGTGAAACATATCAGATCAATCAGTCTTTATTTTGTAAGTTAGACTCTTCAATGCATAAAATAAAAATTTTCCTTCCCTGTCTCTCCATTTCATACTTCCATAAAAATTGGTAAGAATTAGTGACAACCAACAATATTTATCAAGCAACTAGTTCTGCCCTCACTGACCAATTGAGGTTAATGTAACTAATATGGTAAGTAAATCTCTATGATGCAGTTCATTTCTAGCTCCTCCATGATGGCTAATCTCTATTACATTACAGACTCTTGAGGAGATGCAGTCACTTTGATCCATCTGATGGAATAAAAGATCCACTTATTCATACAGGTTGACCTACTTTGCAAACAGTATCCATAATAAGGCATATTATGGGGGATTAATATACATAAAGGGCTTCCCAGGTGGCTCAGTGGCAAAGAATTCACCTGCCAATGCAGGGGATATGGGTTCTATCACTGAGACAGGAAGATCCCTTGGAGAAGGAAATGACAATGCAGTCCCATATTCCTGCCTGGAAAGTCCCATGGACAGAGGATCCTGGCAGGCTACAATCTATGGGGTCACAAAAGAGTCGGATATGACTTAGTGACGAAAACAACAGCAGCAATTTATGGAAAGCAAGCAAATCTTGTGTACAGCTTAACTGATTTTTTACATATGTGCCCACATGTATAGAGCATAAAAGTTGTTCGGCATCTCAGAAACCATCCTGACAACCACCTGTATTAATATTCCCCAAGAACAAATACTGTTCTGCCCTCTATCATGGTATATTAGTTTCACCTAATTTGACATCTTTTATATAGCATCCATATCTCTACTTAACATATTCAATCTTCCCTCTATCTTCTTGAGCATATGGAATACGGTTATAATAATTGTTTTCATTTTTGTCTACTAATTCTATCATCTGTGTCATTTCTCAATCAGTTTCAACTGACTGATTTTTCTTCTCATTATGGGTTATATTTTCCTACTTCTTTGCATGCCTGATAATTTTTCATTAGATGCCTGATAATTGTGAATATATTCTTTGCAGTAGAAAATGAAGAAACTCTATACAGTAAACAAAAACAAGACCTGGAGCTGACTGTGGCTCTGATCACAAACACGTTATTGCAAAATTTAGACATAAATTAAAGAAAGTAGGCAAAACGACTAGACCATTCAGGTATGACCTAAATCAAATCACTTACAATTAAACAGTGGAAGTGACAAGTAGTTTCAAGGGATTAGATCTGATAGAGTGCCTGAAGAATTATGGACAGAAGTTTGTGACATTATACAGGAGGCAGTGCTCAAGATCATCCCCGAGGGAAAAAAAAATGCAAAAAGGCAAAATGGTTATCTGAGGAGGCCTTACAAATAGCTGAGAAAAGAAGAGAAGTGAAAGGCAAAGGAGAAAAGGAAAGATATACCCATCTGAATGCAGAGTTCCAAAGAATAGCAAGAAGAGATAAAGCCTTCCTCAGTGACCAATGCAAAGAAATGGAAGAAAACAATAGAATGGAAAAGACTTGAGATCTCTTCAAGAAAATTAGAGATACCAAGGGAACATCTTATGCAAATATGGGTACAAAAAAGGACAGAAATGGCATGGACCTAACAGAAGCAGAAGATATTAAGAAGAGGTGGCGAGAATACACAGAAGGACTATACAAGAAAGACCTTCATGACCCAGATAACCAGATGGTGTGATCACTCACCTAGAGCCAGGCATCCTTGAGTGTGAAGTCAAGTGGGCCTTAGGAAGCATCACTAAGAACAAAGCTAGTGGAGGGGATGGAATTCCAGTGGAGCTATTTCAAATCCTGAAAGATGATGCTGTCAAAGTGCTGCACTCAATATGCCAGCAAATTTGGAAAACTCAGCAGTGGCCACAGGATTGGAAAAGGTCAGTTTTCATTCTAATCCCAAAGAAAGGCAATGTCAAAGAATGTTCAAACTACCGCATAATTGCACTTATCTCACACGCTAGTAAAGAAATGCTCAAAATTCTCCAAGCCAGGCTTTAGCAATACATGAACCAAGAACTACCAGATGTTCAAGCTGGATTTAGAAAAGGCAGAGGAACCAGAGATCAAATTGCCAACATCCAATGGATCACTGAAAAAGCAACAGAGTTCCAGAAAAACATCTATTTCTGCTTTATTGACTATGCCAAAGCCTTTGACTGTGTGGATCCAACAAACTATGGAAAATTCTAAAAGAGATGGGAATACCAGACCACCTGACCTGCCTCTTGAGAAATCTGCACGCAGGGAAGAAGCAACAGTTAGAACTGGATATGGAACAACATTACTGGTTCCAAATCGGGAAAGGAGTACATCAAGGCTGTATATTGTCACTCTGCTTATTTAATTTCTATGCAGAGTACATCACGCGAAATGCTGGACCTGAAGCACAAGCTAGAATCAAGATTGCCGGGAGAAATATCAATAACCTCAGCTATGCAGATGACATCACCCTTATGGCAGAAAGCAAAGAGGAACTAAAGAGCCTCTTGATGAAAGTGAAAGAGGAGAGTGAAAAAGTTGGCTTAAAGCTCAACAATCAAAAAACTAAGATCATGGTATCTGGTCTCATCACTTTATTGCAAATAGATGGGGAAACAGTGAGAGACTTTTTTTTTTTTTTTGAGGGGGGGGTGCTCCAAAATCATTGCAGATGGTGACTGCAGCCATGAAATTCAAAGATGCTTGCTCCTTGGAAGAAAAGTTATGGCCAACCTAGACAGCATATTCAAAAGCAGAGACATTACTTTGCCAACAAAGGTCCATTTAGTCAAAGCTATGGTTTTTCCAGTAGTCAAGTATGGATGTGAGAATTGGACTATAAAGAAAGCTGAGTGCTGAAGAATTGATGCTTTTGAACTGTGGTGTTGGAGAAGACTCTTGAGAGTCCCTTGGACTTCAAGGAGATGAAAGCAGTCCATTCTAAAGGAAATCAGTCCTGAATATTCACTGGAAGGACTGATGGTGAAGCTGAAACACCAATACTTTGGCCACCTGCTACAAAGAACTAACTCATTAGAAAAGACCGTGATGCTGGGAAAGATTGAAGGCAGGAGGAGAAGGGGATGACAGAGGATGAGATGGCTGGATGGCATCACTGACTCAATGGATATGAGTTTGAGTAAACTCCGGGAATTGGTGATGGACAGGGAGGCCTGGCATGCTGCAGTCCATGGGGCTGCAAAGAGTTGGACGTGACTGAGCAACTGAACTGAATTGAGGGCACTCAATTGGGCTTCCCTGGTGCCTCAAATGGAAAAGAATCCACCTGCAATGCAGGAGCCCTGAGTTCGATTTCTGGGTCGGGAAGATCCCCTGGAGGAGGGCAAGGCAACCACTACAGTCTTCTTGCCTAGATGATCCCCATGGCAGGGCAGCTGCAGTCTGGCGGGCTGCACAGCTGCTTTCATGGCCTGGCAGGCTACAGTCCATGGGGTTGCAAAGAGTCAAGACACGACTGAGCGACGAAGCACCGCACAGAGCACTGTTTAATCTGGGGCTAGTTCTTCTCAATTCTTGAGTTCTGTGTTTGTACTCTACCCAATCAATGTCCTGTAAATTATGAGATTTTTACATTCTGGGGTGGTGTTCACAGGAACTATTCCCACTAACCCTTGTTAGGTGGTTTTCTCCTTATGTATAAGCAATAATTAGTACTCAGCTACAGACTCAATGGAGACTCTGAAAATCTATGGATTTCTTTCTCAGCCCAGCCCTCTACTTCTCATACTCCGCGTGAGAATTCACACTACCTTGATAGCGCAGATTCTCAGTTCCATATGCTCTTCTAGAGACACTACTGGGCTTCACCTGCAGTTCTTGCTCCCAGCGATGCATCTCAGGACTTCCTGTGGGAGGCTGAGCCCCACCTCCTTTCTTTCCCACCTCTCACAGATCACTGTCCTTTGCTGCTTGCTGCGTAACATCTTGAAAACCATTTTTTCCTAGTTTTGTCTGGATTTTAGCTATTTCAGACAGGAGAGTAAATCTAGCCATTGTTACTCCATCTTAGCCAGGTCTAAGAACTTGTTTTGTCTATTATCGAGCTTCATTTTACAGGCAATCATGTTGCACATTCTCTTCTGCATCTGACTTCACTGATTCAGCATTATGCCTGACCCATCCATGTTGTTACATGTATCAGTAGGTTCTTTTCTCTTTTTAAAATTTCATTTTGTTCTTTAGTATATCTACCAATAATATTTTAAAATTGGTATTGAAATTGATGCCCCCAGCCCCCACAGATGGCTCAAGTGGTTAAAGAGTCCACTTGCAAAACAGGAGATGCAGGAGACGTGGATTTGATCCCTGGGTCGGGAAGATCCCCCGGAGAGGGAAATGGCAACCCACTCCAGTATTTCTTGCCTGGGAAAGCACATGGATGGAGGAGCCTGGTGGGCTACAGTCCACGGGGTCACAAAGAGTCAGATAAGACTAGGCACATACACATTCATTCCAGGGCTTTTTTTAAGTATGTTGACTAACATACTTAGCCTTGGTGTTAAGAAATCATGGATGTGAACTCTAGGTTTGACATTGAGTAGCTATGTTCCCTTGAACATGTCACTTGGCTTCCCCAAAGCTGTGGGCCCAAAATTAATGATTTAGTTCAAGTGTTTTATAAAGTGCTCTAAAATATAAAGTGATCTAATTTACAATCGTAGAGCACATAGAATCAATGTTTCCTAGTGTTTTCTTTACAACAAAGTGATAACTCGGTATCTACCAAGACGATTGCAATTCTCATAGAATGCTTCACTGAGTGGGAAGTGGAAATAAGTACTTTCCAAATATACATTAGGAAACTCTTTAAGGAATACTGATTCCATGGAGTAGCTAAGATATTACTACTCAGTTATCACACATGGTTAAGAGAATTTGATAAATTAAGTGGTGATAAAGAGTATGCTATATTATGAATACCTTTCAAAATCAGAAGCACATTGAGTGGGTACAACAGATTGATTTTCAGTGATGACTGGGCATCAAAGGGCACCAAAAATAAAATTTATGAATTTTCCTATTTGCATATAACTTCTCTTGTATTAATGAGGTAAGAAATTCCATTTTTAAAGAGATGTGTGTGCTATAATATGGTTATAATGACATTGAGCTCAGTTAACAATGAATACACTGCAGGAATCTATTCTGAAAATATAAATTCAGTTTCTCTCAAGGCTTTGAGCTTTTCTTTTTTCCCTTAATTTAAGTGCCTGAACATTAATATTCTAATATCAAATCACATACTTTCATTAGTTTGAGGACAAACTACTTCCAAACAAAACAAGTGTTTTAAGAGAATTTCTGATTCACTGTATCCTATAAAATAGTGTGTCTTAGCTTCTCTTGTCAGTGAGGACCCCTCAGAATTTTCAAAGGCATTGGTCTTCTAAAAGAAACATACTGCTCATCCAACACTGTCAGCTTTTCCAACTGGTAGCCAAGGTGGATGAACCATAGTTTTTGTTTTGTTTTGTTTTTAGAGTGATGGCTAATTTGGTAAAGTGGAGTTAGACTGCTTCTGCCACTTGTTAGTTATGTCTTCCTGGGAAAGTTATTCAACCTCTGAGTTTGTTTTCCATTTGAAACAGCAGTAGCCTTATCTACTAACAGATAAAATTTTGTATATAAGGCCTTTTGTACCACACCTACCACACAGAGCTCAATATTAGCTGTGCTTGTTATCATTAGTCAACTCGCTTGGCACCTCCATGGTCCTCCTTTCAAGGCTGCTCCCCCAACTACTGTAGCCAAGAAGGGGATCTAACTGATCCCCAGGTAACACCAGCTGCTCACCCTTATGTACAACACACGCTGAAAGGCTACTCAGGATGACAATCTTCCTTTGAACAAAAATATTCCTGGTTCTGAATTTTGCATATTGCTGTGTGGTTTCTTCTGTAACCTATTTGCCCTGGTTTGTTTCCTTTCTTGAGTGTTCTAACACTATATAAATTTATAAAGTGGATTCTGAAATCCAGTGGCCTGGATCTGATCAACATCTACCACGGACCATCTTCCATCCATGGGACTTGGACAAGTTAGCTACTTAACTTTTCTAACCCTGTTTCCCCATCTGTAAAATGGGGATAATATAAGCACCATGTTAGGTTACTGAGAAGACCAAGATCTTGCAGACAGTAGAGATTTAGCACGAAGACGGCACTCAAGAAGCATTCATTAAATAGTATCTTCAGTTAATAGTTACAATAGAAGACCCTATTTAATAATAATCACAGTTAGAATTGGTCTATTATCTACTGCTAGTGACTGAGCAACAGAAAGCACACATGCACACACACACACAACAGGTAAATCTTCTTCAAGGTAGCAGAAACAGAAGCCCAGTAACCAAGATAATGTGCTCCTTGTTACCTTTCACCACTCAAAAAATCCTGATCCTCTTGGTTGTATGAAGACAATCCCCTTCTGTTAGGTCAGTATGGATACTATATTTATATACATAAATATACCTATCTAGGTGTATCTAAAGATCTACACGGTGTGGAGATGGGAAAATTGTAACAGGTCAATGAGATGAACAGAGTCTGTCCTGAAATGGTGGCTGTTCCTATAAAATGTTAACTCTGTCTAACCTAAAACTGTTAGGTCCTCTGTCTAACCTAACTCTGTTCAAGTGGGGATGTACTTAAGGCCAGCTTTTCTTGTAGAGGTATCAAAAACATTGAAAAACTCTTCCCAACATCCAGTTTTGACATTAATAAATGAAACCAACTCAGAAAAATTGCAGTACACCCTACTTGGGTTCTTCTGCTGAGGTTCCATCCCCAGAGGCTTCCTAGAAAGGTAGAAACTGCTTTGGTATTTTAAAATTAGCTTTGTCAGATGGTGATGAGTAAACTCCCCTGGTGTCCTCTGGTCCTGGTGCCCCATTAATCTTTGTGCTTATCCATAACATAGATCCATTACTCTCTTCCAGAATAATCAGATGAGCGTCATTGGCCTTAGTTTTTAAAAGAGATCCAAAGCAGCCTGAAGCGTGACTGTGATAGTTCATCCTCGCCCACGGACCCTGTGTGGTTCAAGCTTTGGGGAAGCAGGATGACAGGGGCATCTCTGTTCAGGTTAGCTTTCCTTCCCTGTGGCCCCCATCACTCACTCTCCTTTTATGTAAATGGACTTGTGGGTGGGAGACAGTAAACTCAAAGCCTGGAGAGAGATGTGCAGTTCCCTGCCTTCCTGACTCTGGCAGAGACCTCGCACTTACCGAGGGCTCTCCGCATCATCACCCAGGTGCTACCCACCTCCTCCACCTTTAGTACATTTAAAGCCCTTATGAAAGAACTAATTATATGCGGGAAGAACTAATTATATTTCTTTCTCTTTCAAGAAATCTCTTTGAGGACTCTGCTGTGCTTGGGTTGGATGCCAAACATGGGTCTGGGTGAACGGCCCTTTTTACCTGGCTTTGCCCTCTCACTACCTCACTATCATCCTGTCATCAAGCTAGTCTTAAATTGAGCCAGACTTCTCTTCTCTCCCTCTCAGCCGTATTCCCATACACCACATGGAGCTAAGGGATGCATGTGTTTATATTTTTTTAAGAATTTTTAACTTTTATTAAAAATAAGTTAATTGAATATTGGATTTCTTGTTTTGCACAGACATTGGCAAGGAAATAAGACAAAGGCAGGCCAAATTGTTAAAACCATTTCCTAAAGTCAGTCCAGTGGCAAGAGATAGTAAGGGCATTTCCAAGAATTTCCTGGATATACAGGTGAAAGACGGGTGTTGTCTCATATAAAAAGAGGGAACAACATAAGATGGCATATGGAGAATAAAAGAGGAAAACTCATTACTCAGTCATTCACCTTAATTCTGTGGTTTCTGAACATAAGTTGGCCTGTTTGGGAAAGAAACCATTTGTTTGACCATTTGCTCCAGGCCACCCACACATTTTATCTTCCACTCAACTCCCCCTAAATGGCCAGAGACATACTTAACACTCTTGGCAATTGAAAGAAAAGATAGGTTAGCTGTTTGGGGTATAAGAACTTAGAAAAATTGTCCCAAAGTTACAAAAACTCTCATACCCTCTGACGCAGAAATCTAACTCAAGGAATATACTCAAATGAAAGGAGAACTATATACAAAAGGCTTCTTTTGTAATATTTGTAACAGCATAATTAAAAGGACAGATAAACAATGGAAGAAACCAAACTATGTTGGTTTATGAAATCAGTCGGCTATTATACAGCCTTTGGAAATAGTCATTAAGGGCCAATAATAATGCAGACAATGTTCAATGCAATATTTTCAAACAAGTTTGTGTCCACACTCTGATTATAACGACTTAAGAACCACACCTACATGTGATCAAGGATCAGGAAAGACTATGGAAAATGAAAATGGAAACCTTTTCATGAGTGGAGAGGAAAAATGACAGATTGCTCTTTCCAAAAAAAAGGAAGCTACTTATCTCTAAATGCAGTTACCAATGAACAGCATTTCAAAGCAGCCATCGCAAGAGCTCGTCTTTGAAGAGGAAAAAAGGAAATATTGGGGGAAGTATGAAGCGAAGACTTTATACTTTTGAGTTTACTCTGGAGCTCCAGAGAAGGATAAACACTCTTGAGAAAGGGCCAGCCAAAGGGTGGTGGGAACCACAGTGGTCCTCCTGAGGGCAGCTGCCTGCCTGGTTCAGTGGGAGGGGAGTTCATCTCAATGTCAACCAGGCATCTGAGCACCAAGAACATTCCAACCAAAGAGACAAGAGCACCCTGCGCCTTGAAGGGTTGCCCCAGGATGCACTTGTTCCCAAACATGAAAAGACATTTAAAGAAGGCATCTGGATCATGAGGAGATCAGAGAAGCTGTCCAATCTGCTGGAGGAAGCACAGAAAGGCAGGGATAACTAAACTGAGTTTTGCTTTGCAAAAAAAACAGTGCAGAGGATCCACAATTGCAGCCTGCGAAGAACATGAAAGACACTGCAAGAGAGCCAGGGGGAGCTATCCTGTGACTGACCTTCCCAGGAGAGGATCAAATTGAGGAGGCGCAGGATTCACAACAGACTCTGCCCTAACCTCCAAGCTCACGTCCCTCACATCGCCTGGCTCTGCAACCATGCATGTATACACGCTGCCATATGACTGATTGTTTTAGCAGAAACAAGAGCTGTGGCTTAGATAGGTAGCAATCAGGGGCGCAAAGGCAGTTAACTAGATACCTATCAACATCATTTTCTCGTGTTTAAAGAAGAAGAAACGGAGGCAAAGAAAGGGAAATTGCCCTGTGAGGAAGGAAACCACTTCTCACTAAAGCTGGCTGGCCAGGTCTGAGGAGCACAGCCCAGTAGCCACGAGTCTCCGGCAGGAGACTAGGGACAATGTGATAGATTCCAGCCGTCTAGCTAGATTTCCTGATTTCACTGCCATGTTTGACTTTAGGGAGGAAACAGAAAAGGGCTCATTTCCTTATCGAGAGTTCCAAATATAAAGGGATGTGGAGATCTCTGTCCTCTCCCTTTCCTTATGTGTTCATTGTAGCTTCACAGTACCCAGGAGCCTCCTAGATGTTGGATGCTGGGAGGAAAGCCAGAATGCAGCAGAAGGGAACAAGGGAAAGCACAGAGGCAGGTGAGACAGAGTTGAAAAGGACTGGGCCCTCTGGATAATGGAAACCAGGTAAGCCACTGTCACCCAGTGCCCAGGAGTAGAGGCAAGAAAGGACCAAGGTTCTGAATTTCAGGGAGACTCCAACCTCAAGCATTCTCTCAGGGAAATGGAACAGGTAGAGCAAGCAGGAGAAGCAGAGCTCCATCCAGAGTAGTCAGGGGACAGCCTCAGAATAGTCAGTGGGCAATTTCTCTCATTCAGCAACTTTGGACATACCACTGCAGACGCAAAATCACCAGTGGTGAGATCAGCATGGGAAATCCCAAACTGCAATGCCTCTTACAGAAAAGGCACTCCCCAAAATGAAATGTCTTTAATTTCAGTTCTTAGAGATCCTGAGAGTAACAATAAGATAACAATAGCCAAGCCACTCGGTGCTGACCAGAATTCAGGACCAGGCTAGAAAGGAGAAGGGTCCTAGGCTTCAGAAAGCTTTTCTTTTGCTCATGGAAGTCTTGAGGTTCACCTTCAACCTGCCTCTCAAGAATGGGGCTGTGCCTGTGTTTATGCATCCGCAAATAAAGGGGGGTGGGGGGGACTTGAACAGATATAGAAAAGACTGTGACTTAACTTTGAAGACACCGTGGTGGTCATCATCTGATTTACCAGCATCAATGTGCCCACTACAGATTTCTGGACCAATAATGACAACTATTAAATAAGAGGCAACCAGAGGATCACGATGACCTGATAATGTGCCAAAGAGATCCATGGCCAGGACCCCCAGTTCTCTCATCCCTGGTGAGAATCATCCTCTTAGCAGGACCTGCAGACCACTGTTCTCCAACCTAGAGCCCTTCTGGAGCACAAAACACGAGATAAGGCAGGGCTTAGCTATGTAGGATACCAGTTTGGCATGTATCAGGACAAAGGGCACCATCAAGGTCAAGACCAAAGGTCAAGACGAATAGAACAGCTCCATCCAAGAGACCAGTTCCTGGGACAGTCTTAAGGAAGTGTCCCTACTATGGGCTTGAACCAAGGCTGAATAGCTGGGGGAGCTCTGAGACCAAGGGTGGATTGTCAAAACCAGCCATTCCAGTCCCTGCAACACCCCCACCAATATCCAACAGCCACACCAGTCATGCCAGGATTGAAATATCTCCATTCAGACCGCCGACTGCCCTCACCAAAGGTGGAAAGAGTGGATCATCTTGTAGAGACGCAAACCCCCAATGAGGTCATCTCTTATAGAAACCACAATCACCTTCTCCATCCCCACAGTTGAGGGGCCCACTCACTTGGTGGGTGAGACAGAAAGGCGCCAGGTGCAAGGAGGACTCTTCACACAGACCCATGGACCCGTTGGTGGAGCAAGCAAGGGAAGTCAATCAGGAGGAGGGTTCCAGCAAGGAGGTGCCTCCAATGTCTAGGCCAGTGAGAACCATTCTTTTCACCTTCAGAGGAAGCAGACTCACAGTCAGGGTCTGGAATCAGAGACCTGTGATTTCCTTTATAATCACAGAGGGTGCACCCCAAGAGCAAACATCCCATAAATGGATCGGAACTGTCTCTAGGGACTTGGTTTCTGTCTTTGTACCCTGAGGAGACAGGATGATAACAGCAAATAGAAAAAGAGGTATCCACGCGTATCCAGGCAAGATGCAGCATCGTTTTCTTCCCAGCATTCTCTCATGCCATCTCTGGTATATATTGCAGTCACCACACAGAGCATATTATTGAACAAGTGAAATTCACACTAAGTTGACTCTGATTTCAATATCCCCTGCAAGATGAGAGAAACCAGATCCTAGGAGAGAAGGCAAAGACTTGGAAGGGAGTAGGGGGCACATCCTGGAGCATTTTAAAGCAGAACAGAATATAGGTTCAAAAATAACTAAGATCTAGGCACAGGAGTGGAGAAGGAAATGGCAACCCACTCCAGTATTCTTGCCTGGAGAATCCCGTGGACAGAGAAGACTGTTGGGCTGCTGTCCAAGGGTCATACAGAGTCAGACAAAAGTGAAGCGACTTAGCATGCATGCTTGCATTGGAGAAGGAAATGGCAACTCATTCCGGTATTTTTGCTTGGAGAATCCTAGGGACGGGGGCCCCTGGTGGGCTGCCATCTATGGGTTCACCCAGAGTCGGACACGACTGAAGCAACTTAGCAGCAGCTGCTGCAGGCACAGAGACTTCAGGGCCCAAGAAAACCATCCAATTAGTTGGACCCATTCGCAAACCTTTTTGGCTTTGAGGGCCCTGAGCAAATTCCTCTGATCTCTCTTCCTACCAGGCCCAGCTCCACAGAGCAGGGCATATCTGAAGTTTGGTTCATATTAATATCTCAGACAGCCTCTAAAGTGGAAAGAACCCAGAGGAACGCTTCTTGGGTCTTAGTTTCAGGAATGACTGCACTGATCCTTAGACACGGTAATGATCACATTTCCCTCTTTCAAGAGGGAAAATTTAATACTTAAAGCTAAGCGCATGGCTCCCTTCTACCAAACATATAATGAGGTAGTAGCAGTCCTTGGCTTTGAGTTACTAGGACCTTCCTTTTCCGTTTTGGCACAGTTCTTTACCTATTTTTGTTTTAATTTCCCATATCTCATTCTATTAGACTATCTCATTTCTGTGTGACATTTTAAGTTCTTTTTTGGAACAAGGCAATGTTTTGTTTTGTTTTTAAATAAGTCATTAATTACTGGATGCTTGGTGCTGGTGCACTGAGACAACCCAGAGGGACGGAGGAGTGCGGGGGGTTCAGGATGGGGAACATGTGTATACCTGTGGCGGATTCATGTTGATGTATGGCAAAACCAATACAATGTTGTAATTAACCTCCAATTAAAATAAATTTAAAACAAAAAATAAAATAAGTCATTAAGCTCAATGTGCAGTGTGGAAGCACCTGGAAAAGGGTGGTGGCCACACACCATCTTCGTTCCAGTGATGCGGGGCCCATTGTCTGCTCTGTACAAGAGCTTCCTGCTTCCGTGAGCCATGGCTGAGATAACCTGCCCTGTTTCCCTCACAAACTAAATCCCTAATTCTCTTAAGTCTATTTCCAACCTCCAGCAGAGTGGGCTCAAAGCAAGGAAGCCAAGAAGGTCAGATATATGATGGACCTTTAAGAGTCCTGGGTAGCTGAGTGGCAGTGACTGCAGAAGGACATGTGGAAGCTAGCCTAGGGTGGAAAGAAAGAGCCTTCCGAGAAAGGGAAGAGGGCACCAAGACTGGCAGTCATTGCATGGTTAAGCATGGATTCAAAGTGTATGGGAAGAGGAGTGATGGGACAAGAGCTAAGCAAGGAGAGCCGTGTAGTAATCACATCATAAAGTCACCTCTGTGCTAAGAGGTTCAGACTTTTTCTCTTATAAGCCATAGGGAGCCAGGGACGGATATGAAGCAGAGAAATGCCTGAATCACATCTGCACTTAGGAAAATGACTTGGACAGGGTGCGAATGATGACGATTTGGAGTGGAGGCCGGAATCCAAGTCATCTGGGCAAGACTTAGTAAAGGCCTAAATTAAGGCAGTGAGTGGGAGGCTGAGTAAATGCCAGAGGTGTCTGTGACACAGATTGGCAAAACTTGATAACCACAGCGAAGCAGAGGTATTGATCTGGCTCTCGGAACAGACTCGGGTCACTCCAACTTCAGGAACGTATTAAGATGGTGCTGTCACTCAGAACAGGCAGTGGGTCATGTCGAGCAGAGGATAAATGGCTCTGGATACTGAATGCAGACAGGTTAGGCGAGGTGTCCAGGGTACATTTGTGGAGAATGATAATAGGACAGGATTTCAAACACTGAGAGGAGTGTAGCACATGCACCGAAACTCTGGAGAAATACCATTTTACAAAGAGAGGACAAGGGTGGAAGATAGATGTTAACAAGGACTGACTCCCTGTGTCCACGTTCTCTTTGCTTATCTGTATTTCCTGATCTCTCCAGAATGGCGTTCTACTCTTCTTATAAAAGAAAAAACACAACTTTGCATTTTAAAAGCAAAAAGAATTCATGCTCACGTTTCTTTACAAATAGAATCTTCAGCCTTTTAAAGACAAAAAAAAAAAAGAAATGTCATACCCCAATCTAAAGAAACAGACTTGAAGACACGGAGCACACAGTGTGGAAACCATCACCGTTGTGTGTAAAGCAACGCAGACAGGGTGTACAGGGAAAAGTGAGAGCTGCGAATGGATCTGCGGGCCACAGAAGGGACTGGGCAGGAGGGAGAAGCTGAGAGCAAGTCTGAAAGAAAGCAGTGTCCCAGAAGCCAGTGTGCTACGAAAGCTCTGATACTGTAGCTTCTAAGTTCTTCATGGAGGGACAGTCTCTTATTCATATTTGGACTCCATCCCACTGGCAGTCTGCCATCTCCCAGCCAGAATCTACAGAGTAATGGCTCAATGTGAAAATGAAGTCGCTCAGTCTTGTCCAACTCCTTGCAACCCCATGGACTGTAGCCTACCAGGCTCTTCCGTCCGTGGGATTTTCCAGGCAAGAATACTAGAGTGGGGTGCCATTTCTTTCTCCAGGAGATCTTCCCAACCCAGGGATTGAACCCGGGTCTCCCGCATTGTAGGCAGACGCTTTACCATCTGAGCCACTAGGGAAGATCGTTATGGCTGGCCCAATAAGCACTTACAAACCAATGTGATCTTAATTCCCTCTTTGCCTCTATTATTCGGACTCCTGTAGAATACACTTGCTGGGACATTTTCTCTTAGAATATAATTAGAAAGGGTTTGCAGAGCTCGTGAAAAGAGAAGAAAAACTCCTTACTCACTTAGAACACTTATTCTCCCTGAGAGAGAACGTTTCATAAAGCTTAAGACAAACCCATCTCATAGGCCTGCAACTGTGGTGGCCAAATACTAGAGCACCAACACGGAGGTCCAAAGAGTTTAAGAAGCCAGCATCACTTTCCTTGCACAAGCGGCCATAAACAGAAAAGGGCCACGTATCTGATCATTAATATTGACAACCCCTCCGCAGCGTCCCTGAAATTGATCCCAGGTGCAGCTGATTATACGGAGGTATAAAAATTTTATTCAGGTATGAAAATTACATAAATATCTCATCCACTTATGAAGGAGGCAGGAAGAAAACACGAAAAAAAATTAAGAAAAAGATTCTTGGGCTTCTTGGATTTATCTTTTCACTCATAAAATAGGCTTATTGTTGCAATTAAAATAGACTTCTTGTTGCAATCTTGATGCAGTAAACATTTTAAAATGCGAAAGCACACCAGCTGAAGGAGGGTCACTGCGCCTGAGTTAAGTCTAAACTCCCGGGAGGCACAAGTGAATAGGAAGAGCATCTGAACTGTGACACACAGAATGAGGCTCAAAGGGATAGAGAGAAGATGGAGAAAAGAAGTCAAAGATCTTTCTTTCCTAATTCCAGGAGGTTATTCACGTGCATATTCAGCAGTACCTCAGAACATCAAAGTCTTCTCCCTAGGACACTTGCCCACAGGTAAAAGGCAATCTCACCCCCATCCTGAACATGGGAAATGAATTTTTTTTTTTTCCAACTGAAGGAAGCCACAGAATCCTCAGGATCCACCAATGAGGACAGAG
>SJYT01063319.1:522345-555916 GCA_006410635.1 Cephalophus harveyi | reverse complement strand
AGGAGATAAGCCCTGGGATTTCTTTGGAAGGAATGATGCTAAAGCTGAAACTCCAGTACTTTGGCCACCTCATGCGAAGAGTTGACTGATTGGAAAAGACTCTGATGCTGGGAGGGATTGGGGGCAGGAGGAGAAGGGGACGACCGAGGATGAGATGGCTGGATGGCATCACTGACTCAATGGTCATGAGTCTGAGTGAACTCCCGGAGATGGTGATAGACAGGGAGGCCTGGCGTGCTGCAATTCATGGGGTTGCAAAGAGTCAGACATGACTGAGTGACTGAAGGGAACTGAACTAATTAATTTAATCATACTAGCACATGTATTATCATAAAGTGAGATAATTGCTAGGAAGGCACGTTATTGAAACAGAAACCTATCAGGTTTGATAAAGGCATTGCCTAAGGTGAGATCTAAAGAATGTATAGGAGTTAACTAGCAGAAAGAGGTTATGGGATGGTGGTTTGATAACCTGGCACAGGAAGGAGGTATGAAAGGCCTCTGTGGGGATGACAGCATCATCAATTTAAGGACGTGAATACAGATCTATAGAAATCACCTAATCTTAAGAGAGAGAGGAAATATATATGAGAAAATGATCACAGCTTCAAAACTTTATGGGAAAATATCAAACATTCTATCCTATGAGTAATTGCAGTCCCAGAAGACAGGGGGAGAGAGAATGGGCAAAGAAAATATTTGAAGAAATAGTGGGCTAAACTTTCTCGAATTTGTTGAAGACATAAACTTACACAAAATTTTACAATACTCAATACGCTCATTAGACTTCAAAGACAATGGAAAGAAAACCTCAGGTAACCATATCATAGTTAAATTGCTATAAACCTAAGATAAAAAGATCATCTTCATAATAAACACATAAGAAATATTATTCCATACAGAAAAACTACTTCCATAACTGTGGACTTCTCATCAGAAAGCCTATTAAGTCAGAAGTTGGTAGAAAAATATCTCAAAGTTCTGAAAAAAATGTATTATTATAATTTCTGCTCTTGAATTATTTATTTTCTTTGAATTACTTATTTAACTTCTTTTTTTTTTCACTTTTATTTTTACTTTATTTTACTTTACAATACTGTATTGGTTTTGCCATACATTGACATGAATCCTCCACGGGTGTATATGAGCTCCCAATCCTGAATCCCCCTCCCACATCCCACCCCATATCCTCTCTGTGGATCATCCCCGTGCACCAGCCCCAAGCATCCTGTATCCTGTATCCAACATAGGCTGGTGCTTCGTTCTTACATGATAGTATACTGAATTTCAGTCCTCTTCTATAAGAAGCACTAAAAGTAACAAACACCTATGTGACTGCATCACCAAATTTCTTATACAATTTTTATCAGCCAGTTTAAAATATTTTCTAATTTCCATTTTTATTTTTGCTGCAATGCATGAGTTATTTAAAGGTGTACTTTTAAAATTGCCAATTCTATTTTTTTAACAATTCACTTTTAATTCTTAGAGTCAAAGTAGAATGTATGAATTGGAGGCTTAGAAATTCATCAATGCCTGTTCTTACAGTATAATGCATATCCAATGTTTACAAATGATTTGTACATTCTTGATAACAATGTGAATGCTGTAAGTGCTAAGTACAAGCTAAACATGTATATTCATTTTGTTCTTCAGTCACTAAGTTGTGTCCAATTCTTTGTGACCCTGTGGTCACACTAGACCAGGGTTATTTACTCTTGGAATAAATCTGGTATTTCTTTAGTAAAGGATAGTCAAATAAGAGAAAAATTAAAAGAGAGATACGTGATATATTACCAATTATAATAGTGTCTTTGTCTATTGTTCTATGTAATTCTCTCAAATTTTCTTTATACATAATAAAGATTACACTGTCAGTAGCATATACATTAAGCATTATGTTCATATAGCAACTCTTTTTATCCATAATAATATTGTTACTAATAATGAAATTCTAGTTTCGAAACAATATTTCAGTCCTTTTATTCAATACATGCTTAAACTGCTTTAAATTCCAGAGGTCATCTTCCATTAAATTTATTTTTGTCCAGAACTTTGCTACCATTTTTTATTTCCCATTATTGCATATTAACATAATTATTTTACAATGATATTTAGTACAGAGTCATATGTTCTTTTATGTTCACTATTTCTTCTGACATCCTGATCATTTCTTCTGAGATCTCTATACTCTTAAAATACCTTCTAAAATTTCTTTTGTGAAGGTCTGTTCATGGTAAAGACTCTCATAGGAAAATGTCTCATTGTATCTTCTTATTTCTTCTCAGCATTTTGAAGTCATTTGCTTTCCATTACTGCTTTTCAGATGTAAGCTATCAGTTTGCTTGTTTTTAAAGAGCATTTGTTCTTTCTTTCTACTTCTAAAGTTTTTCTCGTTATGTTTTTCTAATATTTCCCTACTCTGTGTCTAGTTACGACTTATTTGTCTCATTTGACATTTGCAACATTCCCTGAAGTTGTGGATTTATCTTTTCAAACATCTTAATCTTAAGAAAACATACATTCAAAAATCTCATCTTTTTTTTATTTTCTATCTTCTACCTATGGAACTCTAATAAAATTTTTGACCTTCTCTTTTATTCTCCATGTGTCCTAATCCCTCATTTGCTATCACTATGTCTGTCTATTACATCAAAAGAAATTACCCAAGTTTATCTTTCAGTTCATAAATTCAATATTAAACTGTGTCTGATTTGCTGCTTAACTTCTCTCCTGACACTGAGAGAATGCCATGAGCACTGTCATAGCCAGCACACTCCAGACTGTCAGTAAACCGGCAAGAAGCTAGGAGAGAGATTCTCGCTACCAGCCCTCAAAAGGAATCCACCCTCCTAACACCTTTATTTTGGACTTCTAGCCTCTAGAGCTGTGAGACAATACATTTCTGTTGTTTTAAGCTACACAGTTTTTGCTACTTTTTTATGGTAGCCTTAAAAAACTAATACAGATTTTGACAATTTTTTTTCATTTTTAGAAGTATCTGGTTCTATTGAAAATCTTCCTTTTTCTGGATGACTATCTCATTTCTTTCTTATATTTTGAGCGTACATTTTGAAAGGCATATAAAACATATTCACCTTATATGCTGTACATAATAATTCTAATATCATAAATGGTTGGACGGAGAAGGCAATAGCAAGCCACTCCAGTACTCTTGCCTAGAAAATCCCATGGATGGAGGAGCCTGGTAGGCTGCAGTCCATGGGGTCGCTAGAAGTCGGATGCGACTGAGCGACTTCACTTACACTTTTCGCTTTCACACAATGGAGAAGGAAATGGCAACCCACTCCAGTGTTCTTGCCTGGAGAATCCCAGAGACAGGGGAGCCTGTTGGGCTCCTGTCTATGGGGTCGCACAGAGTCGGACACGACTGAAGCGACTTAGCAGCAGCAGCAGCAGCAGCAAATGGTTGGAGGTCTGATTCTGCTCTTGCAATTTCTGCTGACTCTTAGTTATGGAAGTTTGTTTTATAATTTGTAATTTTGGCAAATTCAAGTACAGTTGAGTTTTACCTATTGGCATCCTGAGAAGCATGTGATTAAAGTAGATCACTCCGATCTACACCCTGCTAAAGCTGCACATCAGCTTCTGTCAGTGACCCTCAGGTGTTGCCAACCCTGATTCACTGTTGCTAATTTATTAGCTTAGGATCTCTAAGACCACATTACTATTGTATTTATGAACCCCAGATCAACATACATGCAGAGGTCTATAAATTCCTCTAAGAAGTTTTCTTTCCTTCCAGAGCCAAGTCTAAGCAGAGATGTTTCCTTGTTATATCCTAGTCCATCATTCATTGAGAATGAAATTCTTTGATGGCTTCAGTTTTATGAGGAGTCTTCATTTCAATTTTTTACCCATAGGTGGTCCCAGGGCCATATCTCCTGGCCCAGATGCAGATGTGAAAGTGCAAAGTCATGCAACAAAAAGAATACCTAGGAATAAACCTACCTAAAAAGGAAAAAGATACATATACAGAAAATTATTAGACACTGATAAAAGAAATCAGGAACACACAAATATATGGAGAGATACATATGTTCTCAGATTGGAAGAATCAATATTGTGATTCTTATCACAATAAATATACTATCCAAAATAAATATACTATCCAAAGCAACCTACAGATTCAATGCACTCCCTATCAAATTATTGATGGTATTTTTCACAGAATCAGAACAAAAAATTTCACAATCTGTATGGAAACACAAAAGACCCTGAATAGCCAAAGCAATCTTGAGAAAGAAAAACAGCTGGAGTAATCAACCTTCTTGACTTCAGACTATTGCAAAGCTACAGTTATCAAGACAGTATAGTATTGGCACAAAAAGAGAAATATACATCAATGGAACAAGACTGAAATCCCAGAGATAAACCCATGCACTTACAGGCACCTTATCTTTGACAAAAGAGGCAAGAATATGCAATGGAGAAAAGGGAGCCTCTTTAACAAATGGTGCTAAAAAAACTGTACAGTGACATGTAAAAGAATGAAATTAGAACACTTCCTACCACCATACACAGAAGTAAATTCAAAAATGGAAAGACCTAAATGTAAGGCCAGAAACTATAAAATTCTTAGAGAAAAACATAGGCTGAACACTGACATAAATTACAGTAAAATTCTCTTTGACCTACCTTCTAAAGTAATGAAAATAAAAACAAACATAAACAAACAGGACCTAATTAAACTTAGAAGCTTTTGCATAACAAACGAAACTACAAACAAGATGAAAAATGAGAATGACAGAAAACAACTACAACTGAAGCAACTAACAAAGGATTAATCTCCAAAATATATAAGCAGCTCAAAAGCCCAATATCAGAAAAACAATCCAATCAACAAATGGGCAGAAGACTTAAAACAGACATTTCTCCAAAGAAGACATACAAAGGGAAAATACACATGAAAAAATGCTTAACATCACTACTTATCAGAGAAATGCAAATCAAAACTACAATAAGATATCAACTCACACCAATCAGAATGACCCTCATCAAAAAGTATACAAACAATAAATGCTGGAGAGGATGCAGAGCAAATGGAATCCTCTTGCACTGGAATCCCCACATTGTGGGGATGTAAACAATACAGACACTATGGAAAACAGTATGGGGATTCCTTAAAAAAAAAAAAGTAGGAATAAAACTACCATATGACCCAGCAATCCCACTACTGGGCATTGTTGTTGTTGTGTTAGTCACTCAGTTGTGTCCAACTCTTTGCGACCCCATGGACCACAACCACCAGGCCCCTCCGTCCATGGGGTTCTCCAGGCAAGAATACTGGAGTGGGTTGCCGTTTCCTTCTCCACTACTGGGCATATACCCTGAGAAAATCATAACTGAAAAAGACACATGTACCCTAGTGTTCGCTGCAGTACTATTTACAATAGCTAGGACATAGAAGCAATCTTGATGTCCATCAACAGATGAATGGACAAAGAAGCTCTGGTACATATATACAATGGAATATTATTCAGCCATAAAAAAGAAATGAACTGGAGTCAGTTATAGTGAGGTGGATGAATCTAGAGTCTGTTATAAGAGAAAAGTTCGTCAGAAAGAGAAAAATAAATATCGTATACTAACACATATATATGGAATCTAGAAAAATGATATTGATGAACCTGTTACAGGGAAGGAATGGAGAACCAGAAGTGGGGGATGGACTTGTGGATTAGCAGGGGAAGGAGAGGGTAGGATGAACTGAGATAGTACCAGGAGTATATATTTGACCAGTGTATGTATTTGACATATATACACTATCATGTGTAAAATAGCTAACTAGTGGGAAACTCTATATAACACAGAGTGCCCAGCCTGGTGCTCTGTGATAACCTAGATGGGTGGGATGAGGGGCTGGGAGGGTGGCTTAAAAGGGAGGGGAGATATATATATATAATATATATATATATATATACTGGCACCCCACTCCAGTACTCTTGCCTGGAAAATCCCATGGATGGAGGAGCCTGGTAGGCTGCAGTCCATGGGGTCGCTAATAGTCAGACACGACTGAGCGACTTCACTTGCACTTTTCACTTTCATGCATTGGAGAAGGAAATGGCAACCCACTCCAGTGTTCTTGCCTGGAGAATCCCAGGGACGGGGGAGCCTGGTGGGCTGCCGTCTATGGGGTCGCACAGAGTCGGACACGACTAAAGCGACTTAGCAGCAGCAGTAGCAGCAGCATACACACATATATATACACACACACATATATGTAGTTATGATTCATTCACATTGCTCTAAGGCAGAAACCAACACAACATGGTAAATTATTCTCCAATTAAAAAAATGTTTCTAAAAGTGCCAAATTCTAGCATATCTGGTTAAAATATCAAGAGTGACCTAAAAAGGGATTTGAAACCTATTCAGGTTTCACTATGCATGCACACACACAAAAATGAGCTCCTTATAGGAGAAAAAATCTAGACTTATTTATCTCTGTGCTCAGTTGCTCAGTCATGTCCGGCTCTTTGTGACCCCATGGACTGTAACCCACCAGTCTCCTCTGGAGACTATTCTCCATAGGGATCCTCCAGCCAATAATACTGGAGTTGGTTGCCATGCCTTCCTCACTTATCTTTGTATCCATATCATTAATTGTAATTTTTACTACTTTGTCAATTAGACCAAACCATAAATGCCATATAAAACTTTTACATAACACTAAGGTGGAGAAATATACCATGTTCATGGATTGAAAGAATCAATGTAGTGAAAATGAGTATACTACCCAAAGCAATTTACAGATTCAATGCAATCTCTATCAAGCTGCTGCTGCTACTGCAGCTAGGTCTCTTCAGTCGTGTCCGACTCTGTGCGACCCCATAGACGGCAACCCACCAGGCTCCCCCATCCCTGGGATTCTCCAGGCAAGAATACTGGAGTGGGTTGCCACTTCCTTCTCCAATGCATGAAAGTGAAAAGTGAAAGTGAAAGTGAAAAGTGAAAGTGCAGTCACTCAGTTGTGTCTGACTCTTTGCGACCCCATGGACTGCAGCCTACCAGGCTCCTCCGTCCACGGGATTTTCCAGGCAAGAGTACTGGAGTGGGGTGCCATTGCCTATCAAGCTACCAGCGGAATTTTTCACAGAGCTAGAACAAATAATTTCACAATTTGTATGAAAATACAAAAAACCTCAAATAGCCAAAGCAATCTTGAGAAAGAAGAATGGAACTGGAGGAATCAACCTGCCTGACTTCAGGCTCTACTACAAAGCCACAGTCATCAAAACAGTATGGTACTAGCACAAAGATAGAAATATAGATCAATGGGAAAAAACAGAAAACCCAGAGATAAATCCACACACCTAAGGACACCTTATCTTTGACAAAGGAGGCAAGAATATACAATGGATTAAAGACAATCTCTTTAAACAAATGGTGCTGGGAAAACTGGTCAACCACTTGTAAAAGAATGAAACTAGAACACTTTCTAACATCATACACCAAAATAAACTCAAAATGGATTAAAGATCTAAATGTAAGACCAGAAACTATAAAACTCCTAGAGGAGAACATAGGCAAAACACTCTCCGACATAAATCCACCTCCCAGAATACTGGAAATTAAAGCAAAAATAAACAAATGGGATCTAATTAAAATTACATAACACTAGAAGTTGAATCAAAATTCTATAAATTTATAGTTCTAGTTATCATTATACAAGTATTGAAAATGGCATAATTACAGGTTTGAATATTCTGGAAGCTTCTTTATTATATGGTGTGTTTAGTCACTCAGTCATGTCCAATTCTTTGCATCCCCATGGATTGTGCCTGCCAGGCTCCTCTGATCATAGAGATTCTCCAAGCAAGAATACTGGAATGGGTTGCCATGCCCTCTTCCAGTGGATCTTCCCAATCCAGGTATCAAACCCAGATCTCTAGGGAAACCCAAGAATATTGGAGTGGGTAGCCTATCCTTTCTCCAGGGGGACTTCCTGCCCCAGAAGTCAAACCGTGGTCTCCTGAATTACCAGTTGAATACCAGGGAAGGCCTCTTTATTATAGTGTATGGTAAAAAAGAAAGAAAGAAAGAAGGAAAAAATCAGTAATGTCAGTTAATTCTTGGAGGTGAGAAGTTTTCCTACAAAGCTTTTATGTAACTGTGCATTTTAAAATATTGCATTTCACATCAAGCTGGTACAATTTGGAGATGGGGGAGAAGATTCCTGTAAAAATACACAGTAAAAATGGTACCCGGTGTCACTAATCCTTTCCAGCCTATTCACATAACTGGATACCAACAATAACAGCAACAGCCTTTTAAACTGAGAGAAAAAAAGGTATATATTTACCATTCCTTTTATAATTTCTACTTTTTTCTCCACTTTCATTCCAGTAACTGTTAAGGTGTCTTTCATTCCTTGGCACCATTTACTGAGTATCATCACAGCAGTAAGTAAATAAGAGTTGACAGGGAAATTAATGTGTTACTTTTCATTAGAGGAAAAATACTACTGTGAGGAAGAGCTCTTTAGAAATTTCATTTTGAGTCATGACTTTCACCATTTTATAAACTGGACCACCAGTCATGTTGATTTGACAGTATGTCAATGGCTTTCCTTTTATCACCAACAGATCTTTAGAGAAAAACTTAAAAAAAATATGTGTCCATAAAGAGATGTGGTTGTCCCAGTTCTGATGTCAGCCCATGATGTGGTTCTTACTTTTTGAGGAGAAATAATAACGTAAAAATAAAGTGAGTTTTCCCTTAACTTAAACTTATTCCATTTACAGAGTGGTTCATTCTCAAGTTGTCCTTTCTAGTTGTTGTTGTTGTTGTTGTTTGTTGCTCTTATGTTAAAATGTTATTTCACAAAATGTTGGTATATAGGTGATGGATTCTGTTTTGTCTTAATGTTCTAATATCCTAATACATCAAAACAAAAAGACTGCAAATTTGTTTTTGAATCATGTTTAAAATTTTTCTTAATTTACTGATTCAAAAAATGAAAAAGCCACCAAGAACCTCTCTACATAAGCAATACATTGATGTATGTACACAGGTCAGACATGGAAGCCATCCATGGTGGTATCAAAAGTCAGCTGCTAATAAGAGATGACCAGTTGAAAGGAATAAAAAATATTGTTGGAATAAGTAAGTTGACTAATTTAGTGAAAATATCCAATATAAAAGTTCTGTCTGAAAAGAGGAATCCCTTAAGGAAAGGATTTGTTTTTTTGTTTGTTTTTCCCTGTATGGTCCTAACCAACAGAACAGTTCCTTATAGAATACAGAACAAATCAAAACTGAAGATCAGCTTCTGATCAAAAACAGAGGCTCATTCTTGTCTTGAAAAAAATAATTTCATAAGGCATTTTTAAGTTTCAACCTATTTATAAGGTTGCTTCTTTGTATTATAATGCAGAGAAAAATTAAGAGAAATAGAGGCACAGAAGAAAAACATAGACACACACATACAGAGAGAGAGAGAAGAAAATGATACTTTATTGGCTTTTTTTTTGCATTATCACCTCCAAACACACAATTTTTACTTGGCAATTTTACTTCTATGACATGTACTGTGCACAAGCATTTCTCTGTTTTATAAATATCAACACATTTAATATTCATTAAAAAGCCATAAGATTTTTTTTTCACTTTATAGATGAACAGTGAAGCAGAGATATTAAGCAATTTGCCAAAAGTCACACAGCCAATATGTTACAGAGATGAAAATCAAACCCAGGCAGTTGTCTGCTTTTCGAGTTCATGTTCTTAACTTCTACCACTGCTGCCACCAAGAATTAATAGCAGACACTCTATATCCCAAGAATCAGAAAACCAAAACAATTACATATAAGGATTGTACAGAAGTAGTAATAAAAAGTATAACAAATAAGTCCTAATTATTTGATACCTTTTCCTCAGCATCCTTTCTCCATCACACATAAAGTATTGTGTCTCTCATAGTTTCTTTCATGGCTTCATATGCTAGCCTACCCAAGCGAATGTTGTGTGTGCTTAGTCACTCAGTCATGTCCAACCCTTTGCGACTCCATGGACTGTAGCTCCCCAAGTACCTCTGTCCTTGGAGCTTCGCCAGGCAAGAACACTGGAGTGGGTTGCCATGCCTTCCTCTAGGGGATCTTCCTGACCCAGGAGTTGAACCAGGGTCTCCTGCATTGCAGCAGACTGTTTACCAGCTGAGCTACTAGGGAAGCAAGTGAACATGGCCCAATAAATTTCTGAGTTCAAAACCTTTCGTCTGGAGTTCTTGGTTTAGTTATAGTGTCTTGGAAATTTTCAAAATTCTTTCAAGGCCCGAATTATATTTTAAAAAATACTTGCAATTTTTCTGTTTAAATATATAATTTATATATATCTATCATAAATGCAAATTTTAAATTCAGTGCCATGAAAACACCAACATTCTACATTGACGTAGAGCTTCCCTGGTAGCACAGCTGTAAAGAATCTACCCGCAATGCAGGAGACCTCAGTTCAACTCCTGGTTCACGAAGATCCCCTGGAGAAGGGATAGGCTACCCACTCCAGTATTCTTGCCTCGAGAATCCCAATGGATAGAGGTTCCTGGCAGGCTACAGTCCAAGGGGTCTCAAAGAGTAGGACAGAACTGAGTGACCAAGCAAAGCACACACCGATGTTCTAATTAAGAAACAAACTTCCTCTCTTCTTTATCTAGATCCATGTTTAATCCATACAGAAAATTTGCTCATTATCTACATTTGTGTAAGCATATTTTTCTTACCAATATATGCATTTGCTTATTTTGCTTTTTTAGAGCATTTAAAAAGTTAAAGAAAACATTGTTATTATTTGTCCTGAGTCCAGGAACCAATCAGATTTAGGATTGACAAAGTTGATTTCAACTTGCTTTGACCAAAAAACAAAAGGTCAAAATCCCACTTTTGCTAATATTACATTCTCTTTTTTAAATTATGTTCTTTAATTAAATATTTATCAGGTACTTGCTATGAGTTAGATACCACAAAGAATCCTGGGAATACTGAGATTAATGTAAGTATTGCTGCTGCTCAGAGAGAAACTCTGGTGTGTTCATTTAGTCCAACAGGTTGAAATCATTAGTTAACCCACAGGTCCACAAAATTTACTGTATTCTAGATTATTCACTTCAGTATCTTTGTCCTATAGTTAAAATCTAATCCTTCCTTTTATTGCCTAAACACATCAACATATTTGTTTCTATTGCTTCCAGTTCATGAAGACAGTCGCTGGCTGGCTGATTACACATGTCAATTTTTCTAATCTTGACCATATAGGCAAGCACTACTAGAAAACTTTTCAAAGGAAGTGAAGCCTCTTATCTTATAGACAATAGACATTAATGCTGGAGATGAATAAACCCACTAAATATCCATGATTTTCAAGAAACAAAAACTGAGAAAATATTACAATGATACCTATGGTCTTATTTGCATTGGTTACCTTCAAACAAACTATGAACTGGATAACTGCTCAAAGAGGAAGTATGACTTTATGTTGTTACTGAGTATAAGTTATTTTTGCTATTACATGAAAAAATGGATAGGATGGGAAAGTATCACGCATACATATCTGGTAGGAAAGTGAAATGGTACAGACATTCTGGGAAACAGTTTCAGTTCAGGAAACCAACATGCACTTGTGCAACACATCAGTTGCACTCGGGCATTTATCCCAGGCAAATGAAAGCTATGTTCACACAAAATCTATACCTGAATATTTATAGCGGCTTTCTGTGTAACAGCTTCAAACTGAAATTACATCAGATATCCTTCAACAGATTAAACAAGTAGTGGTACATCCATACCCGAGAGTACTACTCAAAAACAAAAAACAAATTATTGATACAAGAATTTGGATGTCTCTCCAGGGAGCTATACTGAATTAAAAAAAAAAGGGGGGGGGCTATCTTCAAAAGTATGTTGTATGTATGGTTTCATTTTGAAATTGCAAGTTTTTAGAAATTTAGAATAAATCAGTGATTGCCAAAGGTTAGGGTTAGGAGGTCATGGAGGAGTGAACGGGTCAGCAGAGAGATGAATATGGTTATAAAAGGGTAGACTGGGGAATCCTTATGTTGTTGGAACTGTTCAGTATGTTTGTGTAGTGGATACACAAACCCAGACACAATGAAGCTGTGTGGAATTTAACACACAGAGACACACATGCACAGCAAATAAAACTGGGGAAACTGAAATAAGATTAATGGAGTGTATCAACAGAATTCCGGTTGTGATAGAAGTGTTATCGTTAGTAAGAAATGAGTACAGTGAATCTACCATTATCTCAATAAAAATTTCATTTCAAAAAAAGAGAGATTAGGGAGCTGAAGAATCTGTATCCTTTGCTTTCTCTGTTTCTCTTTCTCACACACACACACACAATTTTCTGCCTGGAAAGCATTATGTCTACCAGAACTAAAACTGCTTCAGTAAGTGAGATGAAAACAATATTAAAAATGGCAAATAGGAAAATAGGAGCCTTGATACCTTATGACATCAGGACTTCACCATATCATTCTTTGACTATCTACCTTTAGCCACCTTTTTTTTTTGAATGAGATAAAAATTAAATTTCTGCTTATTTGGAAAAAAAACAACAACACAATGTGACAAGTGCTAATAAGGCAGCATAGACAGGATATACCTCCCCTGGTTACCTTCTGCCTTGCTATACAGTTCTGACTCATGAAAATCCTATTTGTTTGAGAAGTAAAATAGCTTTCAACAAAACCTAAATCTGTGCACACAATATATAATATAATAACACCCTATTATTCCATATACACATATATAACACCGTATTACTCCATATACACATATCTAATACTGACTCTATAATAGACATGACTTTGAGCAAGCCCCAGGACTTGGTGATGGACAGGGAAGCCTGGAATGCTGCAGTCCATGGGATCCAAAGAGTCGAACAGGACTGAGCAACTAAACTGAACTGAACACTCTATTACTCCATATAAACATATCTAACACCCTATTACTCCACAGTAGGATATATGATCTTTCTCCCAGGATCTCTGCAACAAGAAGAGAATCTGTACCCTTTATCACAAACAATCTCAGCCAATGATTAGTTCTTATAGTTTGTACTAAGAATTTTTAATCCAGTGGTCCCTGCAGCAATCTTTATAATAAAATTCTTTATAATATTTGTTGCATCATTCCTTTTCATTTCAGTATTCTCTGGTTCCTGATACTTGGACCTCTTCTAATTTTTATTTTTAATTGGAGGATAATTGCTTTATAACGTTATGGTTTCTGCCATACAACATGAATCAGCCATAGGTATACATATGTTCCCTCCCTCTTGAACCTCCCTCCCACCCCTCCACCCCATCCTACCCCTCTAGACTGTCACAGAGCACCAGGCTGAGCTGTGTCATACAGCAAATTCCTGCTGGTTATCTATTTTACATACTCCCTCTGTCAATTCATCCCACCCTCTCCTTCCCCTGTGTTTTGATTTTTATAATTTTAAATATATGTACTATATTGCAAAGTAATCATTTTGTTAACAAGCTCACACATCATTAAATTGTGTGTCTGACTCTTTGCAACTCTGTGGACTGTAGCCCACCAGGCTCCTCTGTCAGTGAGATTTCTCGGGCAAGAATACCAGAGTAGGTATCCATTTCCTTCTCCAAGGGATCTTCCTGACCCCAGAATTGAATCCTTGTTTCCTACATTGGCAGGTGGATTATTTGCCACTGAACCACCAAGAAAGCCATGGTTAACATTAGGAGACTTTTTAAATGCACTGTGGTCAAAAATTTATCCTGGATAATAGGTAAGACAAAGAATGGATTAAGGAAAAGATGAGTCACTATCCTTCCCTTGGCCATTTGTATTCTATTCTGGAGCCATCAGTTTCTCTTCAAGCATATCCTGAATTTTTTCACATAATTAATAAACTCTTAAGATGTCTTTACATGCTCCCTCAACATAGATGATACTTCTGCATTTATTGGGAAAAGGAGGAGATGACAATGACAAAAAGGAGAGGAATTAATACTTAAATTCTTTGTTATCAGAAACTGCCACATGAATCATATGTATTGCCTCATTGAATCATCACAGTAACCATGCGAAATAACTGTCATTTACTCTCCTTACTTCATAGATATCAGGAGAACTTTTGCAGTATGAACTGATTTCTTTCAATTGTCTTTCTATGTGTATCCTGGTCCTTTCCCCAAACTGAGTTGTGAGGGTTATATACATACACTGCCCTAGGGAAAGTTGTGATGAACACATATTGTTTAAAAATGTTCAAATGTTCAAGTCTTGGATTTTAAGTTTCAAAGTTTACTTGGAGTTGCAAGATTCTGAGCTTTAGATCTTCAGAAACCTAAAGCCTGAGGATCCATCACATAATGATTATGCCATAAGAAACAGACCTGAATAAATGTTGAGGAAGTAATAAATAGTTTTCACACTTCCTGTGAGCTAACAATTCTCAGTGGGTGAAGACAAACATAAGAAAATGTACCTGCATATCCATGAGTTCCTGAGAAGTTGTCCTGCAGTCTATGCCTCCCTAAAGTTTTAATTTAAAAAAGAGTTCTGAGAAGCTAAACCCAGATAGCTTTGGGAATTCCTGCAATCCTAAGTATTCAGAATATATCATGAGAAATGCCAGGCAGGATGAATCCCAAACTGGAATCAACAATCCCAAACTGGAGAAATATCAACAACCTCAGATATGCAGATGATACAACTCTAATGACAGAAAGTGAAGAGGAACTAAAGAGCCTCTTGATGAAGGTGAAAGAAGAGAGTGAAAAAGCTGGCTTTAAACTTAACATTCAAAAAACCAAGATCACAGCATTCAGGGAAAAAAATGGAAACAGTGGCAGATTTTCTTTTCTTGGGCTCTAAAATCACTGTGGAAGGTAACTGCAGCTGTGAAATTAAACGTTGCTTTCTCCTTGGAAGGAAAGCTATGACAAACTTAGACAGAACACCAAAAAGCAAAGACATTACTTTGCCAGCAAAGATCCATACAGTCAAAGTTATGGTTTTTCCAGCAGTCATGAATGGATGTGAGAGTCGAACCATAAAGAAGGCCGATTGGTGAAGAACTGATGCTTTCAAACTGATGCTGGAAAAGAATCATGAGAGTCCCTTGGACAGAAGGAGATATAACCAGTCAATCCTAACCCTGAATATTCATTGAAAGGATTGAGGCTGAAGCTCTAATATTTTGGCTACTTGATGCAAAGAGTCAACTCATTGAAAAAGACCCTGATGCAGGAAAAGATTGATGGCAAAAGGAGAAAAGGGTGGCAGAGGATGAGATGGTTAGATGGCATCAGTGACTGAATGGATGTGAATTTGAGCAAACTCTGGGAGATAGTGAAGGCCACAGGAACCTGGCATGCTGCAGTCCACAGGGTTGCAAAGAGTTGGACACAACTCAGCAGCTGGAAAACAACAACAAATATAACAGGTGAGTGACTTTTTTTTTCTTTCTGCATGTTACATAGTTTGTGAGCAAGAGAATGAAGACAGCTGAATGGCAATATCAGTGTGAGACAGTCTCACAAGCACCCACAGGAGAGTAGGTGAACTCAACCCACGATATCAAGAAAGACAACAAGATACCTGAGAGAGTCCCGTATTTGTATAAGCCCTGAATTCACAAACAAGGTGTACCACATTAGCAATCTACATGATAGAAGCGAACTGAATGGGAAAATGGACTGGCCAGAAAGTTCATTTAGGTTTTCCTATAAGAGATTATGGCCAACCCAATACATCTGAGCAGATACCAGTACCCTCCACTCTGTCTGGGACACTATGTGAACCACCCTTAGTCCTTAGAATCCCAGGCAAAGGGATCCTTTTGACTTATTGAGTTCACCAGGAATTAACTAATATTTAGATTCTGCTTTCAACAGGTTTCATTTGCTTTTATTTATCTAGCTTCTTAGGTGGAAGCTGAGATTACTGATTTGTGACATTTCATCTTTTGTAACATAAACACTCACCATCATAAATTTTCCTCAAAATCTTCCTTTAGGTGCGTCCTGAAAATTCTGATATGCTACACTATCATTTTCATTCTGTTTGAAATATTGTCTAATTTTCTTTGGGATTTCTTCTTTCACCTAAAGGTTACTTAAAAGTATGTTGTTGAATCTTTGAATACTAGGGGAATCACCAGATAACCTTCTCTTATTTGATATCGTAATCCTTTCAGTTAGAAAATACCCTTTGTAAACTGTATATTCCTATCACAACTACATAAACTTTAAAACCCCACCAGACAGTGCTATAATTTTTCCTTTCAAGAGTCATATATATTTTAAAGAATGTAGAAGATGAAAAGTGGTTTATTTATAGTTTCTATTTCTCTTCCTTTAGTAAAGGTCCAAATTTCCTTCTAGTACCATTCCTCTTTGGGCTTTCCTGGTGGCTCAGGCCGTAAAGAATCCGCCTGCAATGCAAGAGACCAGGGTTCAATCCCAGGGTCGGGAAGATCCCCTGGAGAAGAGAATGGCAACCCACTCCAGTATTCTTGCCTGGAGAATCCCACCAACAGGGGAGGCTGGTGGGCTACAGTCCATGGGGTCACAAAGAGTTGAACACAACTGAGTGACTCACACACACACACGCACACATACACACACACACCATTCCTCTAAAGAACATTCCTGAAGAACTTCCTGTGGCATTAATTTTAGAGCAGGTCCAATGGAAAATAATTCATAGTTTTTCTTCATCAGATAATGTCTTTATATTTTCTTTCTTGAAAGGGTATTTTTCAATGAATATACAATTCTTTCAACATTTAAAAAAAAGAAAAAAAAAAGTACTATTGTTAGGGACCTCCATTGTTTCTGAGGAGAATTCTGTGGTCATCTGAATTATCATGTGTTGTTTACTTCTGGCTGCTTTCAAGATTGTTTTGAAAGGTTCATTATGGGTTTCATAACATTTTTAAATTTTAGCTTGTTTGGGTTTTACCATGCATCTTGGTTTGTCACCAAATCTGGGAAACTTTTAGTCATTATTTTTCCAAATATTTTTCTTCTATAACAATTTCTTTCTTTTCTGCTTCTATGATTTCAGTGACAAAAAGAAAAATTTAAATTTTTCTAATGTTGTAATCTTCTTCTACCCTGTTTTTAAGACACAATAATTTCTATTAATCTTTAAACTCATTGACTCCTTCATCTGCTATCTGTATTCTGTTCTTGAGCCCACCCAGTAAATTTTTATCACTTATTACATTTTTTAGTTCAAATCTTTGCATTTTTTTCTTTTTAAAAGAACTGAAGTTACTCTTCCTCTGCTTGGAATATCTATTTTTCCATTAATCCATTAATCTATTTTTCCATCAAAAGTATTTGCATTTTCTGCATAGAGCATTGGTTATAATAGCTGAAAGCTCTTAACTTCAACATCTGACTCAACTGAGTTGGCATCTGTTGATTTTTTCCTCTTAAAACATGTCCAATTTTCATCATTTTTATATGCAATTTTGCATATAAAATTGTCTTATTTCAGGCTGTATCCTGAAATTTTTGATTATGTTGTGAGGTTCTGGATCCTACTAAAATCTTCTGGAAAGTGTTGTATATTTATATCATGCACTAAACCCTATTAGACCATGAGCTTTGCTTGCCTTCTCACCAGTGATTCCATTATCAGTTAAGTTTTCAAATTGTTCTGTTCCTTTGGGTCTAATCTGCATACAGGTAGCATAGGGATTAATCTGGGACTTGTACTGTAGCTTATATCACACTTCACTTTTCAAAAGACTTGGTCATGGCACTTTGCATATGTGCGTCACATTCACAGCTTGACAAGGAATTAAGTTCACACAAAAATTTAGGACATCACACCAGATGTCCTCTCTGGTATTTCCCTCACTCTTATTTCCAACATCCCTTTATTTCTGATTCCTCTAGCCTGAAAATATCAGTGCCTTTCAACATTTCATCCTTCTGCACTTTGCATAAATACATGAGACTGGAGCCATCTTCAGGACACATGTATCAGGAAAATGAGAGAGAGAAAGTAGTAGTGGAATTTCACACACACTCGGACCACCGGGGCCCTTTCCACACTGTTCCTCTGGCCAACAAGAAAGGTTATCCACTAAGAGTTTTAGGTTCCTCTCTGCCAGCACGGCCACCATAAGCAGCAGTGCAGCTCCCTGACTCAGACTAGCCTTCAGTTAAATCTAGGAGATAAAAGAATGGGGAAAACAGAGAAACTCACCCCTCGTATTGTTCTGCGTCCAGTCCATTTCCATCTGCATTCAGCCTTTTATTGTTTTTCAGAGCGCTCAGGTGGTTGTGTTTTATATTCTCACTAGAGTTTTTCATGAAAGAGATCATCCATAATGATTCATAATGAAAGAGATTCACCTTTTTGACCAACACTGGCAACTCACATGTAGCTTTTATTTTTAGATACAAAGAATCATGAGCCCTGGCCTGACCTAGAATCTCCATTCTAACAAGATACTCCAGTAATGAATGAATAAGCACACTAAAACGGGACATATCCTGAGCTAGAAGACAGGAATAAGATTTACGAAGTTCTTGGATCCTAAGAAGATTCAAGTAAAGTTCCTCATTGAGGGCCAAAAAAATCAATTCCAAGATACCAATACACACATTCAAGTAAAGTTCCTCATTGAGGGCCAAAAAAATCAATTCCAAGATACAAACACACACACACACACACACGTATTTTTGAAAAGGATAGATAAGTATCATAATTAAGTGGGAAAATAAAGCAAAAATAAAACACAATTAAATGATAAATCATATGGAAATATTAAAGAAAATTATGGATGACAGTATGGCAACAACAAGGATGGGAACTTCATTTAATATCTTGTAATAAAATATAATGGAAAAGATTCTGAAAAGGAAAACATGTGTGTAGCTATATATGTATATATATAGACATGCGAAGAGTTGACTCATTGGAAAAGACTCTGATGCTGGGAGGGATTGGGGGCAGATGGAGAAGGGGATGACCGAGGATAAGATGGCTGGATGGCATCACGGACTCAATGGACGTGAGTCTGAGTGAACTCTGAGAGATGGTGGTGGACAGGGAGGACTGGCGTGCTGTGATCCATGGGATTGCAAAGAGTCGGACACGACTGAGCAACTGGACTGAACTGAACTGAACATTGAATCACTTTGCTGCTTTGCTCTACACTAGAAACACAGCATTGTAAACCAACCATACTTCAATAAAAAATAAAACAAAATGGGCAAAAGAATAAAATCAAATAAAAATTTAAAAAAGAAGAGCGTTATGGTAGAAACACTTGATTAGGTATTTAGAAAGCCATAAAATAATTATGAAGACTATTGAGGAAATCTTAATAATGAATTTAAATGAAAAAAGCACAATTCAAAGTTATAGGCAAACTATGATTATAACCTTATATATAAAGTATGCCAGGTACCATATTTTAGAAAATAACTTAATTAGAAGAGAATAACACAAATGTCAAGGGAACTGGAAACTAAGAATGACTGCCTAGAAGGGGGAACTCTAAATGAGTCAGCTGACGGAACCCACCTTTGCCTCCCTGATAGCCATGTTGCCCTTCCCATCTCATCAGCTTGCTAGTGTTCTTTTGGAAGTCTCATCAGTGTATATACAAACATAATTGGCTACACATAGACTTTCTGAACTCCACCAAAAACTCAGGAGATATTATAGTATAAAACCTAAAATCACTTAACTTATACTGAAAAATATAACTCAAATATTTCCAGTATTGGCAACAGTTTGACCAGTGCATTCTCTTTGGTCAGTTTATGCAAGAACCCAAATAATCAAAAGGTGGCTTGTTAAATGTGGATTTAAAGAGGGCCTGATAAACCCACGTGATCAAGTTATGACATCTGGCTCACCTGAATGGAAACAACCATCAAGAAACACTAAGTTCTTCATCATCATAACAGCATATTATTTTATCAGCACTGCCAGTATGTATATCTTTAACTCATTTTTTCCATGGCTGGCCAAACACCACTTATTATTATTATCTATATTAGTGCATAAAGCTTTTGTTATCCTTAAAGCTATTCAGTTAACAATTAAAAAATTTAAAGTTGGAAGACAGTGAATACATTACATGTAAGTGTCAATATCAAATTTTCATTTATTTAATATATGCTAACATATAATTATTTGCTAAACTTGTGATAAGACAAAGATGTCTTCTTTAAGTGTGGGTCTACTGATTGACATTCCAAGTGTGAATAATGCCCTGGACAATGCATTGTCTTTGATTTCTAGTTTCAGTTAAAGTAAGTTATTACTTGTAATCTAGGCTGTGCAGAAAACTGTTTTCTTCTTTTTTCCCTATTTTTTTCTATTTGTACTTTTTAGCAATTCACACGTATTTTGAGGCTTTCTAAAGCACTGAATTTACATTCATGCATTCAGTTCATCAGTTATGAAATATTTAAATGTCATAATTATGATAATAATTGAAACTCACATAAAAGATGTGGGAAAATACAACCAGTAATATATACACAACTCAATTTTATGTGTACAAGGTACAGGTTACTACAGCGTAGACTATTTTGAATGAACAATCCGCACTCTGGGAAGAGAGTTTTGATTAATTCACTAGTTAGTGAAGCTCTATTAAGAGATTTTTTTATTATACTTTCAATCAAAATACCATCTAGTCTTGAAAAATCCCATCTAATTAGGTCAATTGGTTAGAGCATAGTGTTATTATGACCAAACTAGACATTAGATCCTCATATGTGCCACTTATCTTTGCCCCATGTTCCTAGATTAAACCCCTAAAGCCCTCTAGCCATCTGGCAACTGCAGTCGGGTCCACCTATAAGTGTTGTCTCTGCACCCCCTCACCCTGGCACCCCACCAAAATTAAAAAAAAGGTAACTTAAAAAATATTGACCAACCTTATCTCAATGACTACTATCTTTATACATAATGATGAGACCCAAATATTCAAATAATATTTTCTGAAAACATATAACTTTAAAAAAGGAAGAACTAGCAACAAAAACACCCTTTCTCTGTCAGACAAGCTACTCCTTTGTATGACCAAAATGAAGCTTCCAACTTCCTGAACTTATATTCTGAGTCTCCTTCGCAACCTTCCAGTTTTCTAACAGTGCCAAACACTTGAAAAATCTGTAACTCTGAGAATAACTAGCACAAATGAACACTTGATTAAAATTAGGAAGAGTGGGACATAAGAGTCTCTTGAAAAAACCTCAGATAGAAAGGGAAAATAATCAAAATAAAGATTTTCTCTTCTCAACAGAGAGAGGAAAGTGATTCCAATTCCTGTTAATAGCTTAACAGAAGAAGATATACCTATTATTGTTATTTTCTATATGCTAATTCCACATATATTAAAGTCTCATTTAAAATGTATAATATTATAATAAAATAATTATTAATGAGGAGGATGAACCTAGAGATTATTAAACAGAGTGAAGTAAGTCAAAAAGAGAAAAAGTATCATATTCTAAGGCATATATATGAAATTTATAAAGATGGTACCAATGAATCGATTTGCAGAACAGCAATGGAGACACTGACATTGAGAACAAACTCATGGGCACAGCTGGGTGGTGGAGAAGGTGTGGGTAGTAGGTATGGAGAGAGTAACATGGAAATGTGCATTACTATATGTAAAATAGATAGTCAATGTGAATTTGCTGTATGACTCAGGGAACTCAGACTGGGCCTAGAGAATAGCTTTGAAGGGTAGGATAGGGAGGGAGGTGGCAGGGATGTTCAAGTGGAGATGTGTATAAGAGACAGGTATAATGCTCTATTTTAATACATGCACCCCTCAATCTCCATCCTCCCTGAAAACCATAAAACAGTAAACCACTTCATATTCTATAAAAAAGATAGATGGAATATAATGAAATAAAATATTTTAATTAAAAATAGAAAAATCAAAACAGTACATAGTAATAAGTCAATATATACACAAATATATCTAATGTGATCAATAACTATCTCAAATGAGTTGTTAGAAATTATATATTTTACTAAATTATGGACCATCTCATCAAAAACAATTAAAATGGCAACACATTAGGCATTAGCAGAATACCATTTAAATTATTCCCAGCTGCATCTTAAACCACAATTAGTCAAATGTGCTTTTTAGAAAGTTGTTTTAACTGAGCAAATGCTTTTTGAAAAATTTAGACCAAAAAACTATGTATTATTTTCTCTCGCTGTATAATTACAAATTGGGTGGCTTAAAGCTTCACAAACTTATATTATCTCACAGTTTCTATGTTTCCAAAGTCCAGCATATTTTAATGGGTCTTGTGCTCAGGTTCTTATAAAGCTGAAATCAAGGTAGAAGACAGCTACATTCTTTCTTGGAAGCCCAACTTGGAAAAGCTTCCTTTGGTCAGAATTTATTCCTTGTGGTTGTAGGACTTAGGTCCCCATCGTTTTGCTAGCTGTTGGCAAAGCATGCTCTCAGCTCCTAACCACATGGCCCCCTCCACCTCAGCAATAGAGAATCTCCCTTACAATGAATCCAACTCAGGTTTTGAAATTCTCTGCCTGCTATTTCTGCTATAAAAACTCTCTGCTTTTAAAAGGTTAATGTGATTAAGTCAGACCCACCTAAAAGAGCCCCCTTTCTTCAAGTTAACTGTTCCATGTAACAACCATAGGAATCAGAGATCATATGCACGCTTTCCACTCACACTCAAAGGTAAGGGAATTAAACACATGTGAGAGTCATTTCGGAGTCATCTTAGAATCCTGCCTATCACAGTACACAAAGATTGAAGAATCATAGTGACAGAGACAGCCACGTGGATTTAAAATCAAACAAGTCTGAGGAATAAACAACTTGGAATAAGATTTAGAATACTGCCTCAAAGTATAAACTCCATGTTCTAAGCAATATTTGAAACATTACTTTGAAAAGGTCTGTGCTGGAATAAGTATTCTATTAATATAGAGAAACCTCCCATGGGTTTTAGAACAATTTCTCTGGTAAATCCTTGTAACTGTGGATGTAGTAATAAGAGGTCAAAAATTATTTCTCCTCAACTCTAAAAACAGAAGGAAAAAAAAACCCATTTTATTACAAGATGATTTCATCCATATTCCTTTTTCTTTCCAAAGTTTTTGTTTTAATTTTTATAGATTTAAATTCTTGCCACATTTTTTCAAATGTTCATAATACATTAAACAAGTTGGAAGTCAAATGTATAATCAGCAGGATGAATGAAATTTTGATACATTCATTCTAAAGAACACTAACTACAGCTACATACAACAACATAGGTGAATCTCACAACAATATCCAATAAAAGTACAAGACACAAAAGAGTATTTAGAGTATCATTCTTTTGTGGAAATTTTAAAACCAGGAACAACTAAACTGCGTTGTTTAAGGATGCCTTGTTGTTGGGTCATTAAGTTGTGTCCTTTTAAGTGTCTTTAAATTTATTTTCTTACATTTCAAACAATCCTATTTTTATCACTGCATTGGAATTAATAAAGTCTGATGTTTGTACAGCATGATTCAATTACACAATATCAAGCTATTGAATTATATTGATTTACTGCTTAACAATTTCATTTTGGTATCTGTATAATATTTATAACTATAATATTTCAAACAAATATTGAGGCAAAAGGAACTATTCAACTTTTATTCTTTACTCATTTGATTTATAATCAGCATAAACCAAGGAGAGATCTGAAGTCCCTACCCATAAGACCTA
Source organism: Cephalophus harveyi (assembly GCA_006410635.1). Classification (NCBI taxonomy): domain Eukaryota; kingdom Metazoa; phylum Chordata; class Mammalia; order Artiodactyla; family Bovidae; genus Cephalophus; species Cephalophus harveyi. Next base: position 532,155 of record SJYT01063319.1, on the reverse strand, counting down.
AATCATAACGTCTTTGCTCAAACACTTCTGGTAGCTGGCATTTCCTATAGAAGGAAGGTCAAACTTTGCAACATGGCAGTAGAGGCTTCCCATAATTTTGCCCCCACCCACTTTTCCAACTTCATCTTCCACTGTACCCTGCACTTCAGCTATTCTTGACTGTGTACCATCTCAACTTGCCTTTGATGAAATAAAATCTCACCTCCACCAAAACAATACCGAAAAAAAAACAATGGTTTTATGGATGTCATGGATTTTTATGGCTAAGAAATTATTTTTAATATTGTGTTAAGTTCAGAGGCACTCCCCTGTAAGAGAGAAGGCGATATTTTAGCTGAAGTGTAAGGTCTTAACTAAAATGATTTACTGTGAGGTAATATTAGGCTTCAACAATAGTTTCTGCCTTCAACAATAGCTCAGTCAGTAAATCATCTGCCTGCAATGCAGGAGACCCGGGTTTGATTCCTGGGTGGGGAAGATCCCCTGTAGAAGGAAATGGCAACCCACTCCAGTATTTTTGCCTGGAGAATCCCACGGACAAAGAGGCCTGGCAGGCTATGGTCCAGGGGGTCACAAAGAGTCGGACACAACTAAATGACCAAACACACACTCACAATATTATCCTATGGATTAAAGTAACTGTCTCCAAACTGGTATGTGCACACCCCAGGAAATGCATGGGATGACCTACTGAGATGAATAAAAACAGTAAAATTTATGTTTGTATACATTTAGTAATAGTTGGACATGGACAGGGAAGCCTGGTGTGCTGCAGTCCATGCGGTCGCAAAGAGTCAGACACAAGTGAGCAACTGAACTGAACTGAGTAACAGTCCTATATATTTACATTTTTGAATATGTGCTATGTATTAAGTATTGATACATAACTATATGTAATTTATAAAAATACACATGTTGGGGAATATTCAATTTAATCACTAGAGTGCATTATTTTAAAAGTTTGGAAACCAAAGCAAGGACTTTGGACTCCAACTGAAATAGTTTCTTGTCCCAACTCTAACACTTAGAAGCTGTGTGACTTTAGAAAGTTATCTTAATTTAAACCACAATTTTAACAAGTATATAATGAAAAATGTTCATTTGATAGGATTATTGTGAATGTTAAAGGGGAAATTTTGTTTAAAGTTATTATCTCAATCCTTAACCAATATATATTAATAAGTTGATAAATGCAAGGCATTTTTATTAATTGTGTTACATTCAAAACTTTCTATTGCCTAAAGAAGCAATGTACTTATTAAAGAACTTTAAATGACAAGCAAAGTCAGTTTCACAGCTTTAAAAAAAAAGCCCATCTTTTCCTGCTTCTGATGGGACTACAAGTGGTATAACTGCCAAGGAAAACAGTATGGAAGTTCCTCAAAAATTTAAAAATAGAACTACCATGTGATCCAGCAATCCCACTTGTGGGTATACATCCAAAAGAATTGAAAGCAAAGTTTTGAAGGGATACCCTTCACAGCAGCACTATTTCTAACAGCCAAAAGTGAAAGTGAAAGTCGCCTAGTCATGTTGACTCTTTGCCACTCCATGGACTATACTGTCCATGAAATTCTCCAGGCCAAAATACTAGAGTGGGTAGCCTTTCCCTTTTCCAGGGGATCTGCCCAACCCAGCAATTGAACCCAGGTCTCCCGCATTGCAGGCAGATTCTTTCCCAGCTGAGTAACAAGGGAAGCTCAAGAATACTGGAGTGGGCAGATTATCCCTTCTCCAGGGGATCTTCCCAACCCAGGAACTGAACCGTAATCTCCTGCATTGCAGGTGGATTCTTTACCAACTGAGATATCAGGGAAGCCCAAAGGTGGAAGCAATTCAAATGCACATCGAGAGATGAATTAAAAAAAAACATGGTAGATACATAAAATAGCATATTATTCAGCCATTAAAAGTAAGGAAATTTTGTGGCACAATTTAACATGGATGAATTTTGAGGGTATTATGCTAAGTGAGATAATCAATCACAAAAGACAAACACTGTGTAATTCCACTTACACTGTGGGGGGAGGGAGACTTCCCCAATGGCTCGAAAGGTGAAGAATCTGCCTGCAATGCAGAAGTTCAGTTCAGTTGCTCAGTCGTGTCCGACTCTTTGCGACCCCATGGACTGCAGCACCCAGGCCTCCCTGTCCATCACCAACTCCTGGAGTTTACTCAAACTCATGCCTATTGAGTCGGCAATGCAGAAGGTTCCAGTTTAATCCCTAGGTTGGGAAGATCCCCTGGAGAAGGAAGTGGCAACTTACTCCTGAGAGAACCCATGAACAGGAGTCTGGCAGGCTACAGTCCATGGGGTAGCAAAGAGTCAGACATGGCAGGGTAAGCATGCATGCAATTATATGAGGTATCAAATGTAGTCAGATTTACAGAATCAGAAAGTAGAATAGTGATTTCCAGGGGCTGGAGGGAAGGGGAAAGAGGGAGTTCGTTATAGAGTTTCAGTTTTGCAAGATGAAAACATTCTAGAGATCTCTTGTACAACAAAGTACATATGCTTAATACTATTGTACCACACACTTATATATGTTTAAGATGGAAAAGTATATGTTATGTCTTTTTAACCTAAATAAATAAAATTTAAAAAACAGTCCCCAAATCTGGTTATATCTAATTGGTGTGTGGTATTTAAATATGATGTCCTCCCTTCTGTCAAAACAAATTTTGCAAATAAATAAATAAATAAATTATCAAGCAACAGACATACCTCATGGTATGATGTAATAAGAATATGGTCAGTCGGTTCAAGAGATATTAAGTTGATAGAATCAACAGTATTCTATCAAGCATTGACCATAAGGAGAGAAGAAAGGGACAAAAATACAATCAGATTACACAGACTTTTGGCTTGGAAAGGGTGAGCAAATTCTACTGCCACCCCTGGAGAAAGAAAAATTTTAAAGAAAAAAAAATTTCTTTTTTTTTTTTGAAGAGGTTAGCTTGGAGGACCTAGTATGGGGAATGGAGAAAAGAAAAATTTTCAAATTTGTTTAATTTTAAGTGCTTTGGAATATCTTGATGGAAAACATCTAGTGGAAAACCCAAAGCAAAGATCTGAACTCCAGCAGAAGCATATTAAGTCCTCAAAACAGACACACAACTAAAGCTATGGACGGGGGTACCACTACTCAAGAGAAAGAGAGAGTAATAAAAGGAATTCAAAATGTATCTTAGTCAAATTATTTTAAGGATACCTAAGTAAATAAATCTATGAAATTTGGAAAAAAATAAATTTGCCATCGAATTTTAATAGCGCTAATACAATTATCTACAACGTTCTAGTGGGAAGAGTGAAAACAAAGAAATTGTACCTAGCTAAGTTGCCCTTTAGGTACAAAGGAAAAGAACAAATATTTTTCAGTTGCATATAAACCCCAAAGAACAGAAAATAGGAGCCCTTCTTTAGGGGAAAAAATGATGATCAGGAATTACCACTAATCAACTGATGGATCAAGTCAGATAATTTATAGGTAAAGAAAACCAGGTAAAAGAATGGGTGACATGCATTTAAACGTAATAAAGGGACAATAATTGTAAGAAGCAAATTACATACTATAACATAAAGAACCTTGACAATAAAAGCAATGATATAATTTAGATTATATAACAATTAGAATAAATGTAATGCATTATAAACAGGGAGATATCAGTAACAAGAAGGTGAGAAATGAAAAAAGATTTGTTCCTTGTCTACCAGTAGAGAAAGTCAATAATATGGTATAAAACTGAAATTGTAGTTGAAAAAATAAATATAATTCACTGTTGATATTTTTCTTAATCTTTTCTTGTCAATTTTAGGAGCTGTCTCTTATACACATCTGGGGCTGGAGGGGAGGGTCTGTCTCTTATACACATCTAGATGTGTATAAGAGACAGGTATTTTAACTCATTACACTGTGATTTTGAGTTAACACATAATTAAAATTATATCATGGTGTTCTTGACTTGTTAATACTTAAATTAGCTTCTATTTTTGTAGCATCTATTCTGTGTCAAGCATATGCTGTAATACTATATGCTTATGAAGTATGATTATTAATTCTCATCCAAAACTAAAACTAGGCAAAGTTTTAGATGCAAATTAGGAAATCTTCAAAGAGAAATTCTCAAAGAGAAGCAAAGAGGAAACTGTGTCTTTAAATAAGAAACTTTCTATTAAAAAGCAAAGACATTATTTTGTCAGCAAAGGTCTGTCTAGTCAAGGCTATGGTTTTTCTAGTGGTCATGTATGAATGTGAGAGTTGCTCAGCTATAAAGAAAGCTGAGCACCGAAGAATTGATGCTTTTGAACTGTAGTATTGGAGAAGACTCTCGAGAGTCCCTTGGACTGCAAGGAGATCCGACCAATCCATCCTAAAGGAGATCAGTCCTGGGTGTTCATTGGAAGGACTGATGTTGAACCTGAAACTCCAATACTTTGGCCACCTGATGTGAAGAGCTGACTCATTGGAAAAGACCCTGATGCTGGGAGGGATTAGGGCAGGAGGAGAAGGGGATGGCAGAGGATGAGATGGCTGGATGGCATCACCAACTCAATGGACATGGGTTTGGGTGAACTCTGGGAGTTGGTGATGGACAGGGAGGCCTGGCATGCTGCGGTTCACGGGGTCGCAAAGAACTGGGCACGACTGAGCGACTGAACTGAACTGAACTCGCAACTCCAGTAAATGTCAAATCCAGGATTTAAATCTTGCTCTAAAATCCTTACCCTGCCCACTATACCATGTTTCCTGCCATCCGTGCTGTCCATGAAGTTTACATCCTAGGACTATGAAAAGGAGCATAAGCTAAAACACACTGGATTCACTTTAATCTTTCCTAGTGAGATATAAAAAAATCTTGGCAAATATAGCAGCTGTTAGTGAGAGGTCTTTATGATCTTGACGTGGAGATCGAAACTTTTGGAAATTCTGCTGCCACATCCCTGTATTTCCTTCCTCATCTTTCCTCTATCCTATACAGAAAGTCCAGAGTTAAAATCTTGACAAGTAGAATCTCAGAATCATTGTTCAAAAGGTTTCTAGAGGGAATACATATGTGTTGGGTCTTACCCCTCGCCTTCACCATAGTCACTAATAACACAACTAAAAAGAACTAGCAGAAAAGCTAAGGACTGGTATCTTCAGAAATAAATGTGGGAGAGTCCTCATATGGGCTCCCAGGTTACTCAGTGGTAAAGAATCTGTCTGTAATACAGGGGATGTGGGTTTGATTCCTGGGTCAGGAAGATTCCCTGGAGAAGGAAATGACAACCCACTCCAGTACTCTTGCCTGGAAAATCCCATGGACAGAGGAGCCTGGCAGGCTACAGTCCGTGGGGTCACAAAGAGTCAGACACAAATTCATGACTGAACAACTAGTCCTTTTATACTAAGAGGGTCTGATTTCCTTCTAACATTCAGGGGTGTTAACTCGACAAACCCTTTGTCTCTTAATCCTCATGGCCAACTGGCCTCTAGTAAAAGGAGAGGAAAGGAAAGTGAAGTCGCTCAGTCGTGTCCGACTCTGCCACCCCTGGACTATAGCCTATTTAGGCACCTCCATCCAAAGAATTTTCCAAGCAAGAGTACTGGAGTGGGTTGCCATTTCCTTCTCCAGAGAATCTTCCCAACCCAGGGATCGAACTCAGGTCTCCCGCATGGCAGGCAGACGCTTTACCATCTGAGTCACCAGGGAAGCCTGGCCTCTAGTAAAGGCGCCCACTATTCCCTGAGAGCCCAAAGGAGGTGCTGTGCTAGGGACTTGGACTTGCCATGGATGACTGATTCCTCCCAACAACTCTAAATGCCACTGAAGTCAGCTTATAAACCACAATGCTGAGACACATATTTGGGATCTCTTTAACCCCCACAAAGATACATGGTATAGTGTGTCCCAAAATATTTAAATGAAGGGGAAAAATGCATCAGTCATCAACAATTCCCACTGTGGAAGTATTAAGACATAAGCAAAATTCGGTTGTCTCATTGACTACAGTTTTGACTTGTCTCTGTCAGAGATACAAAGTATCATTATGCATAGCTGGCATATCCCTCAGCTTTGTTTTCTAGAATTTCTATAGCAAATTACAGATCAAGGCCCAACATATATGATGTGAGCCTTAGTCACGGACTTAGGCCAAGAGGAAATGTACACAGACTCCTTATGTATTATTTTATTCACTCTGCTGTGGTATTAAGAAAACAAATAACCAAAACTACAATCAGAGAACTAAAAAACAGTAACTGCTTATGAACCAGTCCATGAATATTCATTCTAATCACTTGTACAATAATCAATTAGTAGTATACACAGTGAGAAAATATGAAATCTGAGGCTACCGATTGAGAACTGAATAAATTATCATTTTTAAATGACATAACTAGAGATAATATATTTTCTTTTCTGGATAAAAAAATTCATTTTATGTTTCCTCATGGAATAAATAAAGGGAAAAAATACTAAATACAGGGAAAAAATACTCGTAAATGCTTAATGGCGCTGACGTCACGGGCAGAATTGTCCCATTTAGGGATCCCGGGGGCAGTGCGCATGCTGTCTCTTATACACATCTTAAATGCTTAAAAAAAAAAAAAAAGGCTGAAATGTCTGTTCCTACAAATACAAGGAAAGAAAAGCATTGTTCATATTATTTGATTTTATACTTTGGATATTCATTATCTTGTTTGGTTAAGACTGAAAGACAAATAGAAATGTGAGTTTATGGAATTTCCTAATGACTTACAGAATGCAGTGGATTTTTATAAAATAAACAATAATGCGTGAATAATATTACTAATGAAATGTAATGAAATTTCTGATTCTTTTCTAAGTTTACCTTTCCTAATATGAAGCAGTAAAATGTGGTTACATTTTAAAGTGTGATGTTTTAACTAATTGTTGCCAGAAAACAAAGTGTCAATCAGGATATAAAGCTTCTGAAAACAAACTAAGCTAGAACTATCAGAGATATAAAACAGAGTAACCATAGTGAGGCTAATTTTAAAGGGTCACTGATTAAACATTGTTTCTGAATCAATGTCAAGCATTTCCTGTATCTTTTTAAGAACTGTTTGAAGTTACTATAATTTCATACTTCTAAATTTCTGACACCTTTAAGGAAAGAACATAGAAAAGTAACAGCGGTAGTGTGGAAAAGAACTGAGATCCCATGCTCAGCAAAGCACATGTATGTGTGTATACGCGCACACGTGCGCACACAGTCTCACTCCAGACCTAAAATGGCTGAGTCGCAGGATGTTGTTGCTTGGTGACCAAACAGTATCTGCTCAGCCACACAGTAATCTAAACAGTGACAGATATGTCCCCTCAGTTTTAGGCATGGCCAGCACAAACAGTAAAGGGCATGTTTATCTTCTCCAATATTCTACATTTTTAAGTCAGTTGTCACTTGCTTGATTTTATCATCAGTTACCGTGAGGCTTCAGGGGGAAAGTATTTGCAAAGCTATAAATAATCTGCTCTTTTGGAAAAACAAGAGGTAGGACCAACCTTCTTTTAGAATGAAAGATAGTCCGGTTTCAATTAAGCCTGCATGGTGTGTCTGCTCTGTTCTAGTCCGACCTCCCAGTTGCTATCAGTCTCCCTTTCTCTCATTAAACACAAGGAGTTAATTAGCCCCAGCCTGTCCTCTCCCCTTCTCTCTTTCTCTTTTCGCAGTAGTAATGATGCCTAATTACCAGCAGCAATGGGTAACTGCAACACCAGGAATGAATAGCTCTCAGTGAAGCAAAGCCAGCCATGAACCTTCAAACCTCAGAATCCTAGAATGATTCTCAGTCTACTTCAAAATACCATTCAAATACAGCACTCTCTTTCAACCTATAAATGCTTTTGGTTGCAAGACAAAAATAAACAACTTTTTTTTTTCTTTCTGATGACTGCACCCCTGCTCTCATAAAGAAAAACCATCATAGGTTTAAGGAAGAAATACTCTGATATGTGTGCAAACACATGATAAAAGGGATCTTTTATTTATTTTTTAAGTCAATGAAATGATGATTGGCTGTCTCTCAGAGAAGGAGGAGCCTATAATTCTATGTCAGGAGCAGCATAAAAATTTCATAAAGAGCAATAGGAAAGTTCATGAATTAAAAACCTCTTCAAAATTTCAAAACAGATGTGAATGAAAATCAACGCTCTTAAATACTACACAGGAAACCATTATGCAAGAACATCACAGCAAGGATTACATTTTCTCCCCCTTAACTATATAGAATCTTTGTTAATCTATATTAGATTTCTTAGCAGCAATTTCTTAACAACTCTGCATTAATTTTTCAATGAAAATATGGTCCCCAAGAATGTGAATGCTCGTTTGAATTACTGGCATCCATGTTTAACTTAGTGCCTCTAAGACCACTACACAATCTATGTTAGAATTTTTATTTAACGTTTTAGAAAAGAACACCTGTATATACATACAGTAGATGTAACAAAATCCATGCAGGTATAAACTCATTGGAGAAATACACAAGTGAAGCAATCTGACACATAAACAGAGGTGCCTAAGTAAAATATTTTAAGAAATGAAAAACAAACTCCCAGCTAGCAATTTACAAAACAAAACACACACAATCTTATTAAGCAATATTCAGATAAATATATCTTAAATCATTATTTTATTCATCAATTAGTTCAGTACCACCCAAAGAAAAATACATTCATATGTTCTGAATTCTAATTTACTTTATCTAAGTTATTTTTAAAAATCGGGTTCTTAATGTTACTCCCAATATAAATGAATCAAAGTCCCTCATTCTCTATGACAGACTTCTGGCTCATCCAGATGTAGATAAACCTAAGTTCATCCATGCCCATCTAGTGCTCATTATTAATAAAGCAATCTCGCCATTGTCTTTAGCAATGCCACATGTGAAAGGCGAAGCCTGCGTTTATAGTTCGCCCTCCTAGAAACCTTTCAACAATGATGCATATTAAAAAAAAAAAAGCAGAACTTTTATGTGTGTTTCCGTTTCACCTTTATTCCCATGTCCATTTTTCTATATAAATTTCAAAAGAAATATACTTCCTTCAAACAACTACCCCTAATTAATCTCAAGAAATCATAAACTGCTTTCCAAAAAGAGTCTTCCATATAATCCTTTGAAAAACCTTTCATGCATGTATTTCCAATTTAATATACCTCCGTTTGAGATAGAAGAGTAGCTTTCAAGGCATCTCCTTTCCAGCATCCTCCAGGAATACTGCACGGGAAACAGTTGCCAGTGAGAGATGGAGGAAAAGGAGCAAATGCTCAAGAAACCCCAAAGCGAGGCAAAAATGTACCGAATGCCAGATAACCCTCCCCCACCCCTACTCCGGACGACTACCCACCTAGCATGATGAAGAAAGAGGTCTTATGGATCTGATCTGCAATCCTACTTGTAGCCCACAGTTCCCATCTCCTGAAAACGGAAATTGACGCTGCCGCCGCTCCCCGACCTCACAAGCTTCTGCCTGGTGAGGCTGAGATACACTGAGCTCTCAGCGCCAGCGCCTGGGCTTGCAGCTTTGCGGCCGTGAGACTAGAGCCATCCCAGAATAAGGAACAAATAACGTACACCACTTGATTGCGCCCAAACCCATCACTCTTTGTTGTTCTTCATGTAGCTGCAGCTTTATTTGTGAAAGCTGCAAGTGAGAAAGGAAGGGGTGGGGGGCGGTGGGCAGGAGGAGGCATCTCCAGGACCCTATCTACCATCTAAATCTTCAGGGCAAGATCTCAGGGAGAGATTAAGGCGATCGGACAGCCAGGTGTCTCCCAGGCTGCGGTCTAACAATAAAACCTGA